>JAOANR010000011.1:5372983-5822647 GCA_030278955.1 Hygrophila difformis
AAAAAAAATTGTTCATTCACAAGAAAGTATATATATATATATATATATATATATATACTTTTTTTGGTGTACAACCGGGTATCCACAGACTCAAATTTGACCCAAGACTAATCCCTCGAAGATCTGCAGTGGCAATTAGGGCGCCACTCTAAAATCAGTTTTTTGCATACACAGGCTCCATACCTTCCAAAAATTAACAATTAAATTATTTACTCAAATCTTTCTACGTCCTAAGGTAGGAAACAAAGTAGGATTGTGCTGATTATTGCTGAAGGAAACAGAACAATGAACCATCGGTTGCGGTCGAGTGGTTGGAGGGAGTCCGTATCGGAGCTTGGAAGATCCGGTAACAAGACAGTCAAACCCAATGTATGTATGAGGTTTGGTGTTTAATTTTATTTACGGAAGTATGTTGGACATTAATTTGGTACATGGACTAATAATAATAAAAATTTAAGGTTCTGGGCTTGAAATGAAATAATTTGAAAGTTTGGAGGCCAATTCATATAAAAAATTACTGATATTGGTAGAGGACTAAATGGAACAAAATAAAAGTTTAAGACTGAATTGACAAAAGATAAAAGAAGAAGGACTAATATTATTCTCACCGTGTCATGTTTAAATTTAACCCTTGCCCACGTCAGTATTTGGGCATAATTAGTGAAAAATGGATTGATTGACATATTAGCATTTGTAGCGGTCTGTTTTGGTAATAAAATTAAAAAAAAAGGACTGATTTGTATTTTTGGAAAAGAAAATGGACCTATTCAACATTTTTTCAAAATTAATATATCCATTACACCATATGGCAATACCATTCATCTAAATATTTAATATATAATATCATTACATTTTGTCCATTGCTCTACTATAAACGACTAATTTAAAAAGGAAAAACCTTAATCACGTCATCTTCATCCTTCATCTCCTCCCCGCCACTCACTGTCCACCGCCCTTAATAAAATGTAAGATTATTAGACCATTGTTTGTCACAATCTGAATTCCTCCTATATCCATCCCGTATCCGTATCCCGAAATATTCAAATTTATATTTGTATTCGGCCTATTTGTATTCGATTTCATATTCGACAAAAAAATATGGAATAGAATACGGGAAGAGTACTATCTGCTCATATTCGTCCCGCTTTCACCCCTAAGTCCACTATTACATAATGCATATAATATACTCCGTATGAAATAATCATAATATAATTAACTCAATATTTTACTCTCCGTCCCAACATAATTGTGATGTTGACCTCTACACACAATTTAATCAGGATCGTCTAATAGTTATTGGTAGACCTGTTCAAAAAGTTTTTTAGGCCCCTATCAAGTCTAATAAATATATTAAAAAATTTTAAAATTATATGTAAAACTAGTATTAGAATAAAAAAAAATTAAAAAGTAAATAAATTTAACCCAAAAAATTGTAGTTTTTATAAATAAGTTAAAGCACAAAAAAAAAGACAAAAAACTTTCAACTTGAACAGAGCAAGCCCTTCTAATACTTTTAAAAGCAAATTCATCATTTTTTTTTACATGTACTGGGTATCTCATGCCACATTGGTAAATTCATTATTTTAGTCCATTTTATTTTATTCTTAGATCATTTACAATTTTTTTTTTTTTTTTTTTTTGGGAGGGGGGGGGGGGGGGGGGGGGGGCTTGTGCATTAGGCCATGTTGCATATGCGTTCACGGCAATGCATGTATTGTTTATCGTAAAATACATATAAATAAAAATTATGCGAAACACATATTTTTAATTTATATAATCTTACGAATGTAACAAAATCCAACTCGATTATTGGGTGTTGCCGAACTTTTAAATTAGGGGATGAAAATTTGGTCAGGTGATTAAGTCTCATGACTCTTAACTTTTAGGTTGGAGGTTCGATTCCCCATCCGACCCCCTATTCATCTCTTTTATCCATTAGTAATTTGTGTAGCATGGGTTCTCACTGCCTTTTTTCTAGCCCGCACAGGGCGTTTAGAGAAAAAAATAAAAAAAATAAAAAAAAAATAGAAAAAACTGATCTTGAGTTAGAAACGCGTGAACCCATATAATTTGGGCCATTTGGTTGAGCCTTAATTAAATCATTCTTCGTTACCTATAATGTGAGTGATCTGTGACTGGTAATACCCAATTATACTCATTCATTAATATACAAAAATCGAATATGCAAAAATCGTGTGTTTACAGTGTTTTATAGTATTCTAGTTAATTAATGTAAGTTGCTTCTGTTCCCACCCAATCACAATCATTAATACACCCGACAAAATATGTAAAGACAAACAACTTGGCCATTAATAGAAAGTCGTCGTCTTCATTTTTCTTTCTTTACATCATTTTTTTGAATCGAAGAAACTGGAAAGTCAGCATCAACTTTGTACAGACGCTGTTGCAATATCAAAATAAAAGCTTGTTAAGAACACGTATATATAAGAAGAAAAGTCTTGGTTTGATCTCCACTTGCCCAGGTGACATATAGTATATAACATAAATACAAATACAATCAATTTCGGTTTATCTTCTTATAGTACAACTAACGCATAGTACTTCCTCCCTCTCGATATAATTGTTACGTTTGACTTTTTGACACTATTCACTGTTTAAGTTTGATTCAAATTTTTATCATAGTTATGTAAGAAAAAATATCTTGTTAGATTCGTCTAATGTTGTACTTTTAGACAATCAAATTTTTATAATTTTTTATTGTACACAATTTAAGTTATTACTCGTTAAAAATATGTATTGACATACGTGAAGGGTGGATCCGTGACAAAAATATTGAGACGGAGGTAGTGTTATAGTATACCTACAGGATAATTAGCAGCCAATACATAATTGGGATCTTCGACCCGCCGCCGGTCCCATTTTTTGTCTTTTTCTTGTTATCGTATACCCTTCTACATTTCGAATATGAAGTATATAATTATATATACATATTTCAAAATACAATATACTGAGTAACAGTCTAGTATTATCTCTTCACCATCTTTATTATTTATGAACTGCTGTATTAGTGGTTAATTAGATCATCATTCATAGGATATTTTGGCATATCTATTGACTTTTTTCCCGGACATAAATATTTATTTATATATACACATATCCATTAGGAATTTGATTTGTGAGCTGAATCAGCAGGTGTTGAAGTGCTGAAAGAGTATTTTATACGTGTTGAGTGTTTTTATACAGCCCAGACACTATTAAATAGTCAGAACACACCTCATTATTAACACTCAGAACACACACCTGATCGGGCCAGCATCTGTTGAAATTCACATATTCAACACCTTACCCAAACCCATCTATTAGTATATAGTTTTGTCTGATTAAGAGCTTGAGCTTTTAATGTGAAAGTAATCACATAGTACTTTAAAGTTTTAAGTTTTAACTAACTTTTAACACGCAGAAAACCAGCGCATTTAAACGTGTAAGTGGTTAATTAAGAAATCAAACCACGCTATTTATGTAATGATCTCATGCAACAAGATTATTTGTTAGCCACAGATAGTATTATATATGTGTCGAATAAGTCCTTGAACCATTCACACAACCTCTTTAGTGTTGTTAGACATATACTTTAATTAATAAAGGGGAAAAAAATGGGAAAGACTAACTAAACCACTTATATAAGGAGTTAATTAAGGAGGCTTTGGCCAGAGTTTCCAGAGGAGGGAAAGGAACCGCTCGGAAAGGGAAAAGTAGGGGGGGGGGGGGGGCAAATCAGTCCAGGGGGCTGGAGGTATGGGAAGACAGTTAGTATGGCGCCTGAGGAAGCGGAAGAAGTCTTTGCTCCTCTCCAATTCACTACATTTCGAAGCAAGGAGGGGGTTCGGTTGGTCGATCGATCGGAGATTATTGAGACATTGGTTATGGCCGAGAGGTTGGGGCTGGGGATTCTAATGGAAAAGAACTTGGCCATGGAAAGGATTGCTGAGGAGGTGGATAGAGAATCCTAGTGGTTGCAAGGTAACTGTTAGCTGTGTGGTTAGTGTTAGTCATGAAGATTATAACTTGTAACCTGAGAGGTCTTAACGGCGGGGTGAGGAGGAGGGCGATTACAAGATTGTGTAGGAAGCAC
Source organism: Hygrophila difformis (assembly GCA_030278955.1). Classification (NCBI taxonomy): domain Eukaryota; kingdom Viridiplantae; phylum Streptophyta; class Magnoliopsida; order Lamiales; family Acanthaceae; genus Hygrophila; species Hygrophila difformis. The sequence continues at coordinate 5,377,077 of JAOANR010000011.1, forward strand.
AAACCGTCGATCGTTTGCTTCCAGGAGACAAAGATGACGGAGATAAAGGATAATCTGGTTCATAGGTTGTGGGGATCATCCGGTTGTAAATTTTGTTTTCAACCTTCAGTTGGTAGTTCTGGGGGGCTGTTGGTGGCATGGGAGGAGAGCTGTGTAACATTTAGTGTGGTGGAGAGGGAGCGTCGATTCTTATGGCTTAAAGGTAAGGTTACTGGAGTGAGCGATATGATGAATTTGATAAGCATTCACGCCCCCAATGACATTAGTTCGCGGAGGGAATTCTGGGAGTTGCTGGTGCAAAAATGTGATGTCGGAAATGGTGAATCGTGGTGTCTAACGGGGGATTTCAATGCCGTAATTGGGGAGGAAGAGAGGATAGGGGAGTCGGTGGATGGGGTCTCCTCTAGAGATTTCAGGGACTTCATTGACCGAGTGGGGCTGGTGGATTTACCGTTGGAGGGGGGGAGGTTCTCTTGGGTAGGGAGGGGAGGGAGTGCTCGGAGCCGGTTGGATAGGTTCTTGGTGTCTGCGGATTGGCTTTGTATTGAAGGGAAGGTAGTTCAAAAACTATGCGAATCGGTGTTGTCGGATCATACGCCAATCTGCTTAGAAGTCGGGGGGAAAGAGTGGGGTTACAAGCCTTTTCGTGTATTCAATTATTGGATGGATGAAAGAGGCTTTGATGAGTTGGTTTACAAGGCATGGGAGGAGGATAGCCCGCGGTGGGAGAGTAAGTTATGTAGCAGGCTCCGGGGCCTGAAAGCAAGAATTAAAGAATGGGAAGGGTATGACCACAAGGAGCTGGAGTCCCGTATTAAATGGGCGCAAGAAGAGATTAGTGAGATTGAAGATTCTTCTCAGGGAGGCGGTATTGTTGGGGCCGAGAAGGAAGCATGGTTGAGTAAAAAGAAAGAGCTAAAAATTCTACTATTAAATGAGGAAAGAAGATGGTTTCAGAAGTCGAGGATCCAATGGGTTAAGGAGGGAGATCAAAACACGAAATTCTTCCATGCGGTTACAGGGGCCAGGAGGAGAAGGAATTACATTGGGGGAATTAAGGTGGATGGTGTATGGGTTGAGGAACCTAGTGTAGTGAAAGAAAAGGCGTTTGTATTTTTCAAAGAGCAGTTCAAGAGTTCCAATCCGTTGGTGTTTAAGGTAGACGGCCTGGGACTTAAAATGATTGGGAATCAGGAACAGGAGTGGATTTCAAGGAGCTTTGATGTCGAGGAGGTCCGATCAGTGGTATGGGCTTGCAATGGCAATAAAGCGCCAGGACCGGATGGATTCAATTTAGCGTTTTTCAAAAAATATTGGGGATTGCTTAAAGATGATCTTATGGCTATTTTCAAGAGGTTTGAGGTGGAGGGTAAGCTGCCCAGGAAGGTAGGCGAATCTTTCATTGCTTTGATACCGAAGGTGGCTAATCCGTCAGAATTTGGGGACTTCCGACCTATATCATTAGTGGGTAGTGTCTACAAAATAGTGACGAAAGTCATAGCCAACAGATTGAAAGGTGTTATAGGAGAAGTAGTGGGGGTTGAACAAATGGCATTTGTACATGGGAGGCAAATCCTAGATGGGGTATTGATCGCGGCAGAAGTGATAAATTCTACCATAAAGGCGGGGAAGAAGGGATTTGTAATCAAGCTTGACTTCGCGAAGGCCTATGACAATGTTTCGTGGGATGCATTGTTGAGGGTGTTGGAGGTGATGAATTTTGGTAACAAATGGATGGAGTGGATGAGGAGCTGTATCACTACAGCAAAAGCTGCTGTTCTTATTAATGGATCGCCGACAAAATACTTCAATCTACACAAAGGCATTCGACAGGGAGATCCGTTATCCCCCTACATTTTTGTGTTGATTGGCGAAATTCTTAACAGGATGTTGAATAAAGCTCGAGAGTTGGGGATATTCGGAGGGCTGGAAGTGAAAGGCGGCGGTCGGATTGTGTCCCACTTACAATATGCGGACGACACGATTCTTTTTTGTGAAGGAGAGGTTCGGCAGGTTGTATGCATCAAAAGAATCCTACGATGCTTCTCTTTGGCAACGGGGCTAAGGATTAACTACGGGAAGAGCCTATTGCTGGGGATTAATTGTGAGGATGGACTGGTGGGGGATGCGGCAGCAGTGATGGGCTGCAAGGTTGGATCCTGGCCAATGGACTACCTTGGAATTCCGATTGGGGGGTGGTTAAATGGAGTGGAGATTTGGAAGCCTGTGATCGAGAGGGTAGAAAAGAAACTGGCGGGGTGGAAGGCGCGCCTGTTATCACAGGCTGGCCGTTTATGTTTGATCAAATCAGTCTTGAGTTGCTTACCATTATATTTTTTGTCGATATTTAAGGTCCTGAGAAGTGTAGCGGATCGTTTGGAACGGATCAAAAGAAGTTTTTTTTGGAATGAGTGGGGCGGACAAAAGAGATTACATACCATAAGTTGGGATTCGATTTGTCAACCTGTGATGGGGGGCGGCCTGGGGATAAGAAATATTCAGAATTTTAACAATGCGTTGTTGCTCAAATGGAGGTGGAGATTTGGGGTTGATAAAGCGTTATGGAAAGATCTTATCGATGAGAAGTATTATGATGGCGAGAGCCCCCTTGTACCGAAATTGGTTAGGGCAAGATCTATTTGGGGTCACATTTGCAAAGCGTGGGATAATATGGGGGAAGGGGGTGATGCAAAAAATTTCATTATTCAGGTGGGAAATGGGGAACGAACGCGATTTTGGCACGATAATTGGTTGGAGAGTTGTGGAATACTCAGGGAGGCTTTCCCCCGATTGTTTGCCTTAGCATGTAATAAACATGGCATGATTAAGGAGTTTGGCTCGTGGATGGGGATGAATTGGGAATGGAGGATAGAGTGGAGAAGGCAATTATTTGACTGGGAAGTTGACGCTTGGCTTAACTTGATGGCGTTGTTAAACGGACAACCAATTAATAGATTTATGGAGGATACAATTAAATGGAGGTGGGAGGCGAATGGAGGATTCACCTCAAAGTCATGTTGGCAGAGGGGAGGACGGGGTGTGGAGGACGAGGGACAGAATTTGTGGAAGAAATTGTGGAAAATCAAATGCCCGGGCAAAGTAAAATTAATCATGTGGAAGGCGTATAAGAATGCATTACCTGTTCGAGCATGCCTTGCTGAGAGGGGGTGCTTGGATTGGGCGAACGCTCGATGTCCGCTGTGTGATTCTGAGGCGGAACATATTGATCACTTGTTCTGTAGGTGCCCAGCAGTCTTGGAGTTATGGTATGGTGTTGTGGGATGGTTTGGTGTCCAAGGGGCAATGCCAAGTAGGGTGAGGCAAATGGTGGCGTGGTGGGTGGAATGGTTTCCAAGAAAGAGAACTGAGGAAGTTTGGAAGCTGGTTGGGGCAGCTGTGATGTGGGGAGTTTGGAAGCATAGGAACGGGGCAGTATTTAAGAATACACCATTTGATACAAAGTTGATTATATCCGAAGTTAGGTGGAGATTTGGTGTCTGGTGGAAGGCGGCTACTGGTGAGGAAGTCCACTCTTCTTGGAATACTGATTTGATTCAAATTGGAGGGCTGGGGCCGCCGACTCGCTGTAAGCGTAGGACTGAGAGAGATGGGGCTGTTTGGAAATGTCCGGAGTCGGGTTGGTGGAAGGTGAATACGGATGGTTCATCGCTGGGTAACCCCGGGCCGGCCGGAATTGGGGGAGTTATTAGAACCGACGATGGCAAAGTCATATTTACTCTATCCGAGCCTATTGGGTGGAAGGATTTAAATGAGGCTGAAGTGACTGCGCTTAGCAGGACTTGTGCAGCCATCCTACGCGATCAAGGTTTTCCGCTTCCAAAAATAGTGTTTGAGTGCGACTCTATAAATGTTGTTCGATGGATGGATGATCCGGGTAAAATTCCATGGAGGTTCCACTACCTACTCCATCCGATCCTTGCTGTGAAGTATTGGGGAGGTGAGGTAAGATTTGAACACATAGTGAGGGAATGCAACGCTTTAGCTGATGAATGGGCTAGAAAGGGAGCTGCAGGGGGGGAATTTATCGAGACATGGTTTTGAATCTGATACACACGTTGCAGCGGAACGGCCAGAAGTCTTTCCCCTGAAATTGGTTTTGCTGGTAGTCCTAATGTCGAATTTTCTGATTATATTGTATATGGTGTGGTGGTGATGAGGGCTACAAACTGAATTGATGCTGTGTTGCCTCTTTGTCGATTTCACGAGTCGAAGAGGAAGGCGTGTAAGAATGTAAGCCTCGCCTAGGCCTGAGTAGGGTGGGTACCGATTTGTGGTGGTACAGATTGTACTTGTCTGTTGTTGGGACTCATGCACCAACCTTATTGGCAATAAAAACATCTTTTGCCTCTCAAAAAAAAATATAAGGAGTTAATTTGAGCGTAAAATTATTCGTGCAATTCACTATAAAATTTTCACGAATGTCAGATAACGAAGTTTTAGATTACAACTTTTCGTCTTTTTTGGGGAAATTATTTATTAGTACCATTTTGAAGGTTGTAATTTGTTAAGTAGTGCCAAGTTAAAAAATTTTAGTATCTAGTACCATTAGGTTAAAAAAATTCTATTTTTAGTAAATTTATATGAATTTTACCATTTTTTTACCATTGGATCAATTATACTTATATCTTATTCACAGAAAATAATTTTTATTTATATCTTGAACTTTTTATTTTTTTTTGGAAAAGTCGAAGCCAGAAAATAATATTTTTGCTTAACATTTTATTTATATCTTGAACTTTTTAAAATTTTTAAGTTTTTCTTAACATTTTTATTTTTTTCCTTTAATCTTTTTTTTTTCTTTTGAACCTCTTGTATCAATTTATATTTTCATCATCGAGTTTGAGCCTTTGTGTATGCAGAATTCTGCTTTGGGAGAGGTAAACCTTCAATGCCCACCAGATTCTCGAATGATTAGTTTTGGATCCAATATGGTCTGGGATACCCGGTACACATAAAAAAAAATTATATTTTTCGTCATCGGATTCGAGTATTTGTTTATGTAGAATTATGCTTTGGAAGAGGAAACTATTCAATGCCTACCAGATATTCGAGGGATTAATCTTAGCTCAATGTGGCCTGGGAATACCCGGTGTATGCTAAAAAAATTATATTTTTTGTCACCGAAAAAAATTATATTTTTCATCCTAAGAAATTTTATTTAGTAAGATAAATAATTTTTTTATTTAAACTATATTTTATTTTGTATCAATTAAAAACTATATTTTTTGTTTTCATCCCAAGAGATTTTTTAAGTAAGATAAATAAAAGAATAAAACAAAATAGATTTTTTACATACTAAAAATATAAATAAAAGAATTAATAATGTGTTATTTAGCGAATAAAATTTAATTTTTCAATACTTTTATTTTAAAAAATTATGTAATATTTAAAAAGGTAAGTATTTGAATGATATGAGAATTTTCAAAAATGAAAGAAAAATTAAAAATTAAGGAAAATTTTAAAGTACTATAATGAAAGTGTAATGAAAATTATGTAATTTTTTAGTTATTTACAATACTGTAATGAAAGTGTTTAAACTTTAAAGTGTTGTTATGAACTTATTAAGAGTACTATTATGTGATTATGTAGAGTAGTAGTACTATTATCAAAGTATTTAAAGTACTGTTATGCACTTATTAAGAGTACCATGATGTGCTTAGTACAGTACTGTTATTTAGTTATTTAAAGTACTGTTATGTACTTATTAATAGTACTATTATGTGATTATGTAGAGTACTGTTATGCACTTATTAAATTACTCTACATAGTCACATAATAATACTCTTAATAAGTACATAACAGTAATTTAAATACTTTCATAATAGTACTCTACTAAGCACATAATGATACTCTTAATAAGCGCATAACAATACTTTAAATACCTTCATAACAGTACTCTACATAATCACACAATAGTACTCTTAATAAGTACATAGCAGTATTATAAATAATTAAATAACTGTACTCTACTAAAAACATAATGATACTCTTAATAAGTACATAATAGTACTTTAAATAACTAAATAAAAGTACTATACTAAGTATATAATGGTACTCTTAACAAGTGTATAACAGTACTTTAAATACTTGCATAATAGTACTCTATATAATTACATAATAGTACTCTTAATAAGTGCATAACAGTACTTTAATTTTTTTTTATTTTTTTCTTTCTTTTTTGAAAATTCTCATATCATTCAAGTATTTACGTATTTGAATATTAAAATTTTTTTTGTTGAAAAAAAAATTATTCGTTAAATAAACCATTATCAATTTTTTATTTATCTTTTTTAGGATGAAAAAATCTATTTTATTTTATTCTTTTATTTATCTTACTTAAAAAATCTTTTGGGATAAAAACAAAAAATATAATTTTTAATTGATACAAAATAAAATCTAGTTTAAATAAAAAAATTATTTATCTTATTTATAAAATCTGTTAGGATGAAAAATATAATTATTTTTTGATGACAAAAAAATATAATTTTTTGGCATCACCAGCCAAAAACTAGTTTTAATTTATTCGCGGGTATTCTCAGGTCATATTCAGGTAAGATTAATCCTTCGAGTATCTGTTGGGCATTAAAGGATTGTCTATTTCAAAGCATAATTCTACATACACAAAAACTCAAATCCGATGATGAAAATATAATTGATACAAGAATTTCAAAAGAAAAAAATAAAAAAAGACAAAAAATATTAAAGGAAAAAAATTAAAAATATTACAAAAAACTTACAATTTTAAAAATTAATATATAAATATAAAAAAAATTGGTGAATAAAATGTAAGTATAATTGATAGTGGTACAAAAATGGTAAAATTCATATAAATATACTAAAAATAGAATTTTTTACCTAATGGTACTAAATAATAAATTTTTTTAACTTGGTACTACTTAACAAATTAAAACCTCCAAAATGGTACCAATAAATAATTTCCCCTTTTTTTAATAGTAATTTTTTTTTTGTCTATATATTAAAATGTTTTGAGGTTGGAAAAAAAAATTTATTGTTTTAAGTAGAAACATGTGGGCGGCCCAAATTTCATGGATCCAAGGGTTGAAACTTGAAATAAAAAAATAAAAATAGAAAAAATAAAAAGAAAACTCGACATAATAGTACTTTTTAAATTGGCATAAAAATATAATCACCAAAACTAGATACCTAATAAATTGGAGAATCTGTGAAAGCATTTGAGTTCAAAAAAAACATGGATGTTGGCAGCCAATTTTATCCCCACCTTAAAATTGAAAGTCAAAGTCAGCCCAGCTCTCGTCTCTCATGTTTGTCTGAAAACTACTGTTCTCACTAAAACATATACTTCCTATTCATTACGTAATTTAATGATATTAGCATTTACATAATAAATATTATTTATTGAGTAATATTAATTCGACCTTTTAATAGTTACATAAGATAAAATATAGTCAAGTGAGTTATTGTTAGGTTCGTCTAATCACATAATTTTAGAATATTAAACTTTTATAATTTTTACTTCTGTACAATTTGAGATATTAATCGCTAAATATTTATATTGGATTATATTGTGTGAAAAATATGGAATGTTAACATCATTAAATTACAGAGGGAGAATATTCCACAAATTTTTTCCTCCATAATTGGTTCTCTTCATTTGATAACTCACAATTATTAATTCTTTACTCGAATAAAAAAAATATTTTACTTGCGTTAAACATAGTATTAATTTCAACACGTAACCGGTTATTAATTAGCATGTGGCCAGCAGGAGCTGATGTGCTGATCCGATATGATGCCTGTTGAGTATTAATGAGAGGTGTGTTGGGTATTTATTGATATACTTATTTGAGTTGTATAAAAACGCTCATCACATAAAACACTCATTCAACACATATAAAACACTTATTTAGCACTTCAGCAGGTGCCAATTCAGTTCCCAAACCAAATTTTTTGCTAAATACTACCTCCATTTTTTTTTTGGGTTTGCACCATTTAACACAGGTACGGATGCCGATATACATTTTCAATGATTAATAACTTAAATTGTGTACAATAAAAATTATAGAAAGTTGATATTCTAAAACTACAAGTTTAGACGAATCTATCAAGATCTCACTTGACTATATTTTTTCTTCCATAACTATGATAAAAATTTGAAACAAAGTTAAACTGTGAACAGTGCAAAAACTATCAATGTTGCAAACCTAAAAAAACGGATGGAGTATTACTGATAGATTAATGCATATAATTAATACTCCCTCTATCCCAGCTAATGTGTCTGGTTTGACTTTTTGACATTGTTAATTGTTCAGCCTTGACTCAATTTTCTTGTAACTATATATTTGAAAAAATAGTCGAGTTGGCTCTGGTGAGAATCGTATGATCATGTAGTTTTAGAATATATAGTTTACATAATTTTCCATTGTAATATTTTGAGATATTAACAATTAGAAAAGTGCATTGGATTGTGTACATAAATCAAATAAGACAAGTTAGATGGGACATAGATAATTTTACACTTGCTTAGCAATAATGACATGCCAACTAATCCTGTAATAATTTTTATAAGAGTATATATATAGTATACATACATAGTCAACCACTACATTATCGAAATAATAATAAATTAAGATTATAAAAATACCCAAGTGGGATAGCAGCTTCATCGCAAACCACCATAGCCTGCTTGTTTTTGCAATATAAATACATATTCATTTCACACACCATATGCCAATATCCCTAACCATTTACAAAGTACAAATATAAATACTATTTTAAATACGGTATTATTTGATATAGAAGAAATGGAACACGAAAGCACGGTGGATTCAATCGTCCAATCTTTCAAGAACGTCTTTACCGACGGCAATAGCTCCGGCGAAGGGCACCACCACTTCCACCACCACCACCACCACCAGACGCAAGTGGTGCCTACGCCCGCCCCCCAGCCGGCACCGGCGCCTCCCAAAGAAGAGAATGAATTCTCAACATTCATAAAACTGTTAAAATCCAAAGAAAAAGTCGCCAAGCTCCACTTCTACCTCCAGGATGCCCTCGGCGGCCCCGCCGCCACCGTCTGGGAGGTGGCACGGTCTTCCATCACAGCCAATTCCACCTCATCTTTTGGCCAGGTCAGCAATATAAGCAACTTGAAAAAACTTTTACTTTTTGATTTCATACTTGAATCTGAAGGGCAACCCTCTTTTAAATGTCCCACATCGGTTGTAAAGTGTGATTTGATTATCCTTATTTATATGGATAAGAATTATTCCACTCATTGCCAATTTCGTCGTCCACAAATTAAATGGATTATTGTAACTTGTTTTTCCTCTATGATTCCCAAAAGTAAATTCAAAATTTGATCTTTAATTCAGGTTAGGGTTTTGGATGATGTGATAACCGCGACGCCGGAGAAGGATTCGAAGGTGTTGGGGAGGGCTCAAGGGATGATAACATTCACAGGGTTGGACGAATCTGCCCTGACCATGAACCTGAATTTCTACTTTAGTTCGGGCGAGTATAGTGGGAGCAGTCTGTGCATCGTCGGGAGGAACCCCATCAACAGCACGAATCGGGAGCTGCCGGTCGTCGGAGGAACCGGCGTGTTCCGTATGGCCAGAGGGTACACGATTTCGAATACTTATTCGTATGATGCAGTTGCAAATTATGGTGTTTTGGAATACACTATTTATGTGTCTTATTTGGACGTTGAAGAAGATTAGTGTAGAATTGGTTTAATTTGTAATAATATGTTTTGAGGTTTTGATGACTTGTTATTTTGGGTTCATTTCAATATTGGCGAGTGGTTGTTTTTTTTCTTTTGTTTTATTCTTGATTGAACATCAGTTTTATTTCTATATCCATTTCAAGTACTTGGGAATGGAATTATTGTAATAATGTGTATAATGTCAAAAGTATGTGTTATCGTTCAGCCATATATATGTCCACTTGTAATATAATATTAACTTGTCTATATAGAAGTATTAAGTATACCCCATTTGTAGTGAGTCCCACAAAACGAAATGGATATGTTTAGTGTGAGGAATAACGTTGAATAGAATTATTAAATTTGATTTGACAGAGAGTTGCACATATTTGAATTGAAATTTGACCGGTCCTGTAATTTTGTGGTATGCAATAAGTCCTGTTTGTAAACTCCAATGGGAATAGGAATTTTTGTTGATCAGGAAAATTCGAGGAATGATACATACTCCCTCCGTCCCATCAAATCTGTCCTGTTTGATTTTTTGACACTATTCATTGATCAACTTTAACTCGATTTTATTGCAAGTATATATTTAGAAAAAATAATCGAGTTTGATCTTGTTATAATTGTATAATCATGTAGTTTTAGAATATATATTCACTTAATTTTTTGTTGTATATATTTTGAGATATTAACAGTTGAAAACATGCATTGGATTGTGTGCAAAAGTCAAACAAGATAAATTAAGTGGGACGGAGGGAGTAGTTGTTTAGAAGGTTTACGAAAATCTTATGCCAATTATCGATCAATTGAAGAAGCGTCTATTTGTTCATGTAATTAAATGGTTCAAAAACTATTTTATCTCCAATCCAGTATCTCAACTAAACAATCCCAGAAGTACTATATATATTGTTGGCATGCGCTTATATACTCACAATTCGTTGTTTTTTACAAGATAATAAATATGTTAGAGAGATATAGAGGATAAAGATCAAAATAGTCTTGTAATGTAACTTTATCGTCCAGAATTTATTTCAATTGATCAATGGAGTCTATAATTATATTAATGACGACCAAATTCAAATCATCCACTCCACTAATGATGATTAGTGTGAAACGAATACCCATTTGGTTCTATAACTTATCTCTAATATTAATTTGGTCCATATATATATTTTCAATGTCAATATTGATCAAATTGGTATTATGTCTAAGTTGTGAGACCAAAATTGGCATTATGTATAAGTTACGGGACCAATAATTAGATATTGCATTTTGTATTAATCGTCATTAGTAGTGACTGAATAGGTCGTCATTAGCATAGTTATAGGTATGATTGATTAAATTCAAATAAATTTTGGACGATTTTAGAGTTTAAGATAAGTTAGTTGACTATATTCTAGTATTTATCCCCAGATACATAGGATTAGTTATATACTCCCTCCGTCCCATGAATTGTGGCTCGTATTACTCTTTGGGCTGTCCCACGAATTGTGGCCACTTTCCCTTTTTACATAAATTTAATTAATATAAATATGATTAGAATTTTAATAGTTTCTAAATCTCATTAAAAGTAATCACTTTTACTATTCTGCACAACTCTCGATACACTTTTATTTTTCTATACAAAGTCTCTTGCATTTCTTTAATTCTTCATATTTTAAAATTGGTACAAATAAAAATTATATAAAATATATATTCTAAATCTAGACGTCTAGATGATTCTAACGAGACCATACTTGAATATTTTTCTCTAATTAAATCATTACAATAATAAAGTTAAACAATAAAGAAAGTCAAAATTCATTAAAATTTTAAACACAAATATCCACATCACTGTAACTACTAAACCTCACCACACCCCACCACATAAATTATCGTGCCCAAAAGAAACGAGTCACAATTCGCGGGACGGAGGGAGTAGTTTTCTAAAGAGAGTTTCCATTATATTGTATTTGTCTTTTTAGAAGGATTATTAGCTTAGTTCAAATATGTGACTTAGTATTTTCAGAGTTCTCTAACGAAAATACCAAAAAAAAAAAGAAAAAAAAAATATGAGAGGTATATGTCAGCAAATGGTGTTTCTATCATTGTTTTTCAAGTCTTGATAAGTATAATAGACTGTTATTGTTCTATAAAATACTATATTATAATTAATAGTCTATTATGGTTAACAGTCTATTAATTATACGAAAATGGGTTTTCTGCGGTGCGCCTCGGCACATTGCACAATAAATCATTATAATAGTCTACTAATTAAATAAACCTAACCACTTTTTTTAGGTTATATATATATGGATAAAATAAAGTATATGCCTAAAAATTTCATATTCAATTTAACAAATAAATCAAAACAAAACAGATGGTATTTAACACATAAATAAAAATAGACGGTCCTAGCCTCTGTCCGGCCAATCATTCCGCTGGCATCTCGCATTCACGGCCCCGTTTGACTGTCCCTCGGGGATGTAGTTGTAGATAGGTTAGTCTTAGTGGGTCGTTGGCTCCACCTGTTATCTCTTTCTACGACATGCTGTTATCGTCGCCATATTCCATATGTCACTTAGTCATCTCTGCCTCGCTGCAGGTCAGCACCTTCGAAAGAAAGGGAGGACTTCATTCAGTGACACCGCGATCGCCCTCTGAACAATCAGAATAAGGTAAAGCTTGAATGGGGATGGTTTGGTCAAGTCCCCGGCCCGACTCTCAACCCATAGGTTAGGCGTTCGATTCCCTACCCGACTTTTATCCCCCCTTTATCCATTTGTAATTTGTGTGGCATGGGCTCCCACCACCCTTTTCTAGTCTGTATAAGTTGTTTAGCCAAAAAAAAAAAGGGTCGAATATGCACACTTTTTTTCTTTCATATGCATGTAATTCATGAATTGTCACGCCTATCAATTGAAAAAGAGATAATATTCCATTGTGTGACTTAATTTTACGATTTCATGCATTTCTATTGGCCTATTTTTCAAATTCTTACATATTTGATAATTTAAAATAGAAGTATCTTTCTAGTAATTTATTAATACTATTTATATTAAATTAATTCACTAATCGCCAAGATGAGCCCTCCAATAGTACCTAATTAATGTAACCCAAAAAATAGTACCTAATTAATCAAATAAGAGTGTTGATGTCACTACAAGAATTTTATGTTGTAGCGATCGAAATTTCTTTGCAAAATTTGGTCACTAAAAGAGGTTACCGACCGAATTTGCGACTGAAATTTGTTAGCTACCATAATTTTAGCGATCGAAATTCGTTAGCTACCACAATTTTTGCTACCAAATGCACAATTTTTCTAGTAGTCATTACCCCCAGATGGAAGGTCTCTCGTATGCACATATATAAAAGGAAGGATTATTGGGGCCTGCAGGTTGAAATGACCATTTGTATAATCGTCATTGCCCAAATCATCCCTCGTAGTAGTCAGACATTCCAAATTATTCAATAATGGTGATTGCATAAATTTGATTTTCCTTTACTCGGTCGAATTTCAGATCTAATAAAACTGCACAAATTAAAAAGCAATTAGTGCACAACCTCATCAACGTGTGGAAAAGTAAAAGATACGTTGAAGTTCATAAATACTGCAATAATCACGATGAACTTTCCCTTACAAGCTCAAGATCATCATCATCCCACTAGCTCCATCTTAATTCTTACAAGACAAAGTCCAAATCAACCGTGTAATAATGACTTCAATTCTTGTCCATGCATGTATTTCATGCCGAATTGTATAACTGAAAACTTTTTGGAAGTTTCGTATTTTAGACCCGGTGTCTTGTAAAATACTATGAACTTAGTGAGAATTTAACTTCATTCACTCCATGGTTATAGTGAAAAATGCAAATGCTTGGCTTGGCAACGCCCAAAAGCGTGCAGTCAATGTTTTCAATCCAACTACGGTGCATGATTATTACATTATTCTGCATATACAAAATATTGCGGTTCAATTAGGGTGCAGTTTTCCCAACAACTGCAAATGTAGTGATGATGTTTCAATTCTTATTTGTGATGGATACCATATAAAGTCAAAATATTCAAAAATATAAACATCACAAAAATGATTCCGGACATCACAATTTTAAGGCCACATCACAAAAGTCCTCCCTCTCCCGCAACTGCAGGTGCAGTTGGCTGCACCTAAGCCTAATCCAAAATATTGAGAGAATATGATTATGTCATGAGAGTGAGATTATGTGATGGATTGAAAGTGCCATGATAAAATCATACTCGAACATTACCATCATAAATATCACAAAATCCACCCGGGACATCACATTTTTTCATCTTTGCTATCATTCAACCCACTCACACGTCCACACCATATACAGAATATGCACAACAACCAATCTCAAATATTTGGGGAATTAAGTCAACAGATTCTTTGTTTTAGTTTGGTATGTTTAATTCATTTATTATTTTGCCTTTTTTTTCTTATAAAAAAAATAGTTTTTTTTAAAAAAAAGAAAAAAAAAGTTACGGCATGCGAAATAGGATAGGGAGAGGATCAATATTCAATTCCATTACAATATAATTGAAGTGAAAAAGATAAATGATCTTAAAGTGTTAAATAATTTAAACATTTAACTACATCCATTATTTAAAAAAATTCAAATAACTACCTCAGTTATGCCCTGATGGAGTTGGTGAACTACCATATCTATACTATAATAAATCCTCGAAGCATATTTTAATGTTTGACTATATTACCCTTTTAAGTTATAATTAATCTATTTATAAAAAATAATATGTTATGGGTTAAAATAGTAATTTTACCTCAAAGATATGCATATCTTTCATAAAGATGCATATAAAAGGTTTAGAAAGTAAAATCACTTCATCCTAAAATTTCATGACCGTAGGATTGAAAATATGTTAATCTCCACCATTTATTCATAATATTAAATAAATCTTGAAGCCACAATTTTATTGTGATACCTATATTGACTTTTTAAGTCATCATTATTTTTCTTTATAAAAATATATATTATGGGTTTAAACAGTAAAAAAAATACATAACAAATCTTTAAATAAATATACTGTATATACTATTTTGACTAAAAAATACTTAGGAGTATTAGAATTTAAATTTTTATTAAAAATATTTTCTGAAAAACTACATATTATACATAAAATAAAAAAAGCATTTCATGAATAATAAAAATTCAATATACTACTTTATGTAAAAGAAATTAATGTCATTAATCTACATGCATAATTTTAATACCACCTTTGTTCCTTTTGTATAAATATTATATATACCATCAACATATTTTTGCGGGTAATTAAAGCTAATTAGAAAGACGAAAGTTTTAAAGTACTTAATTAATTTAATTATACATATAATATTTATAATAGTAGGGGTGGTAATCATGGATTAGTTTTTCTATTTATATTTTATTTGCATAAAAAATTGAATTATACTGTGGTATATGTATTATGAAAAAAAATTAAAAATTTATTTTTTCTATCATTTAAGAAAAAGATAATAGAAATTATATTTTATTAAAAATATTTTTTTCATAAATACACTAAAATAATAATATCTATATTTTATATTAAAAAAATTAATACCCGTGCGCGGAGCACGGGTGAAAAATCTAGTTATTAATTATATTCGGTAAATTTTATAGCCATCGGTTAGGGGTGGGCACGGTTCGGTTAACCTGAATTTTTGAGGTATTTGTATTTGTATTTGAACCGGACAAATACTTCATTTCAGTATTTGTATTTGTAACCGGAGTCCTCGGTTAACCGGGGGTTCGGTTTCTATTCGGTTCAGCGGTTAAGAGATTCGGTTTAAATATTTTGTTCCGCCTTCTAAAAATATATAATCAAGTTTTCATTTCTTAATTCTTAAGTTTCGTAAATTTTATTTTTCAGATTATTACACTACAGAAAAATATATATAACTATGGAATCCCGTGGTTCTTTTTAGTGTTATCAAAATATGTTAGTATATGTAACAAATTTTCGTGTGGTGGTATATTTCAATAATGAGGTATTCTTAAAGATAAAAAATAAATATATATATATATAAGCTCAATATGGTGATATATTTTGATAATTAGCTCTAGTGTTTTATATTTATTTTATTATATACTTAAATAATTAAATAAATAATGATAAATATTATCTATATATAATTTTATACCATCAAATGTGAAGAATATATACAATATAATAACTTTTAAAATAAAATAAATATATTCGGTTCGGTTCGGTTAATCGGGAAAAAGAAAATTTGAAGTATTTGTATTTGTATTTGAACCGGACGAATACTGAAATATGATATTTGTATTTGATCCGGGGACCACGGTTAACCGGAAATTCGGTTCGATTTCGATTCGATTCAACGGTTCAACGATTCAGCGGTTCAACGAATCAGTTTGAATATTTTGCCCACCCCTACCATCGGTTGATTTTTACTAATTAAGAACACTAATTTTCTGTAGCTACCTAATATTTTTAAATACACTATACTGATTTCCATTTATTCTTTCTCTGTTATATCATTGTATTATATCAGTTTCGTATTTCATTATATGCATGATATATTTATAATTTATTTTAGTTTTAATCTCTTTATGTGTGTAATGATAATAATTTCTACTACAATATACTGTTTTTTTTTTTTTGGGTAAGATATGTGACAAGATTGGTCATTGGTCTATTCAAACTAATTTAATAATCAATTAACCGTAGAGACTCAACGGGTATAATTATATATTTTATATATAGTATACTTTCTCTGTTCTTTTATAAGTGACACATTGGAGTTTTTGTTATTGTTCATTGAGTAACTTTGATTCGATTTTTTTATACAATTATATAAGATAAAATATATTCAAGTTGGATCTTGTTAGATTCGTCTAATCGCATAGATTTAGAATATCAAATTTTTATAATTTTTACTTGTATGCAATTTGAGTTATTGAGGATTAAAAATGTATATTGGACTGCGTGATATGTGGGTCGTCCATGACATTTTAAAAAAAACGGAGGAAGTATATACTTCTATTATATGAAGTGATAATAAATGAATTTTGAGTAATAGAAAAATGTGTAATAGTTTTATATATATTCGAAAGGGAGTGTATATGATAATATAATTAATTATTTTTAAAAACTAAGAAAGAAATCATATTAACCCGTCTTCTTTAGTTTATGTGGCTTGTTCGTTACAAACATAGCATATCAATAAAAATATATATTAAAATAATATTTTTATTTAATTTGATATTTTATTTAAAATAAATAAAATTTAAATATAAGTATTATGTATAATATGAAAAATTTCCTCACAATTTACTGAAAATTTCATTGTAAACATCATTTCTTTTTGTATCTTTAGTTAATCCATCTTCATTACATATTAATACTTTGAGTCACTTTTTGCTAGTGACACAATATATTGCAACATATAACTGTTCATTGCTAAAAACTGATTTTGGTTAATTCAGATGGGCTCATAATCATTCTACCAATCAAGAATTTCATCCCAAATATATGAGTTTTGTTATAATGAGAAGAAAGGTTAAATAATTTTCAGGGATAAGTTTTTTTGCGAGTAGAATTCTCGCCACAATCTAGTGGAATACCAAATCTAGAATATGGTATGAGCTCTTTCCAGTGCGTTTTGGACTCACTCACGCACAATTGGGAAACTTCCCAGGACATCACACATCCTAGAATTGCTCCAAGGCAAGCACGCTTAACTTTGGAGTTCTTATATGATGGTTACCAAGAAAGAAATGTATCTTGTTGGTATGAGTAGCTTCTTTCACTCCATTTAAGTCATTCTCCAGGGTATTACAATTTCAGACAATAAAACTTCATTTAGTATCGGTATTCCAGAGAAAATTTATAAATTTATAGAATTTACAGCAATTGGTCTTTCAATTTTTAACAAAGCTAGATTTATATGTGTTCTTCCGTCAATTGCAAATATGTTAAAATATAGATTAATGAATTACCTCCTCCATTTTTTTAAAGTGTTACACTTTCCTTTTTGGGTGTTTGGTAATAAGTTACGTTACCATATGTGGAAAGTTTTGAAGGTTAATAACTTTTACTAATTATACTTAAATTATTAATTTTTTTTATATTCATTAATAAACCTCAAAAGGAATAAAGTCAAATGTGACTAATCTTATTTTATTTATTTAATTATGTAACTAGTAAGTAACCCGTCGAGACTCGATGGGCATAATTAGATATTTTATATATAATATATACTTATATTATATGAAGAAATAATAAATTTTATTTTGAGTAATGACAAATGTGTAATGATTTTATATATATTTGAAAGAGGGTTTATATGATAATATAATTTTATTATTATTAAAATTAGCAAAGAAATCATATTATACCGTCTTATTTAGCTTATGTGGCTTGTACAAACCTAACAGATCAATAAAAATAGTTACTAAAATAATATTTTTTTATTTAATTTGAAATTTAAATTAAAGTAAAATAAAATTTAAATATAAATTAAGTATACTACTTTTCTGCACAATTTTCTGAAAATTTCATTGATGAAAATCTCATTGATAAAGGGCTAGTATATCACTATTTTTAAAAATAGTGTGGCAGTAAGACCAGGCGTTACTAGTTCGCAGATTAATAGGGTGGCAGTAACCCGGACTCGATGTTTTTTGTCTTACTCAGAAAATGCTGTGAACACATTTGATGTGGTGATCTCACATTTGGTCTTATGAATGAGTAATTCTTTTTCCTAAAAAAAAATCACTATTTTTAAAAATATCTGGATTTGAAGTGGTGCAGTTTATATTTATATATTTACTCTAAAAAAATTGCCGCTATAGGATCACCTGTAAAGTTTATAAGAATATCATTCGGAAATGCCACACCTTATTGTACATCTTCAAAATCAATATCAACTTTACCATCATCTTCATCAAGTATCCATTTTGCAAATTTTCTGTCATATATTAATTTTATTGTAAACAACATTTCTTGTGGTATCTTGAGTTAATCAATCTTAATTACATAATAATTTTGAGCCACACTTGCTAGTGACACGAAATATTGCAACATAACGGTTCATGGCTATAAACTGGTTTTGGAAGATAAATTTCAATCTTCCTTAATGATTGACATCGACTTTTGTTTATAATCATTGCAAAACAAACTGCAAGTCAGAATTTTCTCATCTGAAATCGAATGGAGAATTTAGTTAAATAAGACATGCTCATAATCACCAATCAAGAATTTTCTACTGTCATTGTTTTCCAAAAATTAGTTTAACCTCAATTATGTGGTTCCGCATCTTGGCTATTATCAACCTACTTCCATTGCATAATTTATTTGACGGATCAATATTCCTAAGAAGCATGACTATGCAGCCCTTATTCAACTGTATTTTATGGACATTATCTATCCAGAACACTTGATCGTGTTTAGATTTTCTAGTGAAAATAATTCATCGACATTATGAATATTTTCATCATCTTGACAAATATTATTAGAACTGATATATATACATATTCATTTGCATACATACGTTTCATGATGTAATCATTGATCGTATCAATCATCTCATTGGTAGGGGTTAGTATAACACTATTTTTAGAAATGTTTGGATTTGATGTAGTGCAGTTTATATTTGTATATGTAATCTCAACAATTGACGCTATAGGATCTCTTGTAGAGTTTATATGAAATCATCTGGAAATGTCACATCTAAATTGTACATCTCCAAGATCAATATCAACTTTACCAATTACCATCACCTACATGAAATATCAATTTTGCAAATTGACATATATAACTTTCATTGTAAACAACATTTCTTGTAGAATCTTTAGTTAATCCATCTTAATTATATATTAATACTTCGAATCCATTCTTTCTAGTGACACGAGATATTGAAACATATACCTATTCGTGGCTAAAAACCGGTTTTCTAAGATAGAATCCGGCCTTCTTTAAATATTGGCATTCACCTTTTTTTTAGTCATAGAAAAACAAACTGCCAGTGTGACTTTCTCTTCTGAAATCGAATGTGGAATTTGATTAAATCAGATGGGCTCATAATCATTTACTAATCAAGAGTTTTCATCCCAAATAATGGGCTTTGTTTTATTGAGAAAAGCGAGATGTCAAATAATTTTTTGGGATAAGTTTTTTGCTCGTAGAATTCCCATTACAATCTTGTGGACCAAATTTAGAATATGTAATCCAACCTTTTGGAAGGAATACTGATGTTATTCCACTGGATGCTACATGCAGGACAATATCACCTCTCTCACGAAAGGGCTTAACATTCTCAACTTCAGAATTATCTTATTATAAACATTGTTTTACTCATCAATCAACAAAGGTACGTAATATATAGTTTATCATGATCTGATCTGCTTTCATTTTTTCCTTATTATAATGTGTTTTCTAATATCAGTAGATTTATATACTGAAAAACAAATTAATAAAGTACTCCCTCCGTCCCGGTAATTGTGGACACTTTCTTTTGGGCACATGAATTTAGGTAGTGGTATTTAGTAGATAAAGTGTTGCGATTAAATTTGGCTAATCCCCCCATTCAATTTACAGTGGTTACATTTGACTTCTTTTTTTTTTGCTGAACAACCATACAGGCAAGGAAATGGGTGGTGGGAGCCCATGTCATACAAATTACAAAGGGAATAAAGGGACGGATAGGGGGCCAGGGGAATCGAACCTCCAACATTCCGTTGGAAGTCATGGTTACATTTGACTTTTGACACTATTTATTGTTTAACTTTGACTCAATATTATCATATTGATGTAAGAAGAGAAAAATAGTCATGTGCGATCTTGTTAGAATCGTCTAATCATATAGTTTTAGAATATACTTCATATTTTATATAATTTTTATTTATACATATTTTGAGATATTAATGGTTAAACAATTGCATTGGAATTTGTGCAGAAAGTACAGTTGTCATTATTATGGAGTTTTTTTATCGGGTTCGGTTATGGTGCGATTGACAAATCCCGCAGCACATCAAGGCGCAAATCTGGAGCGTTGATTTCAAATCCAAGGGTTGTAAATGAAAAAGGGTAAAGTTTTCCAGCAAAATTTGTTACGGAAGATATAACCCTATATTTAGTATGTTATCAATGTAATATTTGGTAAATCATATCAAATATTTGGTAATCTATATCTATGATCAAGAATATTTTGTAATATTTGGTAAATCATATCAAATACTCCCTCCATTTTTTTTTGTTTGCTACGGACCCACGCAGCACGCAGTCCAATGTACATTTTAAATCAGCAATAACTCAAGTTCGGTACAAGTAAAAATTCTAAAAGTTCGATATTTAAAAATTACAAGACGAGATGAATCTAACAAGATCTCAATTGACTATATTTTAACTTGAATAACTATGATAAAACTTCAAGTCAAAGTGATTGTGTGAATAGTGCCAAATTCTCCAACGTAGCTATCATTTAAAAACGGATGGAGTATTTGATAAATTTGTTACGGAAGATATAACCATATATTTAGTATGTTCCAGCAATTCAACATTGAAGAATTCAGCGACACCAACTTGAATAATTCAGCGACACAACCAAATACAATTCAGCGATGTTACCATAATTACTTCAGTAATGCTACCAAAAAATATTTCAGTGGCCTACCTAAAAGAATTCAGCACTGCACCAAGAAGAATTCAGTGACACGACATTGTAGAATTCAGCGATGCTACTACATACATTTCAGAAATACCAAAAATAATTCAGTGATGCTACCAAAAAATATTTCAGTGAACCTACCTAACAGAGACCACGCCAAGAAGAATTCAGCGACACCATCAAGAACAATCCAGCGATGCTACCACATATAATTCAGCGGTGTTACCAAAAAATAATTTAGTGATGCTACCAAAAAATATTTCAGTGAACCTATCTAAAAGAATTCAGCGACTACACCAAGAAGAAATCAACGATACTAACAAGAACAATTCAGCGATGCTACCATATACAATTCAGCGATGCCACCAAAAACAATTCAGCGACGTTTTCATGAACAATTCAGCGAGATACCAGAAATAATTCAACAATCTTTTCATGAACAATTCAACGACGTTTCTATCAACAATGCAGCGACTCAACTACTAACATTTTATGTACGTTTTCATGAACAATTCAAAGATATATATACATATATATTGCAGTATTTTTTTTTGAGGAAAAGGTAATTTATTCCACTCAAATATCAAGTGTTGGAGTACATCAAAGTTGGAATACATCCTAATAGATGAGAGGCCAGACTCTATAAAAAATGGCACAAGTAATGTTCCAGTAGAAACCAAAATCGCCATAAACTCCAATGTGAGAGCTAGCCGCATGTTGTAATATGGGACCAAACAAAATCAGCAAAGTGCAGCAGCAATCATAGCTTAAATAAGCAGCCACAGTCGTCGCAAAACCGTGTCAACATTATGCTTATCTCTTATCCCAATGAATTCTTGAAACAATTACCAGTAAGAGACAGAATCGCTGTGACCATCCCGTAATTCTAAGCCACTCAAGAGCGTCGAAAAAGACCACAATCTCATAAGCTTGCTTGAGGAGCATATATCACCTGCAAGTTACTCAAAACCAGTGCAAGGAAAATATATGGGCTAAGGAAGGTTGAAAGGGCCGGGGGGGGGGGGGGGGTGGACAGGAGGGAGCAGGATAAGAGAGGCGAAGAGGGTAGGAAACGACAAGGATATCTCATGATAGACGTAGTGTGTTGAGCGCA
Organism: Hygrophila difformis; assembly: GCA_030278955.1. Classification (NCBI taxonomy): domain Eukaryota; kingdom Viridiplantae; phylum Streptophyta; class Magnoliopsida; order Lamiales; family Acanthaceae; genus Hygrophila; species Hygrophila difformis. The sequence goes on from JAOANR010000011.1 coordinate 5,399,550, forward strand.
GATCAGCTGAGCTATAAGAGGATCCAGAAACAAAACCAACACTGCAAAATGTAAACCGAAAATCAACTCTTCTCACAATGATAACCACCTATATACATAATCACTGGGAACCCAAAACCTTCAGCATAACATACTAAAAGGACCTTGATAACCTATATACTGCTACTTCCTTTCTGATAGCACTTCCGAATGAGAGCTACCCTTCAAGCAACTTTCCAAATCTTCTCCAAGTAAGTATTTTCTCATCTTTTTCTGAAAGCACTACCAACTCCCTGTTAACTTATACTCTCCTTTTTCTTTTCTTTTTTTTTTTAAATATTTTTCATTATTTTCCTTCTCCATTTTCACTCTCTATTCTTTACAACATGAGACAGCCCAAACCAAAGAAAAACAAAAGCAAAAAGATAGAGCACCAGCATACTTCATTGGTCGGATCTAAATCTCAAAAACACTTACAAACTGGATCACACTCACTCCCATCCAAATAGCAGAACCAAATCAAAACAGTCCCAACACAGTATTTTCAGCAGCAAGGAATTTCTCATGTGAAGACATATGAATGGTTTCTTAACATCCCAGAGAGCAATGAAAATTGAAAGGCTAGATAGGGGGAGGGGATAGAAAATTACAGGAACAAAGTGTGAGGGAAAATCATTTAGGCTCAGCCATGTCTTCATGGGGGTATGAGGATTCAGTAAGGGAAGAAAAGATTTCCAACCGGGTTAATCCTATTGCCCATATCATTTTCAAAAAACACTGGGAGTGAATAATTGCAAGCTCAATGTGTGTAATTAAGCAAGATTCAGAGTGTCAGATTCAGCAAGATCTCACCGGGAATTTGAAGGAAGACTCAATTTTGCCATGTAAGAATATATCAGTCCTTTAGCAGCCATTGTGGATCTCCAAATGTACACCAGCGGCCTCGGCAACAGAGATGATTACATCTTCAGCAGCAGACCTGAGTAGCATGTAGCAGTCAACAATCGGTGATTTTTCTCACAAAGAAATCCCCAACAATAGCAGCCATCTCTGCAAGCAAAGTGACAGCATCACCAGCGGCATCCACTATATCCCTTCAGGTCTTTCAGCATCAACAAATAGCAGCAACAGCATCAGCCTCATCCGTACTCCCAATTTTACTTCGGCAACCATGTTTACAATTATGCTGACCTCCACAGCTCCAGCCATCCCTATAATCATTTCGCCTACAAGATAAAATGGTGAGTAAATGAAAGGAAAGAAAAAAGTAGAGATCGATGGATGATATTGAAATGCGTAGAGAAAAAGTAGAGCAACAGTAGACTGAATAGACGATCAATTGTTTGTTAACAAAATTAAATCTAACATATTTACTATTTTAACCTTCAAGTTAATCTCAACCATCAATTTATAAATTGAATCAACGGACTTGATGCACCGCAGTACATCAAGTCAAAAGGGGCAATCGCACCTTAACTAAAGTGTTTTTTTTATCATGCTTATATTAATCTAATTTCCTAAAAATGAAAAGTGACCATTGTTATTGGGACAACCCAAAAAGGAAAAGTGGCCAAAATTAATGGGACAGAGAGAGTATCTTGTAACATGAATAATTAAATTAAAAATGGCAAGTTATTTCGCTTCGGCTGCGCCAAAAAAAGTAAAAAAATCTAAAATTAATAAAACAATGCAAAAATCTATAAAAATGGAAAATTTGAAAGCTAGATTTTTTCTATTTATTCTTTCGTCAGTTGCAAATCTGTTAAAACTCGGATTAATTAATTAAAATTAAATGTTAAAATAAAGATAACAATTGAAAAAAATGAATGAACAACACATTTTATTATTATATAAAAAGATAAAAAGATTTGATGTGAACTACCAGTAGCTTATTAGTAAATTAAAAAGATTTGGTGGGACATGACCTATAAATAATTTTTTTAAAAATATACAAAAATTTATAAAAATTGAAAATTTGAAATAGAGGATTTATTTGAATATGTTGGAATTGAAAATTTCCAATTTTTTTTAAAAACTGAAAATTGAGTATTCCATATAAATTTGAAAATTCATAAATGTTATCAAAAAAAAATTCATAAGTTAGAAATTGCATATCTTTTAAACTGAAAATTGAGATTTTCGTATACTCATTATTATATCTTTGAAAATGACTAAATAAATAAATATAAAGACAAAAATCTAATTCAAGTGATGGGGTTTAGTGATTAAAATGAGAAGCGTAATTTGTGTCTAATGAATTTTGACACTATTTATTGTTTAATTTTGACTTAATATTATCGTAATGATTTAGGCTTAGTTTGGTAAAACTTCAGAGTTTAGAGTCTGAATTTTGAGTTTAGGATTTAGAGTTTAGAGATTAGGGATTGAGATTTTATTTTTTTCTAATTTAAATATTTGGTATATACTTTTAGAGTTTAGCGGTTGGAAAATAAAATTACATAATTCCCTTTAAGGGTTAATATATAATTATTCTTTTATTATATGATATGAAATATTAAAAAAACCAAACATAATTTATGAAACAAAAATGAAATCTTTACAAAGCTACAGTTTGGCTCAATCTTCCCCACAGACACCCCACCCCCTCCAGTACTCTTCTGCCTGCAATGATATAATTTACACACACAGAGCACAAAACACACATGGATATATGTAAAAATTTCTGAAGCAATTGTAGTCTCATAATAACACCACTTGTTATCAGTTCCCAAGCATAATCGAAACTACACAATTCAGTTGCATTCATTATGAAGACAAAACATAAGACACATTAAGAATAGCTGAGTTGTTGCTTTACTTGCATTATGAAGCCAAAACCAAAGCAGCACACCACCACACAGTTTCAATTTTCAACATACCAGGTACACCATCACACAACACAACTTTCAACTACCGGGTACACTATCACACAGCAGCACACCATCATTCCTTTTTGTTCTTCCAGGGCCATGCCAAAACAGTAGTGCACAAAGGATCTCATTCATTGCAAGCATGGGAATACATAATGAAAGCTTGTTGGGGCTTTGAACTTGCCAGCAAGGTAACCATAATAAAACTATGAAAATGTGAAATAGGATAACAGATAAAAGAATTTCCCTCAACACAATCCTCTGTAGGGTGCTCCACTGTGATTCAAATAAGGACACTATCAAGTGGAGATGCATCTTTCCTTCATCAACAAAATTCTGCCTGGTATCCTTCTACAATATCAATGCAGTAAAAGTACATCAAGCTATAGACAAATATCTATATCTATATCTATATATATATATATAAGTAATATAGTCCAAATTCCCCCCACTTCCCCACCCCCTTTTTTCAACACCCGCTCCATCTATTTTTCATCAATTTCAACAACTCTATATCTATATCTAAAATTAATATAATACGTAGTATATATAATTAAATAATTAATATATACAATTATATCTAAAATCACTCACATGATATGATTTGATTAAATCTTTTCAACAACCCTATATCTATATCTAATATTAATATAATGGCCTGTTTGGAAATTAGCTGTTAGCTGTTAACGGATTATGTGAGTAATTTGAATGATAAATTAGTTAAAATTAGCTGTTTGACAGTTTTGAGACAAATTTTTTGTCTAGAATAAGCTAAGTCTAAAATGCTGCTATTTGCAGCGGTTTCAAAAATAGCTGATTGAACACTATTTTAAGGTATTTTATCTTTTGAAATAATCTAATTTAACTTAAAATGAATAGAACAAGCTAATTTCGTTTAGCTTATTTGCCAAACATGGCCAATATCAACAACTCTATATCTATACCTATATTATTATAATATAGATATCTATAGTGTGATACCCGTAAAAATCGTAATAATATTAATAATAATAACAATAGTAGTAATAGTAATAAGTAAATAATAAATATTGATAGAATATTTAAAGGGTATCTAGTTCCTATCCCATATAGATGTGGTCAAACAAATCTTACCTTCCTAGCACTAGAATATCGGTTGAATCCAATTCAAATACAAATCCATTATGTGGTAGATATGGAAGGAGGAGTTTTGGGATCAAATCCCATTAATCTTGCAATTTTAAACCTATTAGTTCTTTATAAATTTATTACCAGTATTCATATATAGAACAACCCTAAATTCTGCCGTCCTGCCAAGCGTGGAGAAGATGTAGCCGTCCAGTGAGAATCTTCTCTTGTTCGTTCGTGTTAGGCCAGCTTCCGCCCCTGTCTCCTCTATTCAATTTTTCACCGATTGTAAGTTAATTCACTCTTTCCTATATTCCCCCATTTTCTCATCCACCAATTTGCTATTGTTGCCTCAGAAATTGTTTTGATGTTCCCACTATTTCCCAAACGTAGGGTACAATATTAATTATTCAATGGTATTTGGTTGTGGACATGTCAAAAATTGCTGGCTGATAGTAGTACTTCTTGCCTGCTAAAAAAATGTTTTATCTGCTTTTAAGGGATGAGGCCAGAGATTGAAAGTAATGTTTCTACCTTTCAAATAATTGTTTAATGAATAGCTACAACTAGACTTGTTGGATTTATGTGATTTGCGTATTGAATGTTCATATAATTATGCATATATACACTCTGGTCCGGAGGCATCATAGTTTCTGTACAAGATACATATTATCATATATATTCACTTGAGTGTATATACGTAGGTGGGTATAGCATTTTGTTTTGGAAGTATACAAACAGATCAATTCCCTGGTAGTCATTAAGGGTCAATCATAGTAGGCGGTAGTTTAGTATCTTAGTAAATAAATACAGATTCATGAAATTTTATATATTTATAATAGCATTACAGGCAATGGAATATATATTGTGTCTTCTCTCCTCACATGACCGAGTTTTTGAATAAATCAATTATAGGGTTAGAGATACCAATTTCATGGCTGTCGTTCGTTTCTTTAATCTTGGCTCTAAATATCGAGTGTTCTTGGTCATGTTTGAGTCCGTGTTCTCTGCCATATGGTCTTTATATTTAAAGGAGTTTCTGGATAAAAATATATATACATATCTAATTTTCTTATGTGGACAAATTGGTATTGACGAGTAGATGCTCATGTGCGGATTTTGCGGATTATGCGGTTGAGGGGCAGGACCGTGACGGGTCTCTAGCGACGAAACTCGCCCCCTCTGTCACAAATTAAATTAAATCTAGGTTGACGAACCTTTGAATATGCGGTATTGTGGGTCTAAACCCCTAACCTCGCCTGCGGGCCTAGGTTAGGGCACCGGTGCTGTAGGTTTAGACAAATTTTGCGGATTATGCGGTAAAAAGTGTCCCCGTCAATATTAATTCACCATCACTACTATTTTTGCGGTTGTGTCATTCTTTGGTGTTGTCCTTATGGAACTGTGGGTTAACTTACCAGTTTATACTGAGTTGTGTGTGTGTTTTTCTTTTCTCTTTTTCAGGATTCGCAAGTGAGTAGGCATGGCACGTGCACGCATTGGGATGGGGTTTTCAAGTTTTATTTTTAGCTAATAAAAATTATCTTTAAATTCATAATGTCTTCTGCATAATTATTTTTGAAACATTTGTGGATGATGCATGATTTGAGAATAAAGGTTATGTTTTCTTAGTAGAGCCTTAGCATCTCTTGGTCATGTGTGTGTTATGGTATTTTATCCAAAAGATGTGGCGGTAACATCCCCTTTATTTTGATGTTTTGAAAATGGGGGTGTTACAAAGTGGTATCAGAGCGGTTCGATTCTTTCGGACCAATATTTTTAAGAGTGTATAAATATTTTTAGTTTTTTTTCTTTCTAAAAGTTATGTATTAAATTTTAAGTCTATAAAAATATTATAATTTCTAAACTCATCATAGTATTATTATTATTTTTCAAAAAATCCATGGAAGTTCTCTTTTGCATAAAAATATTTTTAAATCATGTATTAAATTATTTTTTGAAACTTGGGGAATGGGTCATATGCATACATTATTTGGTTAGATGTTTAAATCCCGTTATTAGAATTTTTAATAGTTTCGTTATATAAATTCTATTGCTTGATTATGCATTTAGCTCTTCCGCTTACTCCCTACTTCTGAACCCAGATTATCACTAAGTATGCTCTACGTCTTCTAAATCACTTGAGTTGTTATTCTTGACTTAGTTGTACACTTAATGTCTTAGTGCTTAACTTATTCCTAGCAGTAAACTAATTTCTCCAATTCAACTTAGACATCCTTCTCCAACATTGATCCTGTTTATTTAGAGTTCTAAAGATCCTAAGACGCTCAAATCTCTCCCAAAATCATCATGAGTCAGTTTTGTAGACATAACTACGATCTTAATGAGGGAGAATGCAACGGCCTAACCAACACTCAACTTTAGGATACCGAGCTAAACAAACTATCTTTAGATCTCGCATACCCGTTTCGTTGAACGCTTACATGAATTAGTCTATCCTTAGACAATAGATGACTTCGAGGACGAAGTCGATTCTTAAGGAGGGTAGATTGTGATACCCGTAAAAATCGTAATAATATTAATAATAATAACAATAGTAGTAATAGTAATAAGTAAATAATAAATATTGATAGAATATTTAAAGGGTATCTAGTTCCTATCCCATATAGATGTGGTCAAACAAATCTTACCTTCCTAGCACTAGAATATCGGTTGAATCCAATTCAAATACAAATCCATTATGTGGTAGATATGGAAGGAGGAGTTTTGGGATCAAATCCCATTAATCTTGCAATTTTAAACCTATTAGTTCTTTATAAATTTATTACCAGTATTCATATATAGAACAACCCTAAATTCTGCCGTCCTGCCAAGCGTGGAGAAGATGTAGCCGTCCAGTGAGAATCTTCTCTTGTTCGTTCGTGTTAGGCCAGCTTCCGCCCCTGTCTCCTCTATTCAATTTTTCACCGATTGTAAGTTAATTCACTCTTTCCTATATTCCCCCATTTTCTCATCCACCAATTTGCTATTGTTGCCTCAGAAATTGTTTTGATGTTCCCACTATTTCCCAAACGTAGGGTACAATATTAATTATTCAATGGTATTTGGTTGTGGACATGTCAAAAATTGCTGGCTGATAGTAGTACTTCTTGCCTGCTAAAAAAATGTTTTATCTGCTTTTAAGGGATGAGGCCAGAGATTGAAAGTAATGTTTCTACCTTTCAAATAATTGTTTAATGAATAGCTACAACTAGACTTGTTGGATTTATGTGATTTGCGTATTGAATGTTCATATAATTATGCATATATACACTCTGGTCCGGAGGCATCATAGTTTCTGTACAAGATACATATTATCATATATATTCACTTGAGTGTATATACGTAGGTGGGTATAGCATTTTGTTTTGGAAGTATACAAACAGATCAATTCCCTGGTAGTCATTAAGGGTCAATCATAGTAGGCGGTAGTTTAGTATCTTAGTAAATAAATACAGATTCATGAAATTTTATATATTTATAATAGCATTACAGGCAATGGAATATATATTGTGTCTTCTCTCCTCACATGACCGAGTTTTTGAATAAATCAATTATAGGGTTAGAGATACCAATTTCATGGCTGTCGTTCGTTTCTTTAATCTTGGCTCTAAATATCGAGTGTTCTTGGTCATGTTTGAGTCCGTGTTCTCTGCCATATGGTCTTTATATTTAAAGGAGTTTCTGGATAAAAATATATATACATATCTAATTTTCTTATGTGGACAAATTGGTATTGACGAGTAGATGCTCATGTGCGGATTTTGCGGATTATGCGGTTGAGGGGCAGGACCGTGACGGGTCTCTAGCGACGAAACTCGCCCCCTCTGTCACAAATTAAATTAAATCTAGGTTGACGAACCTTTGAATATGCGGTATTGTGGGTCTAAACCCCTAACCTCGCCTGCGGGCCTAGGTTAGGGCACCGGTGCTGTAGGTTTAGACAAATTTTGCGGATTATGCGGTAAAAAGTGTCCCCGTCAATATTAATTCACCATCACTACTATTTTTGCGGTTGTGTCATTCTTTGGTGTTGTCCTTATGGAACTGTGGGTTAACTTACCAGTTTATACTGAGTTGTGTGTGTGTTTTTCTTTTCTCTTTTTCAGGATTCGCAAGTGAGTAGGCATGGCACGTGCACGCATTGGGATGGGGTTTTCAAGTTTTATTTTTAGCTAATAAAAATTATCTTTAAATTCATAATGTCTTCTGCATAATTATTTTTGAAACATTTGTGGATGATGCATGATTTGAGAATAAAGGTTATGTTTTCTTAGTAGAGCCTTAGCATCTCTTGGTCATGTGTGTGTTATGGTATTTTATCCAAAAGATGTGGCGGTAACATCCCCTTTATTTTGATGTTTTGAAAATGGGGGTGTTACATATAGTATTTTTTTTTTGGGTGAACAAGTGACGTGAAGCCACGTCGGCTAAAGAAAAGAAAAATAACAAAATAGGAAGCAACACTTCAAGGGGGACTGAAGAAGCTCAGAGGCGAGGCATCCAAACTCCCATCATATCTCTAGCAAGGATAGGCTTGACATCATCCGGAGGAAAGGCCCATGTAGTAAAGAAATCCACATCACGAGCCCCTCTCTTGGCCAACGCATCAGCAACAAAATTCCCTTCTCGAAACAAGTGATACCAACGATATATATAATTAAATAATTAGATATACAATTATTATATCTAAAATCAGTCACATTATGTCATCATTTGCATTTAAATCTATTTTAATATTCAATAATAACTATAATACACTAATAATATATTTTCTACAGGATACTATCTGATCATGAGATCACATGATTTGATTTTATGGTGATTTTGTATTCAATTAATCAAATAATAATTTGATTAAATCATTATTTGATTAATTGAATATGTTTTTTTAAATCATTGTGGTCGCAAATTGTTCATCATAAAATCATTTTGTTGGTGCAAAACTAACTATAAAATCATTAGAATATTTATGTAAATTTGTGTTTCATCAAAATCTTTAAAATATTATAATATCTTTAATTAATTTGTACGATTATATATTTTTAGAAGATTACGTCAAATCCGATTCCATTCTTCTAATATTTGCATCTCTCTATCAAATCGCTCATATTTCTCTATAAATACTCCACTCATTTATCAAATCTCATGGTTGTGTTGAAATTATCCTCTCACATTTTATTTCTTTATTCTTATTCTTCCTTATTTCTTTATGTCTTCTCAACTTTGATTTTACATTTAAACAATGTCTTTTGTTTTCTTCTTCACACACCAATGTTTTGCTAATATTTTTTTTTGTTGCGGGTTAATTTTTCTCTTTTTTGTTGTAAAATATTCTTCATCTTGCTATTCATTTAAGAATTTTATTTCTTCTTACTCCGCGTGTGAATAATATTAATGTGTTTTTTTACGTAATGTTAAATATAAGTTTCTAATACTTTTCCATTGTCTTTGCAGTATTACATGTTGCTGTAATGCAGTATTGCAATGAAGTCATACTCTACAAATTGTTTTTGTCATTCTTCTTTGTATACTACTCAAAACTATTTGTATATCATGAAATCTATTGTATGTTGATTTTGTTATTTTTTGTTTGCTGTCTTTATTCGAAATTCAAAAACAGAGAAAAAAACTGAACAGTGTAAATTTGGAGATGTTCCCACTATATTATTTATTTATGTATCTTTTATAGATTATTCCTTTTATGATATTTTGCCTTTTGGATATAATTTTAATATAGTTTTTAAATTGATTTAAGTTCACTATAAAGTACAAAAACAACAATTATTTAATTAAATTGAAAAATTTGGTATGATAATCCATTAAATTAAATATTTACCACAAATAAATTTAAATTACTTTTTAATTAATCATGTAATGTAAATTGGTTTATATATTTGATTTTATGACGAGTAATTTTTTTAAATTAATAATATATATCTTCTACCATTATCATTTAAACCTGTTCCATAGCTGAATTTTGGAATCCATAATCAATTAGTTAAAATTAGAAAATAATTTATTCATAAATCCTTTCATTAATTTAAACACGAGAATGATATACCCTACATAAATTCTATATTTTTAAAGAAACTATTAATTAATATTAAAGGTATAATAACCCTACATAAATTAAAAAGATTTAATTGGATATTCTATATTTTTTAACTTCGTTTAATTGAATAAATATATACTATATAGTTGTATAATATAATATATATAATATAAGAATTATAAATTCATGATTAGATTTGTATTAGCCAATTTATATCTATGTGAACAATGTTAGAAGATTATTTTCAACATTATTTTTTTGGGAAGCCGGAGACAGATAACAAATAGAAAATAAAATAAAGGAAAAAAGTAGCAAAAATAGGTGTCCAAAAAGCATAAAGGAGAAAATGAGCTAAAAGCTCTAGCCCACACGCTAGAAGAATCTGCCGCTAATGGCCCGTGTATGAAGTTGGGGGAAGGCTACGTTTCGTTAGACAATTCCCAACCATGTTGCTTCGCAAAGTACATGATGAAGTGAACAGCGTCCAAAGATGTCTCTCCGGTCTTTAATCTGATGCAAGAGCAGAGTCAGGGGTGGAAAGACTGGTCAAAAAGTCCATAGCATTATTAGAATATAATAATAATAATAAATTAGTGTAAAATAGAGTTAAAATTAAAACAAAAACAAAATACTAAAGAATGTCATTTATAAATTAAGTAATGATTGAAAATATATCTAGCAAAATTATAAATTAAAAATGTAAAATCAAATTTATTATAAATTTCGTATCAGAATTTAGGAAATTTTACGGTAATTTAAATTATGTAATGTAACCTCAAATTGATTATGGTCTAAATCAATCAAACAACACGATTAGAAAATTAGTTTAATTTTCGAAGTTGCTAAACCACTTTGTCATATTTTTTCTCAATAAGAAAATTTGCATGAACCAAATTTTATGTAATAAAATATTTAATTATTTTCTTTTTTATAAAAAAATAAATTTTACTTCCGCGCATTGCGCCGGCGGGTGTGCTAATATCTATATAGATTCCAGATATGCACCAAACATAATATAGCTTGAAAATAAATAATGTTACAAATCAAAAATACACTTTCAATGTCCTAAGCCACACTTGGAACATGTTATATTTTCATATGATTTAACATACCAATAATTCAATGGGAACATATTTCCAAAAGGCTAGGAAGCTTTTATCAACACACAATATTATTGATAACTTTAGAATATAGTTTAAAATTGACAAATTCTTTAAAGCACAAATCCAACATTATACTCATCCACATCTCCACCAAGTATATGCTTCGTGATGTTCTCGTATCTAACACTATGAAGGATTTCTCTATTTACCAAATGTATGCCATAATTAATAAAATTAAATAGCAGCTGAATCAGAATGATAACATTGTTTAGTCCCAATCATCAATAAAGTTAAAAGATGTGAAACATCAAAAGAGGAACAGACATAACTCAATTAATTCACGTGATAAAGACATGAAGTAATAGTGTCTGTTGTCCAGTCAGACATAGTAAAAAAGTCTTTTACACCCACCGCTTAAAAGATAATTTTTCTACCCGAAAAGACAAAAAACCCTTCGGTCGGGGACTTCGATCGGACCGATCGAAGCTAAAATGGCCGACCGAGGTGCCTATTACTTAAGCATGATTAGTTGAGAAGCAAGAAATAGGCGACCGAAGCAAGAAATAGGCGACCGAAGCTATTTTTTATTGAAAATTTATTTTGTTTTTGTTTTCATTAGTATATATTATATTATTTGAAATTGTATATATTATTATTATTTATTTCAATAGTGTATATATTATATTTAAATTATATTATATTATTTGAAATTTTTTATATTATTATTGAATTTATATATGACATTTATTATATTTTTGGTAAATTTATTAAAGTATTAATTATGATTATTATTTAAATTATTATTTGATTATTATTATATTTACTATATTTTATTCTATTTGAAATTGTATATATTATTATTTCTAATATTAATTAGTATTATGGAAATCATTATTATTATTTTTGATGTATTTATTATATAATTATTATTATTATTTAAATTATATATTATATTTATTATATTTTGGTGTATTTGGACTTTTTAAAGTATTAATTATATTTATGATACCAATAATGATATTATTGTTATTATTATATCTATTATTTAAATTATTATTATATTATTATTATATTGACCATATTTTATTCTATTTGAAATTGTATATATTATTATTTCTAATATTAATTAGTATTATGGAAATCATTTTTATTATATTTGATGTACTTATTATATAATTATTATTATTATTTAAATTATATATTATATTTATTATATTTTTGGTGTATTTGGACATTTTAAAGTATTAATTATATTTATGAACCAATAATGATATTATTGTTATTATTATGATTATTATTTAAATTATTATTTTATTATTAATATATTTGTTATATTTTATTCTATTTTAAATTGTATATATTATTATTTCTAATATTAATTAGTATTATGGAAATCATTATTATTATTTTTGATATATTTATTATATAATTATTATTATTTAAATTATATATTATATTTATTATATTTTTGGTGTATTTGGACATTTTAAAGTATTAATTATATTTATGATATCAATAATGATATTATTGTTATTATTATGATTATTATTTAAATTATTATTATATTATTATTATATTTACCATATTTTATTCTATTTGAAATTGTATATATTATTATTTCTAATATTAATTAATATTATGGAAATCATTTTTATTATATTTGATGTATTTATTACATTGTATATATTATTATTTCATATCTATACAGAGGAGCGACTCACGAGAGGGGGCCGCGTTGGTCTGACAGCGTTATGGCGGCTCAGGTCATGGCCGAGATTTTACACCGTGAGGTGGCGTTCCGCTTCCCTGCCGATGGTGAGGAGTGGGGTGAGAACGATGCTGTCTGGTTTTTTATATGCGGGCGATTTGTGCGATACGGACGGCAGAAGCACGCTTTGATTACTGGTTTGCGGTATGGCCGGTCTGAGTTCCAGCTATACTCGGACGATGGTCCCCCATCCGGGAGCGTATTTTCGAGGTACCAGGACGTTCTCGCGAGCGCCTCCGCGGATAGGATCCGTACAGCCATTAGGGACGGGCAGTTTCGTACGACACCTGGCGACGGCTTGAAAGTCGCTAGGGTTTTGACAGCCTTCTATCTCGTTCTCGGGCACGATGGGCACAGTCGTGGTCCGGAGCCATGGATGTGGCGGTTGGTGGAGGACCGGGATGCTTGGGAGGCATTTCCGTGGGGTTTGATTAGCTGGCAGGTGTCACGACATGGCTTCAGGAGTCTCCTCACCGCGACCAAGCCTGATGGTTCAGTGCACTTCTACGGCCATGCACTGGCATTTATGGTACGCTACTGTTACACCACATATTATAAATGTTTTCATTTGCACTGGTCTAATGATTTACCTGACGTAATTGGTTCGTGATCTCTGCAGGTCTGGGTCTGCGAGGCCGTCCCAGCTTTGATGACGATTTATTGCAAGGAGAGATTGGGGGACCCGACGGAGCACCGCCCCAGGATTGTACAGTACCTATTCAAGAGGGTGACGAAGGCCCGAGATTGGCGAGCGTTTTTCGATCAGACGGTTAGTGGGCATGTACTTCGTTATCTCGTTGACAGTTCATATACTAACAGTATTGTTTTGATTGTGTATACAGTGGGAGTGTTTTGAGACCCTTACACCCACCGAGGTGGAGTCGAGGGAGCCCTATATGGCAGACCTTGATGTTGAGATCCCACCCGGATTAAGGTGGGTGCGAAAAGACGATCGAAAGAAGGGTCGCAAGCGGAAGACGGGCGACGGGGATGCTCCGGTGGTGGACGAGGTAGTGGAGGAGGCCGATCCGACAGTTCGCTGAAGGAGCAGTGCATCTACCTCCATGATAGTCTGTTACCGCCGAGGGCCCTGACAGATCCGATTAAGGAGAAGTTAAATGAGTCGCGCAAAGAGGACCTCCTGCCATTCAGGACACTATTTCCGGCTCTACTGCAGGTTGCCGGATACCACCGACATAGACCGGATATGCCTACTGTACATCAGTGGCCAGTAGGTCGACCGCAGGAGAGCACAGTTTTATCCCAGGATGATAGGTATTTTATTGGTTTTTTATTTTATGCCTCATTGTTGTATAATTATTGCTTTTGTAGTTTTGTTTAATTTAAAGACTAACTGCAACAACTCCTCTTGCGGCCCGTTGGTTCTTCTCACTGCATATTGTCTCCGCATGGGTACCTTCCCCGCTCCGGGCGTGCCACTGAACATCAACGTTATTCGTTTCGAACAGGCGTATGCAGTGTGGCGTTTCAGCTTGGACGCCCAAAAAGACCAGTTCTATGAGGCCGCTCTATTATGATCTGATATATATAGTTCCATATTTTGGTATTTTGTGATTATTAAGCGATGTAGTATTACATTCTATTTCATGGTATGATATGATCTATATATTGCCATATGATAACACGGATATGAATAACAACTGCATTATAACCAATATTCAAATAGATCCAGACGAGTTCTTCCCACAGTTATTCAAATGATCTATATATTGCCATATGATAACACATTTCCAATTATTCGGATAGGTCAGAATCTTCCCACTGCTGATTGGCATCATTCAGATTGGGGATTTCCACAACACTGGGCATTTGACACCGTTTCACCGTGTGCCCTTCCTCACCGCAACGACTACACCTCTTCTTCCTGCGTTGACATGGTTGAGATGGTCCAGGAATGTCATTTGGATCGACTGGTAGTGTGCACCTCCTCTCTTTGTGCCCGAACTCACCACACCTACGACATCGCTGACGCCTTCCGGCACGAGAAGCTTTCTCGGTGGCGGATGGAATCCTGCTCTGTCTCGGTCGTCCTGCTTGCCTTGGGCATTTTGGTGTACCGCATTTGACGTCTGCTATTTCTTTAGGTATTTGCCAAACATCGGGGTGTTCCATTGGAAAGACACGCTCGCCCCACGCAGCAAGTAGTGTATCACGCGTGTAAAAGGATGGCACGTAGTAGTTCAACTCCCCTCTAAAGGACCTGTACATAAAAAATTGATAATTCGAAGCCAACATCGGACTAATCAAGCAAATAAGAAGTTGTAATATCTAACACATACTTGATTGCGGCAACAGCGTGGGCGCACGGGATGAGCATGGTCTGGAACAAAATGCACGTACATGTCCGATCAATGCCAAGGTCCACCATGTACGTCTTATTGTTTTGCTTCACGTGATACAAGAAGCCCACCTTCAAAGTGTTGATTAATGGAATCACAATAGCGATTTTGTGTACAAGAATACCTGGGACAACATGAATTGATAGGAAGGTTTGAAATTATCGAGTTTCTTGGTTATGATTTCAGAGTTGTTTTCGATTAAAACAATACAATAGTGAAGCACAAAAATATAAGTAACCGACGACGAAGACTCATTCCCAGAACAATAAATTCCAACAATTTAGATTCAAGATTAAAGAAAGCTCTATTCTTCTATGGACTCTTCTGATTTACCGCAAATTCCTTCGCTTCATACTAGAATTTCATGGATACAACAGGAATTTCGCATTCACAACGCCAAAATAAATTATGAACGCTGGGGGTAGGGAGCGTTTGACGTTCAGCGTCTTCTATGAGCGTTGGCGTCTTCCACAATTGCAATTTCCGGCATCCAAACGAGCGCCTGTGCGTTTAGCGTTGAAATTGGGCGTTTAGCAATGTAAACGCTCACCCCAAAGTTCGAGAAAAATATAGAAGTGTGTCCTTATCAGAATCGTCTTCTTATCAGAACGTCTGGGTGTCTAGTTTCCGAATATATATATATATATATATATATATATATAAATCAATTGTTTTTTACCCATTTTGAAATATTAAGAATTAATGAAATGAAAGGGACTTTGTATAGAAAAAAAAGTATGAAAAATGCAAAAATCTAAAATAAATAAATAAAAATACCAAACTCTAATATAAATGCAAATACATAAAATTTTAAATTTCAAATCTTTTAAAATTGAAAATTGTGTGAATCCAACATAAATTAAAAATTTCATATCTTTTAGAAAATGAAAATTAGGATTTCCATATCCAAATCAATATATATTTTAACATAAATAAATAATAAAAAATAAAAAACAAATACAAAAATCTAAATTAAATAAATAGAAATGCAAAAATCTAAGAAAATTGGAAATTTAGAATGGAGACACCACATTAAATGTTGATTTGGTTGACCACTAATGATTTTAATAATATATAGATTCTTCAACTAAATCAATTTTATTAACTTACCTTAAATCCCATGCTATTTACTAGCGTTACACTTATTAAAAAATGGATGAAGTATTTCTTAAAAATAGATTAAAATATTAAAATTTCCTATTTATTTACTGATGGATATATTTGCATCCCCAATAACTTTTTATATACCTGATTCTTTTATTTATAATATGCTTTTCGAAAATAATTAATTTACTCTAAACCAATTATCCATAGAATATGAATTTTCACAATTCCCTTAATAATTAGATTGTTTTTTATAATTTTTAATATAATAAAATATAAATAAGATTTATATTATTTAATATATATTTATATAAAATTAGATTAATATAATTATAAAATATATTTTTTAACGATTAGCAACTACTTCCTCCTTTTTTTTGTTAGCTATGTTTGACAAATCACTACTGTTCACTCATATACTTTGACTTAAGTTTTATCATGGTTATACATGTTAAAATATAGCCAAGTGGGATCTTGTTAGATTCGTCTCATCTTGTAGTTTTTAAATATCGAACTTTTAAAATTTTTACATGTACCGAATTTGAGTTATTAATGGTTTAAAATGTGCATTGGACTTCATGCTGGGTGGGTCCGTAGCAATCTTTAAAAAACTGAGGAAGTATATAATTGTATATACATTTAGTAAATATAATTGTATATTATTTTTAGGAGAAGTGACATATTTTTGTAAAAATATGGCCTATATATACATTAATTAATATATACAAATCTTTTCCATATATTCATTATTGTGTCTTTTAATACTATAAATTCCATATCTACAATGCGAATTCCATATAAATTTGAAATTGCGAATCTTTTAAAAACTAAAAATTGTGGGAACTCTATATAAATTGGAAATTAAATATCTTTTAAAAACTAAAAATTGTGATTGTCATATACACATTAATATATCTTTAACATGAATAAATAAATATGATATGTAATGTACATTTTGATTACACCATTTACCAAACCCAAAAAAATATAACAAATTTGAGACAACCTAAACAAAATTACTGCATTACAATATGATCACCATATTAAAATATAAATGCAACATAATTCTTAGTTGTCAGTGCAGAATCTCGTCATAATAATCATATGGTGCAAAAATTAAAAATGTCTATTCATATCATAATAATTCTATGGAAATCTATTACATGTAAATAGGTATAGTTACGGTGCAATCAATAAAACCGCAACACATATAGGCATATAAATCCAATCGTTCATTTAAATCCAACAGTTTAAAATGGAAAATGGTAAAGTTGTCAAAAAAAAATGTATAACGTCAAGTCGTTGAAAAATATAAACAAGGTTATCGCTGAAAAATATTATGGCATGTCGCTGATATATTATATAATCTATCGTTGAAAACTTGAAATACACACAGCTTGTCGCTGAAATACACACATCTCGTCGCTGAAATATATTAAGTCAAAGAATTGGGGTTTCAACTTTTATGAAGTGACTGAAATGCACATTATCAAATCACTGAAATATACTATATCATGTCGCTGAATTATACTATAAGACGTCGTTGAAATACATAGAAGTCGTCGTCGAAAACACTATGCGCTTCGTTGAAATATATTATAGCGCGTCGCTATTACTCAACATCGTTGAAATGTATATACGTTGTTGCTGAAATGTACTAAAATACATTTTGGAGTAATATAACAAAATTACTTTTTTTAACCTTCGAGTTAGTCTCAACTGTTGATTTAAAAAGTTAATCAAATGTGAGAAGTCGTCGTTAAAACACTTTGTCGCACCCTAAAAAAATTGATATGCAAATAATAAATTGCAGCAATAAAATCTAAAATAAATAAAAGAAATGCAGAATAATAAAATCTAAAATAGAAAAAAATTTCAAATTTTAAATATTTCAAATCTTTCCATATAAATTGGAAATTCCATATATTTCAAAAACAAAAAATCTATAATGACTAAATAAATAAATGCGAAAAATCTGAAATTAATATATTAAAAAATACAAAAATCTATAAAAATTAGAAATTTGAAATGGAGTCACCACATTAAATATAGGATGAGTTGTTTACTAATGATTTAATATATAGTATATATATAGATTACGGTCACATATGATTGAATTTATATATATATATATATATATATATATTAATACATCAATAAATTAATATACTTTTGAATATGCATGCACGAGTTAAGAGTTTATTTGGTTGAATGATAATCGATACTGATTTTAGTATGATAGATTACACTGAATGAAAAAATTAAAGTTCACGAATGTTGTTTTCATGCCTCTTAGTGTTCTAAAAAATCTTTGTGGTTTACTTAAAAAAATTTGGTTTATCGAATATCCAATACTCACAATTAGAATTGTAAAACGAGCTGAATGACTTCGAGTAATGGATAATTGAGTTCGGTTCATTTAATAAATAAGTATTAAAATAAGCTTGGCTTCGCTCGTTAAGTTTAAACAAACGAGTTGAGTCAAACCGAACTCAAACTCAAAATTAATTAATCATAATAAGAGTTTAAAAAAAAAGTTTGAGTTTGAAAATGAGAGGAAACTCGTTTTTTAAACTCATTATGTAACTTAATGAAGTATATACTCATATTAAAAATAAATCAACAAATACTTAATAAAATACTTCCTTTGTTTTTTATTATTTGCAACATTGTAAAGTTCATTGGACTGTTTTGATTTTAGTTTTTATTATAGTTATACAAGTTAAAATATAGCCAAATGACATCTTGTTAAATACGTCTTGTCGTGTAGTTAAATATCAAACTTTTAGAATTTTTATTTATACCGAACTTGAATGATTAGTGATTTAAAATTTACATTGGACTGTGCGCCTGGTGGGGACGTGACAATTTTTTAAAAAAAATAAAAAAGAAAAAAAAAACGGAAGAAGTATATACAATTCAAAATTATTAAAGTTAATTGAGCTAGCTTGGCAAAGTTGGCTCATTTATTTTCCAACTAGTTTTTATGCTCGTGTACTAAATGAACTAGCCGAACTCAAACTTATCCCCGCATCAAAATGAGTATCAGCTCTTTTATTTTAACCACAATGACTGGTCTGTCTTTGGACATGATTGAATATCCTTGTCTCTTTGAGGGTCCACAACTGATTCTTCATATCACTGCTAAATGCTCAAAGACCTCCCAAAATAATTTTTCTACACCCACTCAGAAGTCAGAACCTCACTTAAACATTGCATATCACTTTACCACTAAAGTGAAATACTGTTGATCAATCACACATTCTTTGCAAATATGCAAAACCTTTACAAAATACACAACTAAAAAGAAACCAACAGTATGTTTTTTGTTTAAAATCAGAAAGCCAGTAAATTCAAAGTACAAACAGATTCCCCAAAAGATCAAACATACATGTCTGTACAACATTGTTCATCAGGTCTTTTCTATCAATTGTACAATATTTAGATTTTACATTAATTTCAGATCCTTCAAGCCTGCAACATCTCGGGCGCCCGCGACGTTTCAGTCTTGAGAAGCTTATCCGGGACAGAAGGCTCCTTCCCAGTAGTTTCGACAGATTTTGAGACCCAATATGAGTGGGCAGCCAGAACACGGTCCAACAGGTTCTGTGGCACTGGCTGACCCCTCCTTTGCTGAGGAGCTATGCTTGCTGTGTGGACCAAAGTCTTCCATTTGTCCTGCAAAATCCCATACCAAGTGGGTTATATGGTTGGTCTTGGTCATTAAATTCACTCACAAAATGTTTGGGCTAAAGTGACTACCATCGTAACATAAGTTTATCGAGTCAAGACAAATCATGTGAGGATGTGATCAAGGGTGTCCATATATTTCCCCCATTCAGTTAAAAATATAGAGTTAAACCTCAAGTTTCATCAAGCATGGTCCTAATTATTGAAATTTATGTAGTGGAAACCTAATTTATGTTGTTGTCCAAAGCAATCCTAAGTACATCTGCTGTTCCAGAATCCTCATCTTCATCAGGCTGTGCAGAATTTGCCCAAATACTTAGAATAGAACTGCGGGAAAGAAAATGTAACCAGATTCTTGGAGTAGATGTGGGTTTTGTACCTTCAAGTCCACGTATGTTCGGTGATCTGCATGCTCAAAAGCGCCCATTTTAACATCACGCCACCTGGATAACCCGAGAAAGGCTTTCAACAAATGAAAAAGAAAACAGATGCTATTTCTGATATCATGATAATGATCTGGCGTCATTACCTCCCAGTGCCAAGTTTTTCAACGGCTTCAACAAGAGCTTCGACTTCATCCACTGTGAATGGTCTCCTAATCCTACGCTGTGACTGTTCGTAGTGTTTAGGCTTTTTGCTCACTGGAACCACTGCCAGGGCTTCGGCATTCATTGTAGGTACAGGCAGTATTGCCTTGGAATTGGTAACAACTCCATTCATTGTTTCATTTGTCAAAGTCTGTGGGGAGGATTCAAATTCACAGTTTCCTACATTGTCATTGAACTCAGATACAAACGGATCATTGCTTCGGACACCCGAAATCCCTGAATCAATCATTGGAGTGGCAGGCGACCTGAAGAATATTCAAAATGTAACTCAATCCACATACAATTCTATGTAAAACAGACACCACCATAATAAAAACTGCACCACGGTAGCGCGGAATCTGGATGTTGGGGCAATAACGAGGAGAGACTTTTAGCTGCCATGGATGGGGAAACATTCGTAAAATTTGGCTTTAAGGTAAAACTGAGAGCGCCAAGATTGCTACCATGGCAAATACCAGCCTCCACCAAAGTCTTTTTGTCGTCTTGAACCTTCTTTCCTCGAAGAACAACTCCAACTTGAAATCCACTTCCAAAAATGGAAGTAACAGTCTCCATGACGACACTCTATGAAAATGCACAAAAGAGAAGGCAATATGCATGTCACATCAGATACACATATTATGTAAAATCCACCCAAAGTCATGAAAATAGAAATTCGGTCGACACAAACCTTCAGAGAGCAGAAGGTTGTGTTTTCAGGGACCTCGATGGAAAGTTCAGGCACCTGGAACGACTTGATACTAAATTTCACTGACACAAAAAATATAATTAGTCTTAGAATTCTTTCCTTCAGACACAATTAGTCATACGAAAAGTTAGGTACCATTACGACCCTTGTCTTCCTCAGGGCTTCTCAAAGTAGCTGGCAAAGCAATTGCTACCAGACCACGAATAATCATTTTAAGAACATTGCAACAATAAATATAAACAGATACGAAAATAACACACCAAGCAATGCTTACCTATTCCAATTCCATTGTCAGACAATTTCCTTTTCTTAGCCTGCGTATGGTGTGCTGCCAATCTTTGCAGCTTATAATTTCTCTTCCTATACTTGTAAAAGGCCTTCATATTCTCACCTGAAAACAAAACCAGTCCATTCAAGAAGGGCTAAATTGGCAACCAAGTACTTTTGCATATGTACATATTACAACAGCTTACATGGGCTATACAGTCCACGATCCTTCAAGATTTGATCAGATCTCCGGTGTTTGTATGCTAATACTTTCCTTATCCTGCTGTTTCCAATACGTGGCTGTGGTCGGTGAAATGACCTAATCTTGGTGCTTGATTTGTTGCACCCAGAATAATTTTCGTCATCATCTCTAGTTCCTACATCTACATTATTCAAGTGCTTTCGCATGGTAGGATCCAGTAAATGCTGTACACTATCCCCCGAGTTAATTACAGTGTTAGTATTAACATGTATTCCAGTAGGATTAAAAGTCAGTGTGTTAGTCTGGTGATTCTTCTTGTCCCTTACATACATTTCCGGTCCACATTGTGGTTTGCAGTCAAAGCCATCACTGATGCGGACCAAAGAAGAATGTTCCTCCACCTTCTCGACTTTAGTGCTTCCTAACTTGAAATTACTATCAGTTTTATTTACATCCTGCAGAGTTAAAACTGATGAAGTCTGGTCCAAGATGGAATTCTTCTCGGTTTGCTGCCCAATCCTATCATCAACAAATTTCTGCTTCTCATTTTCATCACAGAAGATGACCGGCTGCACAGTCCTTTCATCTGCATTACTTGATGCAGAGGTTTCATTCCCCTGTAATAACTTACCAGCTACGGTTGCAAGCAAGTCAAAGGCGCAAAATTTGCTCTCTTCAACTAAATCTATGTGACCCCTTTTCTGAGAACACGCCAAAAAGAAAGAAGACTTTTATTACGTAGTGAATAATAGTGAATGCAAAAACACAATTGGAAAACAAACTATACCCTTATAGATCTGGGGGCTTTGGGAATAGTGGTGACTCGGTACCCATTGAACCCATGATCCTCCTTTTTCTTTGGCACCATATCTTAGAATGCATTCCAAGTTGAAATAATCAAGTATGAAAATGAGGATCCGTAGAATTGCCCTAAATCTGTACAAAAGTTCAAAACTGTTTTGCTCAAGAGCAGCTAAGATTACAATGGGGGTATAAATATGATTGCTTAACTAACATGATCCATTCGATTCAAAGTTTACATGGATAATGAAAATCAAACACATTTATGACTCCTTCAATAAAGACATCATAGTTATCATCACTTCTCACAATAGATATACAAAATGTAAAAAAGGAATACATTTATTTAACATGATTCATTGATGAACAGAATGCACAGAAGAAAACAAATAAACTAAACCGTTTGGGATCTGAAATTCTACATTATAAAGATTTTTGCATTTGTGTTCACCAACATTTACGAGAGACTATACTTTTTTTTTACATAATAAAACAAGTGTTTTCCTGATCTTGATAGCATTCTCCAGATTTGCATCAACTTATGTTTAATTGAAGGGTTAAAACTTAAAAGCATGCAACCCATCTTTGGTTTAAAAACGCATCATCACTATAACTCTTAATTTTCAAAACACAATGATTAAACCCTAACAGAGGTGTACTGAAATTTCCCCATTGTTCAATGAAATTGACTATCATAATCATTCTGGAATTCAAAATGCAAAATGCTTCATCATGCGAGCAAATTCAGTTATAAAATTCTTGTCCAATAAATTAGATTCAAACAACAGGAGATTCAAATAGAACAATACGCACAGGTTTATTCCCTTAAGGGAAAAAAGAATACCAGCCAAATAAAAGACGGATAATATCTCGCTTCAAATCCTAGCAATTGGCAACAAGGACAAGTTTTCACCAGACGTCTTGCGATCCCAACTTGAATTTCAGATAAGTACTTGCAAAAATCAACTCAACAAACTATAAAACAAAGAAACCTGGATCAAATCACAAAAATCGCCGATAACCCATACCAAAATTTGAAAAACTTAAATTACCTGATGCCTAATTTTGACTAGGGCCACCATTTGCTTTCCTCATCTACAAAAAAGAAAAACCAAATGATTATAAAGTAATCTGCTTTGGGGGAACAGAGAAAGGGGGAATTCAGACCAGCAAAGCCAGAAAAGAGCAGAAAGTATGTTGTTTTTCCTATAAACCTCTCGTGGGTTTGGGAAATCATACCAATGGATCAATTTGAAAAGATGACGAAAGATGACAAAAAGAGCGATGGATGGTAAAACCCCAAGTTGGAGATGGGTTTATTGATTTATACCCATTTATCCTTTTTTAACGGGTGAAGCTTAGCCACAAAAAACACGAGGGTGCCCTTGCCAGGGGTAAAAACGTCCGGTTAAAATTTGGGTAAAGAACGGGAAAAAAAAAGGTAAAAACGTCCTTTATCTTTCCAAAAATTTCAAATCCGTCCTTTTTCTATTTTATTACCGATTTAGTCCGCTACAAATGCTAATTATGTTCAAATCAGTCCTTTTTTCACTAATTATATTCTAATTGCTGACGTGGCAAGGGTTTTAACTTAAACCTCACACGTGTGCATAATATTAGTCCTTTTTCTTTTATCTTTTGTCAATTCAGTCCTAAACTTTTATTTTGTTCTATTTAGTCCTCTACCCCAATCACTCATTTTTATATTAATTGGCCTCAAACCTTTCAAATTATTTCATTTTAGGCCCAGAACCTTAAATTTTTTTATTATTACTAATCCATTTATCAAATAAATGCACAACATACTTCCATAAATAAAATTAAACACCAAACCTCATATATTGGGTTCGACTGCTTTGTTATCGGGTCTTTCAAGTACCGGAATTTTACGGACTCTCTCTAATAACCACTCGACCGCAACCGATTGTTCATTGGTTTTGGTTTCCTTCAGTAACAATCAACAGAATCTTACTTTGCGTCCTACCTTAGGATGTAGCAATATTTAAAAGTAAATGATTTAACTTGAATTTTTGGAAGGTTATGGATACAGGAAGCCTTGGTTTTATTGAAAAATAATAATATTATTAAAAATATTAAAAAAATAGCCTGAATTTTATTGTCCACAAAGTATGATTGTGCTGATTGTTGCTGAAGGAAACCAGAACCAATGAACCATCGTTACGGTCGGGTGGTTAGAGAGAGTCCGTAAAATTCGGAACTTCAAAGACCCGGTAACAAGGCGGTCAAACCCAATGTATGAGGTTTGGTATTTAATTTTATTTACGGAAGTATGTTGGGCATTTATTTGATAAATGTATTAGTAATAATAAAAAATTTAAGGTTCTGGGCCTAAAATGAAATAATTTGAAAGGTTTGAGGCCAATTAATATAAAAATGAGTGATTGGGGTAGAGGACTAAATAGAACAAAATAAAAGTTTAGGACTGAATTGACAAAAGATAAAAGAAAAAGGACTAATATTATGCACACGTGTGAGGTTTAAGTTAAAACCCTTGCCACGTCAGCAATTAGAATATAATTAGTGAAAAAAGGACTGATTTGAACATAATTAGCATTTGTAGCGGACTAAATCGGTAATAAAATAGAAAAAGGACGGATTTGAAATTTTTGGAAAGATAAAGGACGTTTTTACCTTTTTTTCCAACCTAAAGAACGGAGTTTGATTGTTCGAATTACCATTTAGGGGGGTGTATTGGATACAGATTATGTAAGATTTTTTTGGAGTTATAAAATCCGGGTGTATTCATTTTAGATTTTTAAAAGTCTTTAAAAATCTAGAGGTATTCAATACAGATTTTAAAAAGTCTTTAAAAATCTTGATGTATTCAATTAAGATTTTAAAATGTCTATAAAAGTATTAAGATATTCAAAAATCCATGGACTTCAATAAGTTGCTGACTTTATCGGATTGTTTCCTCAAAATAAGAAGAAATTTAACTCTCTAAAATCTCTGGTAAAAACAAGAGATTTCAAACAGGTTTATACGCCGTGCCTTCTTCTTATCGCGATACCTTGAACCCTTCTTATAGCTGCGCCATTTTAACACACACAACTGTCAAACACGTTTGAGCAGGAGAGAATACTTTCACTTGCTTGGTTTGTCTGTTCGTCCGTTTGTTCGCCGGCGTATCTCATCCTTTATTCGAGTCTACAGTCGAGGCCACCATCATCGTCGTCAATTTCTTCCACAGGTACATTTTTGTTTTTAATTACTGTGTATCTGTGTTTTATGTGTAACTCCATAAAATTTGTGAAATTACAATGGATATGCGTTTTTGTGTTTCTGATAAAAATTGGGTGTTACTAATTAAAATCGGGAAAGACTAATGTATTACTGTGGCTCTGCGTTTCTGAGTTTATCAGATTGATCATGCTGATATTTATTTGTCTATGTATTGTTTCTTTGTTTCAAAGCCATGGTTGTGAAATATCCATTATTATTTGTTGGGTTGCTTCTAGGTTGTGCCTCTTCAGTATATATTTATGTGTGAACACTCTTTCTGAAAGTAATTTACCACCATAAGCATACCAAGGTCATGTCTAATAAAACCACTTTTCACTTAGTTTAATGGGTTAAGTGTTTGTTCAATTAAACTTATTTTTAGTTTTTTTTTTTTACGAACAATTTGAATAGTAATTTTTTTATATACAAGTGTGTTTAATACAATATATATTTGTATTAATAGTTCCCATTTTCTATGGAAATCCATGTAAATTAATAAATGAAAATAAAAAATTGTGTTCTACAAAATCCATAAAAATCTATAGAAATCAATAAAAAAAATCAAATGTCTACATAGAGTCTATAAGAAGTCAAGCAGACTCTATATGAAGTCAATAGATTTGAAAAATAGACTTTTTAAAATCCAAAAAAATCCACCAAACTCTTAATCCAATACACCTCTTAGTAGTATTACCCTTCAAAAGAAAAACCACCCCTCCGTCGCAAGCTGCTCAAGAGCCGCCGCAATCGTCCGTCTCTGCTACCAGATACCGCCGCCATCAACCACCGCCGCCGCAATCGTCCGTCTCTGCTACCAGATACCGCCGGTTTTTACTCTTTTCATAGTCTGATCTCCAATTTCTCCTAAAGTCCCTTCTTCCGCTCGTTTCACTACAGGTATACAATTTCCCGTTGTTTCAGCTAGACGCCCTGATATTAATCTTGTGTTCTAGTTACCTTATGACGCTTTCCGATTTTTCGTGATCGTTAAGTGGATTTTATATGCTTATTTTATTTTGTTTTTATAAATTGCGGTTTTTTTTTTTAATACCGATTCGTGGCTGAAGAATTTGTGTGTGGTTTGTGCTGGTTCGATTGTGTAAATTGTGTTTGAAGTATAGAACTTTGACATATCATCCTCCTGTATTCTGCAAATAATGAGTGAACTCTTCATATTTAGGTGGATAGGAAGATTGAATCTCAATAGATTCATCAAAATCACTCTCAATGGTTCTTTCTAAACGTGCATATTGAGTTGTTCTGGCATTTTAGGTACTTCAATGATGCGCTGAGAAACTCCAGATTTAAGTCCCATAGTCCCATTTGATTAATATTCAGTGGAGGTAAGGCCATTGTATTCATGCATCTCAATGGAATTTGGTTCGCTGGTCTATTTTCATTCGTACTGATGATCAATTTTATTTGGGTGCGGAGAGAGCAGATCTTGGGCTGCATATACAGTCATTGGACTCTATCATTTTTATTATAGTATCATTTTCAATTGCAATAAAGTAGATTCATCACCAGTAGTTTTGGTATAGTTGCCTACACAAATTCCTATCAGTTTCTACTATTAAAGGAAGATTTAGACGTAGTTCTTGACTTCAAAGTATTAAGATACTGGTTTGTCAATTTGTCTAGCATTCTGCCTTCTGGCCTTCTCAATAATATTTTTTGGATCCTTAGAAAGTTTCTAGCAAAAATACGTCCTGGATTAGGAATAGGGTAGCATAATTTGCAGGCTTGTAGCTGATTTGTATTGAGCAAGACAAAATTCTGTGAAATAGTGTAATGTAGCTCATGGTGTTTCTATGTTTTTTTCACAATTGGGAATGAGCAGCAGAGTAGGTACTTGTATAATTGTATTCTCGTGGTATTTTCTTCCACGAATGAGCTGGTAATAAGCAACTTATCAGAATATGTGATTAAGTTTCATGGAGTATGCCAATCCCCATGTATATTATTTTTAGCACATTGAGGATTACAGCAGATGTGCCTGTGAAGAGCTATAAAGATATTTGTCGGAACAATAGATCAATAATTTATTTCACAATTTCTGTACTAACCTTTTACCTTGGATTCCTTTTACAATGACTCCGTACACACATGTAGTGATATTGACAATAGATTATTTAAATATATAAATATACTCTACTTTCAATTATACTCCCTCCGTTTTCTAAAAATTGCAACGGACCCATAGTGCACGCAGTCCAATGCACATTTTAAATTATTAATAACTCAAGTTTGGTACAAGTAAAAATTTTAAAAGTTTGATATTTAAAAACTACTCAACGAGACGAATCTAAAAAAATCTCACTTGGCTATATGTTAACTTGTATAATTGTGATAAAACTTTAAATCAAAGTACATGTATGAACAGTGACAAAATTTCAAATGTTACAATAATAAGAAAATGGAGGCAGTATATATGTACATATATATTGGTGTGTGTGTGTGTGTGCGTGTGTGCGCACAGACTTCTGAGTCTAACTGATGTGCTTTCAGGATTTTAGGTTATTACCACTCATTTAACCCCATTGGAAAAAATGTTAACGGGGCGTTTGGTTCGGGAGATCTGAGATTCCCACTGTGAATCTTTGGTAAGGAATGAAACATGCCCATGTTTGGTTCGGGGCATGTTTCATGTGGGAATGTTGAGTGTTTTAGGTGGGAATGTGATTCCCACCTGGAGGGCAGGTAATCTTAGATTACCACCTCCACTTTACCTACCTTTATACTAATTTGACTTTTATACCCTCGCTTTTTATACTTATTTTATTTTATAAATTTAGATATTTTTATTCTGAAAAATGATAAATATATGAAATTTAATTTTAAAAATCAATTGAAAAATTTTAAATTATTTAAAAATATTTATTAACATATATACTCATATTTTAATATATATTTTCATATTTTCTTAAAATTTACTTTTCTTCTATATATAAAACAAAAATAATAAAGATTTAGAGACATTAAATAAGTAATTATCATATAATAAATTACATATAAAGAATTTTCAATATTTTAAAAATAAATTGGCTTAAATATTTCTATTGTATAGCAAAATGATATATTTATAACATTCGTTCAATTGAAATTCAAGGACATTATGGTAAATTCATTAGAACTGGAAATCTGAGATTCCCAATCTAACCAAACGCAATAATCTTAAAACATCAAAAAATAAGATTCCCAGCAATCTCATTTTCCCAGTAATCTTATATTCCCAGCAATCACATTCCCACTGGTAATCTAAGATCTCTCCAACCAAACGCACCGTAAGAGTAAGAGAGGATTCTTAGCTAAACATGCGTTGGAAGTGATTTCAATATGCATTTATTACTTGTTCTCATATTTTTATTTGTAATTATTAATTTATTTATTAATTAAGACTTTTTCATTTTAATAACATTAAGATATGTGATTTTATTAATTTGTAGAGGCTTTACTCTATATAGGTGTATAAAACAAATAGTGAAGAAGTTTTGCTGTGCTTCAACAATGGCAGAAAAAGGTAGCTGCTGCAAAGATCTCTTGCAGTTGGAGCAGAATTCCGCTGCCATAGCCTCCACCACATGTTTAGGTATGTTTATATTTATTGAAAGAAATCTTTTATTTTAATCGTTTTGTGGCAGAAGAATTTCAAATTTGGTAGTGATTGCAGAATCGAAACTGATTGTTTGCGAGAAGGATGGTGGCAGCACCATTTGTAAGTCAGGAGCACCGGCTCAGAAGCCTAAGATATTTCCTATTCCCACGAGTGGTGGTATGTTCGTTCAAGCGGATTTGAGTTTGTTTATGTGATTCTAATTCGAAGTTGAATTGCATGCTTAAGTTGTTATATTAGAAGTCAATTTTTAACCTTGTGCAAGGAGAGTTGAGTTTTGTTTATGTGATTTCTAATTTGAAGATATGTGGAATAATTAGGCTTTGTGATCTGTGATGTGTATTCCAGTATAGGTATTTGAAAATTGTGAATGTGTGAGTGGAAGGTGCTTACCTGTTGTAGGTTGAAGGTTTTGTTCTATGAATGATGTTTATGTTATGATTTGTTGAATTTTGTGTATCTATGCATGCTACTACTGCATAATGTCTATAGTGGGATAATCCTAGACGTCATGCTTAGTTTTCCATGTTTGTATGTGTGTGTGCATAAGATGGTATTGATTTTGACTAATTGTGAGTGAGGTAGTTGTGAGAAAATTGCATGCATTCGACGGCAGTTCTTTTATGGCATTGAAAACACAAAGAAAGCTGAGGACTAGCCTATGGTATAGTAGTTGGGATAATGATGCTTGGGTTTTCCATGTTTGTATGTGTGTGTGCATAAGATGGTATTGATTTTGACTAATTGTGAGTGAAGTAGTTGTGAGAAAATTGCATGCATTCAACGGCAGTTCTTTTATGGCAGTTCTTTCGATGCATGATTGGTGCTTGGGTTTTTGGTTGTTTTATTTTTTCGTTTATATTTTTTTGTTGTTGCTCTCGAAGAATTTCTTTCAGATTCATGGAAAGGGGGTGCTTTTTGGCTTGTTACGTGCTTTTGAAGAAAATGGGATTGGATTGGCTCTGTTTTTATTTTTTTCACACTTTTCCTTTTGGCCTTGTAAAGTGTGACGAACGTTTTACACTATTTCTTAAATTTATTCAGTTTTATTTATTTATTTATTTTTATTTTTTTACTGCTTGTGAATTCTTTTACTACCAAACACACACAGAAATCTATTATCTCTTGATCACTCGGTACTTATGTTGTATGATGAAATCCCTCTTGTTTTCAGTTTTAGGAAAGGTGAAGAACTTTTTGGGTGTTATATCGGAATCAAACAAAGAGCTGCTGCAGAAAGCAAAGGTACAAAATAACTGGTGATTTGAGGTACAGAGTCTAGCTTAACAATTCGTTTCTTCATTTAAAATGCAGTTATGCTTTGCCAAATGCAGGAGAATCCTGAGAATTATGACATTGAAGTGCTCAGTGGGAATGAATCCAATGTCATTGAAATGGTCATCTCTAACTCAAACTCTTTATTTGTTTGTTTACTTTTTAAGTAGAGTTATTTGGAGTTAAAAATAACTATTTTGCTGGGTTTCATTTTCCAATCTCCAGAACATCGCCATTAACATTCTTTATTAGTTATTATATCGACCACTTTCACTTCATTATTCTCCGATATCCCACTTCACTACTTTAATTAATTCCATTTGTGGGTTGTATTTTGTGGGAAGTAATTTTTGTACATCGATTACTTCAATTTTGTTTTTGAATTTTATTGTATTCTAAATATGTACATGCAACATTGCAACCAATGTACCCTCAATAGTTAGAGTTGAGTATGAGAGTAATAATTGAATTTTATGGCTTTCATATATTTGAATGCAGCGTACACCTGCATACATGTAGGTGTCCATATCTAAAATTTTAGGTGTTAATATCGAAATTTAAATGCAACGTATATTTATGAGCAAATAATCATCAGCATGATATAACACTACTGCATATCTTGTCTATTGCTTTAATTGCTAATTCTAGTAGTATTCGCAATATGTTAACAGCACATTTATTTGGTTTTAGGATCTGATGTTGGGCATTGCTGATCTTCACACACCGGAGGCTGTAGCTGCTGCAGAATCAGCAATGGCTGGTTATCAACCAGCAATTCATCATATGTCCGAAAGCAGTAGTGGGTCAGATAGTGAAAACGGCAGTGATGAGGATGACAATGACAGCAACGGTGACAACAATAACCACAATGATGAGATAAGCAAACATGTTAGTAAACCTGATACGAATGTTGTTGAGCCAGGATTGGACATCGAGAAAGAACATTCGTGTGTGAAACCCAAGAAACAAAAAACCAAAAAGCGACCCAAGATTGTCGAGCTCTCTTAGAAACTCTGTTTTGGTGTTTCGTGGAGCTTCATTGCTTGGTCCTTTTTGAATTTAATTATGAAAGAACTATTTGCACTTGTTGCTGCCTTAGTCACTGGCGATGAACCGTTTGAATCCAAGGCAAAGAGCACAGGCAAATTCGCCCATGGATCGGAAAGCTATTCTCCATTGAAAAAAAAAAAAAAAAATCATCAAGAAAAATGTAAGTTTTAACTATTGTGTCGGCATTATAGAGTATGTGAATCTGTTGTGTTCATTTTACATTGAAATTTAACAATATGTAATTTCATTGCTATATTTTGTGCAAGAAAATAGATTATTCTTAATCTCTGATGTTTTACCAATGTTTGGTTCGTGTTCCTGGGATGGGAAAGAAAATGGAAATTGCAGGGATGAACTTTTTGGTTTGGCTAGGCTTAAGAACGTTTACCTGGTCAAGAAAAACATATACTTCTATATAAACAAATTTGTGAGTTAAATGAAGTCACTAAAAATT
This sequence comes from Hygrophila difformis, assembly GCA_030278955.1. Lineage (NCBI taxonomy): Eukaryota > Viridiplantae > Streptophyta > Magnoliopsida > Lamiales > Acanthaceae > Hygrophila > Hygrophila difformis. Next base: position 5,431,787 of record JAOANR010000011.1, read on the forward strand.
AAAATGGACAATTGAGTGTTGAAAATTTTCAAAAATAGTTTGTCTTTAGCGCAGTAGCTCCCCTAGTGACTAATTAAATTTTTTAGAAAATCCAGTCACTATTAAGATTTAGAAAATCATGAATACACTTTTTGAAAATAAATAAAGATTAGATATGGGTTTCTAAGTTTATTCACAAATGAAGGCTTTGCTAAGTGGGAGAAGTTAGGGTGCAACTAAGAGATTTGACATGATGTACTTAGGCATTTTCCAACCGTTGATTATCTTTTTAAATCAACGGTTGAGATGAACTGGAAGGGTAAAAAGGTAATTATATCATATTACTCCAAAATATATTTTAATACATTTCAGCGATAAGATATGTACTTTTCAGCGATTGTGTTGATTAATATTTTTTTTTCAGCGACATAATTGTTTTCAGCGCGCCTTCTATGTATTTTCAGCGATGGAGTATAGTATATTTCAGCGACGCTCCGTAGTATATTTCAGCGACAAGCTATAGTATTTTTCAGCGATATATAGTGCATTTCAGCGACTTCGTACGTAAAAGTTGAAACCCTAATTCTTTGGTTTAATATATTTCAGCGACGCACTATAGTATATTTCAGCGATGCACTGTAGTATATTTCAGCGACAGACTGTGTTCATTTCAGCGACATACATAGTATTTTTCAGCGATGACCTTATGTGTATTTTTCAGCGACGACATTAAAAAAAAAAATTTGGACAATTTTACCCTTTTAAATTTTGGACCGTTGGATCTTAAACGAACGGTTGGGATTGGTGCCTTGATGTGCTGCGGGATTTGGTGATTGCACCGTAACCAATCCCTTGCTAAGTAGCTAGCTTAGGAAATCTAACAAGAGCACATCCACACAAATTAAAGATACTGTATATAATTTGCCAATGCTCGAAACAAATATACTGTAATTCAGTTTTCTTACTCATAATTTTAATCGGCAAATTTAAATTCTACTGTGTAAGAATTCTGACCAAGTATCTTGCTTATAATTTTAATTTTATTTCATAAGTCTCCAATTTATAATAAGTACAAATAAATAAATAAATAAAAGGAGGGACAAAAACACACTTGTTGTCCTACCTCAAAGTCACCACCTTCCCAGCCGCTGCAGTCTGCTCCTATACTTGATCAAGTCAATGTGAAGGGATGACAACAATTAACTTATTGGAGCAATGAATAATACAATAAATAAATACATAATGTAAATTTAAATTTGTAACATGTTGACCAATTGTATAAATCAATCACATTTTGAAAATCCTCAAAACATAAAATAATCAATCGTTTGCTGGAGAACATCTAATTAACATTGGAATACAGATCATCAGATACAATGTTCCTCAAAACATAACTTTAGTGATCTTATATATCTTCATTGGTTGATAGTAATGTTTAATGATTAAATAAATTTAAAAACTTTGGAATCAAATAACAAAATACAAATTTCACAATGTTTTACAATAAATAGAAAATGTTCTACAATCTAAGCCCTAAATTTTAAACTCTACTCATTCCCAATTTTTGATTTTTCAAATTCTAATTTCTAAACGCTAATATTATAGAGTTTGAAGTTAATGGTGAAAGATAGTTTTAAATTGAGATAATTTTAAATAATAATGTTTGACATTAGAGTTTACAATTAGAATTATAAAGTTGGAGATCAAGGGAGGAGTAACGTTTAGAGTTAGTTTAATTTAGGGATAATATTTAGAGTTAACCATTAGAATGAATTTACAATTTATACTAGTTTTTTAGTACTATTTCAAAACTAAGTGCTATACACAACTATGACATGGGCTCCCATCATCCTTTTTCTGGCTTCGGCTCCTCAAAAATAATGATATACACAACCTTTGTATAAATAACATATACTTATTATTAGTATAAAATACAAAAAAGAAAAAAAGAAGAAGAAAAAAAAATCTATTTCTATAAAATGCAGCAAGTCAACATTTTGGGGTTTTACTTTATTGAACTTATAGTCGGCAAAGCACTTCCAAATTTATAAACTGTCGTTCTGAGTTGTGTTTGCTTCTTTATCTTTGAATAAATCCCATTTTGTAGAAATGAAAAAGAAATAAAATGTAGTAGTACTACTTAACAGGCCAAAGTAGCCAACTGCTACTCCAACTAATGCATGCTAATAAATCACAATAATCAATAATTAACCTAGCTCTAATCTGACTTTTCTACCCAAAACTTTACACCCAATTTGCCTATAAAACAAATTTTTAATACACAAAATGTAATGTAATTTTCTGTTTATTTTCAAATCTGGCTGTACTTACTCATCATCGACGAACCTACTTACTTTCACTTCAAATTAAATAAATTATTAGTACAAAAATCTCACAAGAAAATACACATCGCAATGGGAACTGATCAAAGTTATGTGTCACAATTACTTCAATTTTGGTGACACAAAATCCAACGTAACTCCTTTGATGGCGAATATAATGCTTCTAATCATTCGTAATGCAATATTATAAGTATACTACGCACACTTAAATTTAAAATCTCGACATATATAATAAAAATTTTCTAAATCAGTATCTATCATATACGACACCATTTATTTAACAAAAATGGTGGACTTTTCTCGAATATATTTGACAATTTCAAAAATATATAATCTTGAAATTTTGTGCTAAAATTTTTTGTCGACACTAAACGTTAGACCTCTTAAATTCTTGTCTTTTTTGTATTTAATAGGACCTAAAACTCAAAATATTTTCTAATATATATAGCCTCGTAACACTTAAAGCAAAAAATAAATAAATAAATAAAGTGATGTGTTGCAAATGTTGCGCTAAATATTAGTAGAATATTAAGTTATCCTTATAGGGTTGCAAATTTGACATACATGGAATCCAATATGGTATAGTAATATAGGGTAGAAATTTTCATTACAGCAATTCACCGGAATGCGACGAAAAAGTTGACGAATATCGTCGTTTGAAATTTCATCAGCTCAAGGATTTCGCCACGTTGCTTGTTGCCTCGTGCGCCAGGCAACGAAATATTTTCGTCGCATTCCCATAAAATTTGTAGTATTAGGGTTAGCGAAATCTCTTCCATTAAAATAAATAGATGCGTATTTTTTTTGGAGAGTCATTGAAGGCCTGGGAAAGAGGTGGTGGGAGTCCATGCCACATAATTATTACAAAGGGGAATAAAAGGGAAGGATAGGGGGCCGGTAGGGAATCGAACATCCAACATTCCGTTGGAAGTCAAGAGACTTAACCACTAGGGTTAGTGAAATCTCTTCCATTAAAATAAATAAATGCGTATTGAAAAATGTAGTTTCAAAATTAAGAAAGAAAGGGGAAAAAAATGGACATGGCCTCCACATCTTCCTCCTCCTTTTTCTTTTGATTTCTTAATTTATATATATATTTATTTCTAATTTATATATATTTTTATTTTTAAAATGTGAACGTGCTAGCTAGTAAAAAAGATATGTTACCTAACGCTAATAATGACTTATATGTACAATAATGGCAAAATTATATAAAATTAGTACATCCTCAATATTGTATTGTGCAATATAGATCATCCTTTTTCGTCTACAAATTAAAAATCATCATATTATTCAATATTTTAAATTAGACAAAACCCCCCCACTTGAACTCTATAGATATAAAATTATTTTATTGCATACTAAGCTTGAAGCTGTCAAAATAATTGAAGATAAAACAGACTTTGTATTAGTCTGTATAGATGAAATGAAAGTCCATCATCTTTGCTCAACGCGCATTCGAGAAAATGTTTTACAACTCATATATGTTGCTTTCAGTTAGTTTTTTCCAATTCTAAGTTTAGGTGTTTTTGGGGAAAATATTGATAATGTCGTGATGAACAATTTTATTACCGGCTGTTAATAAACTGACAACTTCAAATAGTAGTGTGTTGACCCACACATAAATTACCAACCCATTTAGGACTTATTCAGCAGTACTTAAATAATAATACATTAGAAATATGATGAGACTATAAATACCTGATGAGGGGTGTTCAGTTCAGACAATCCAAGCAAATATTACTACATCTTATTAGAAAACCCTAATAATTATATTGATCTTATACTCCTTTGCATAGTTTAGTGAGATATTCTCGGGGTGGGCAGCAGTCATGGAGCCCCGGCGGCCGTGGGTTCTACAGGTAGCTATCCTCTCGGTGATTGTGGTGGCTCAGATGGCCGAGGGTGTCCCGACGCCGTATTTGTACGAATCGCCGCCACCTCCACCGTATAAGTACGAGTCACCTCCGCCGCCGCCGTATAAGTATGAGTCGCCTCCGCCGCCACCATACAAATATAGTTCGCCTCCTCCCCCGCCATACAAGTACGAGTCACCTCCACCCCCGCCTTACAAATACGAATCGCCGCCGCCACCACCTTACAAATATGAATCACCACCACCCCCACCCTACAAGTACAAATCGCCACCGCCACCACCTTACAAATATGAATCACCACCTCCCCCACCATACATATATAAATCACCACCTCCACCACCTTACAACTATACATCGCCCCCACCTCCACCTTACAAATATGAATCTCCTCCACCTCCACCGTATAAGTATAAGTCTCCACCTCCGCCACCGTACAAATATGAGTCGCCTCCTCCCCCGCCTTACAAGTACTCATCACCCCCACCTCCACCCTACAAATATGAGTCTCCACCTCCGCCACCTTATAAGTACTCATCACCCCCACCTCCACCTTACAAATATGAATCTCCTCCACCTCCACCCTACAAGTATGAGTCTCCACCTCCGCCACCGTACAAGTATGAGTCACCTCCTCCCCCACCTTACAAGTACTCATCACCACCTCCGCCACCATACAAATATGAGTCACCTCCTCCCCCACCTTACAAGTACTCATCACCACCTCCGCCACCATACAAATATGAGTCGCCTCCTCCCCCGCCTTACAAGTATTCATCACCCCCACCGCCACCTTACAAATATGAATCTCCCCCACCACCACCCTACAAGTACTCATCACCACCTCCACCACCATACAAATATGAGTCGCCTCCTCCTCCGCCTTACAAGTATTCATCACCCCCACCGCCACCTTACAAATATGAATCTCCCCCACCACCACCCTACAAGTACTCATCACCACCTCCGCCACCATACAAATATGAGTCGCCTCCTCCCCCGCCTTACAAGTATTCATCACCCCCACCGCCACCTTACAAATATGAATCTCCCCCACCACCACCCTACAAGTACTCATCACCACCTCCGCCACCATACAAATATGAGTCACCTCCTCCCCCACCTTACAAGTACTCATCACCACCTCCGCCACCCTACAAATATGAGTCTCCACCTCCGCCACCTTACAAATATGAGTCGCCTCCTCCCCCTCCTTACAAGTATTCATCACCCCCACCTCCACCTTACAAATATGAATCTCCCCCACCACCACCCTACAAGTACTCATCACCACCTCCGCCACCATACAAATATGAGTCGCCTCCTCCCCCGCCTTACAAGTATTCATCACCCCCACCGCCACCTTACAAATATGAATCTCCCCCACCACCACCCTACAAGTACTCATCACCACCTCCGCCACCATACAAATATGAGTCACCTCCTCCCCCACCTTACAAATACTCATCACCCCCACCTCCACCCTACAAGTATGAGTCTCCACCTCCGCCACCCTACAAGTATGAGTCGCCTCCTCCCCCGCCTTACAAGTACTCATCACCCCCACCTCCACCCTACAAATATGAATCTCCTCCGCCACCGCCCTACAAATACGAGTCGCCTCCTCCTCCACCATACAAGTACACATCACCTCCTCCCCCACCTTACAAATATGAATCTCCTCCACCACCGCCCTACAAATATGAGTCGCCTCCTCCTCCACCATACAAATACACATCACCTCCTCCCCCACCTTACAAATATGAATCTCCTCCACCTCCCCCGTATAAGTATCAATCGCCACCACCTCCACCATACAAATACGAATCTCCACCTCCACCACCTTACAAGTATGAGTCGCCGCCTCCTCCTCCATACAAGTACACATCACCTCCTCCCCCACCTTACAAATATGAATCTCCTCCACCACCACCATACAAATATGAATCTCCTCCACCCCCACCTTACAAGTATGTGTCCCCACCCCCTCCACCCTATAAATATGTATCACCACCTCCCCCACCATACAAATATGAGTCACCTCCACCCCCACCGTACATATATTAAGGGGTTCGACCTTCTTTAGTACCACCCCATCAGTGATAATAAAGGACCAAATCGCAACATCATATTACATTTTAAGTTATGCAAAACACTCCATTGATATACCCTTGTTCTATGTTTTTTTTGTTTTGATTCTTCATTCGAAAATAATATTGTTCTTTGTTATATATATTCTTGCCTGTGAACTGTCCATTCAATCATACACTGCACATCATCACGCCCACCAAAGTGCAATGAAGAAACATGATGAAATTTCATGGATGTATACCAATATTAGTATATGTTTTCATATTAATATACTCATATTTGATTCATGTTCACTGTCTCTCCTAATTAAAGTTAGTATTGCGGCTATTTACCACTGTTCATTTTTTTCCCCTTTTTTTCTTGGCAATAAACCACAATTAATATTACAATATAGAAAAATATAAGAGTATATGTGAATTTAATCTCTCTACACTCACCATATTGAGCAACTGAGAAATACAAAAATGAATTAATTAAATATATTTCCTTAATTTATTATTCCTATTAAACAAAACCCGGCCGCCATCAAGGCTTCGATCACCACATTATATTCGGGCCGAGTTCCCACAATATAAACACTCTCAAGTAAGTGACGAAAGAATATGTTAGTTGTAAGTTATCATGCAATTTTATTTATTTTATCACTAAGATAATTAACATTACAAGTTTTAACGTAAATTATGAAGTATTAAATTAAATCATCATAATTTTTTTAATGACAATTTTCTCCCAAAATTCCCCAATAATTCCATTCAGACCCCATCATATCCCCCAAACCAAATTCCCAAAGTTGTTGGCTCCCAATCTTTAAGTTGGGGTTCGATTCCCCACCCAGCCTCCTATCCCTTCCCTTTGTCATTTTGTAATTTGTGTGGCACGGGCTACCACCATATCTTTCATAGCCGGTATAGGCTGTTCAACCAAAAAAAAAAAAAAAGAAAAATCTCAAAGTTGCTGCATGCCCCTCCCCGAGGGCCATATATATGTGTGTGTATGTGCGTATGAATGTATCATGTATGTATTCATGCATGGCTGCGATGGTGGAAAGATTCATTTACTTCTTTTTCAAAGAAAAAATTAATTTATAGCTTGCAACAACTCTAAATGCATTGCAAGGTTCTCCGTCACAAATGTTTTATACCCCACCAGGGAGAGCTTTTCTGAAATTTAAGCTTGAGGTTGATCAAGTTGATGAGGCCAATGCAAAGCCTAAAATATAGAGATATATATACTTCTATGGTTACTGATGATCAATATAGAGATATATATATATATATATATATATATATATATATATATATATATATATGGTGCGCAGCGACAGTGATACAGGGCGGGCCCCCTTGGCGCAACCGTTGTTGAAATTAAAGAAGTTAGCTAGTTGTTGAGGCGTTGACGACAACAACAACAACAACAGTAGCAGTCATCAGAGCTCCAATATCCAATACTACTACTACATTATACATCCACGAATTGAATCTGTAATTATTCACGTCTCGCTGAAGTTAAAGATTCCAAGTATATATTATTGCATGGAGACTGGAGAGGGTTCCATATATACTTCCATGATCTTCAAAATGTCAAAAGCTATACATACCAATTTCAATCTGGAAACTAATAGTACTATATATATATATAGCTCTGCTTCGCACTTTATGCCTTGATCCACGCACTATAAGAACTCGGTTGCGGATTTGATGGCCTTTAATGAAAGTTGTCATAAGGCAATTCGCAAGAAATTTATTTCACTGCGATTAGGCACATATACTGATGAGGGAGGGAGATGGGCATTAAAATCACTGAAATTCTCAATCAGATGAAAAATTAATTAATGTTGAATCCTGCATCCCAAATTATTTAGCTGGTTCTTGACTGTACTGGTCTTGGGGAAAGGCACAAATAATGGCGGGAATAAAACATGAGAAGGAAGAGTCCTTGAACTAAAAAAAAAAATTGGATCTTTGATGTCTGGCAGATTAGTAACTAAAGTCCCATTGACCCTCAATCTCAAAGACACAATTGCCTTTTCTTTCAATTCCATTCCGCACCGTTGTTATGGAAAAATATTTAAAGCAAACAAAAAACTCACAAGAATTAGTTACCGATCGAGTTCGGACTTCTCCTTAAGTATGTGGGCGCTACCATTGTCATTGATTTTTCACTGTGTGTTTTCAATACTATTTACAACGACACACACAATACGGGTTTAAATGCACACCAGGCCCAAATAGGACGAAAATACATGTTCTAGAAGGTCTCGTCTTGTTCAAGACATTTATGGAGAATATTCGAGTCCCCTGCAGGTTTATAGGCATTTCTCAAATCTGTCATCCTTTGATGTGGAATTTGAGTTCCTTCAAATCAGTTTGTGTGGGAGACCTCAAGATCTGTGAATCAGCTTATGATGAAATAATTCTCATAAAGCTAGTGATTGAGAGAATGCATGCAGAAAAGGTTTGGAGGCAGTTGTTGGGAAACTCCGGTACCCTGTATTAACCTAACTATTACAACCCAAAAGGCCTATCTATGGGATTACATAGCTTGAACCTCACCAATACAAGTTCTCTCATGAATACCAAAAAGAAACAGAAAAACAGAAAGCAATAAAGCCTTTAGAAGGCTGCTGCCACGCCTCGGGCTCGACCGGACAGATTTTGGACGTCTCCAAAATCTCACAGTACTTCCGTTTTCTGCTGTCCTCAGTCCATGGCCTTCTTCCTCTTACGAATCTGCAAAAGGGTTAGCCAAAAGCACAAGATAACAACTAATGTTATAGATAAGAGAAGATACCAAATAGATCTATAAAGATCTATTTATAAGTTGGCTCGAAGCACCCAAATGAGACACAACTCCAACGTAGAACACCAAGCTCCACCGGATCCACCACCGCAGGGGCTGCCGACACCACCACCGGCCACCACAGAAGCTGCCGGAACCACCACCAACGCCACAGCTCCACTTCCGTGACACTAACACCCTCGGCCTCTCAATCCCTTCGCCGGAAACCCACTTTTCCGGCGACCTAGCCACCAAGGCTCTATAAAGGAAGAGAACTCACAACCCTCCACTGAACCCCCAAGTTCGGTAGTCCCAACCCCAAGAGCTCCTCACCACACTCGGCCCTTTTGCTCACAAAGAGACTCTCAAACACTCACTAAAAGGAAGAGAGGTTTGGCCCTAAAATGGTGGTAAAGAAAATCTAAAACAAAGAGGAGGAAAGGCAGTAAGAGCCGCTGCTCTCTCAAAATGGGAAAAGAAGAAACTGGGGTTGTGTCTGTCTCGGTTAAGAGGGAGTATATATCAAAGTGAAATGGGCCTCAGCAATTGGGCTTCATGGGCTGGTATTGGGCTTGCAGTAATGGGCCACTATTACTAACAATCTCCACCTTGGCCCACTTACTGTCAAAGAAACGAGTGTGCTCAATTTGGGGCATTTTCGTCATCGCCATTTGATACCTTCACTTCCCAGTCACATACCAACAATATACACAGAGTATTTATACATGCTGACATGCATCAGAACATAACAGACATGCACACATCAACCAAAATCAAAGTGAAGGATTTTCATGCATGACATCATCTTCTCAGTAGGCAAACACTTAGTTCCCATATCAGCAGGATTAAATTCATAAGCAATTTTATCCAGTTTAAGTTTTTCACACTCAACATTGTCCCTAATGAAGTGGTACTTAACATCAATATGTTTAGACCTATCATGAAAAATAGGATGCTTGCTTAACTGAATCGCAGATTGGCTATCAGAAAAAATGGTGATCTCATTTTTCAATCCTAGTTCATGCATCAGACCACTAAACCAGATTCCCTCTTTAAAAGCTTCAGTTATGGCAATGAATTCAGACTCAGTAGTGGATAAAGCAACAACAGATTGCAATTGAGATTTCCAACTCACACAAGACCCACCTAGAGTGAACGCATAGGATGTAGTAGACTTCCTACTATCCCTATCATTAGCGAAGTTAGAGTCTACATAACCAGTCACAAACATATCATCATGCCATTTAGAAAAACACAGAGAATAATGCATAGACTTGATTAAGTATCTCAAAAGCCATTTCAAAGCTTCCCAATGGCATGCGCATAAGGAACAGATTCCATATCTTTCATTTCAGATTCATTTTTAGGGCATTGTTCTTTAGTCAACAGGAAATGAGAAGCAAGTGGACAACCAACAGATTTAGCATTTGACATCTTGAATCTAGAGAGAACCTTTTTCACATACTCAGCCTGGTTAAGGAGTAGGGTTGAATTAGCCCTATCCCTAACTATATGCATTCCAAGAATGCATTTGGCTTCTCCTAGATTCTTCATGTCAAAGCTCTTGTTCAAACAATTTTGAACCTCAGCAATGCTTTTCATGCAAGGACTAACAAGCAACATATCATCAACATAAAGCAATAAGAACATAGACACAGATTTCACATCTTTCATGTACAAGCAATGGTCAAATTTAGATCTGGTGAAACCTATGTCTTTCATGCATTTATCAAACTTAATGTTCCACTGTCTAGGTGCTTGTTTTAGTCCATACAAAGCTTTTTTCAACAGGCATACATGATTAGGTTTGATTTTATCCACAAAACCTTCAGGTTGCTTCATACAAATTTTTCTATCAATGTCACCATGCAAGAAAGCAGTTTTAACATCCATTTGTATAAGCTCCCAATCAAAATGAGCAACTAAGGCAAGCATTACTCTAATAGTAGTGAACTTAGCAACATGTGCAAATATTTCAGAATAATCTACACCCTCTTTCTGAGTAAAGCCCTTAGCTACAAGCCTAGCCTTATACCTCTCACCATTACTTTCCTGTTTGATTTTAAAAATCCATTTACAGTCAATCACGGAAATATTTTCAGCCCTAGGAATCAACAACCATGTCTCATTTTTATGCAATGATTCAATTTCTTCATTCATAGCACTAAGCCACTTACTAGCCTGTTTAGACTTAACAGCTTCAGAATATGATTTAGGCTCATGATTATCAAGTTCTTCGCACACAGTCATAGCATAAGCAGTAAGAACAAAATCATATAACCTAGCAGGAGTTTTACCTACTCTTCTAGCTCTATCCCTAGCTAGCATATAATCACTAAGATCATTCAAATCATTTTCAGGAATAATTTCTTCATTCTGAGCTCCACCTTCATCAATATCATGGGTATCAATATCATGAGTATCAGTTATGGGTTCCTCATTCACATGCAAATTGGGATCAGCAATTTCAGCATTTTCAATCACATTAGGCACAGCAATGGGAGCAGGCAAATTCACAGAATGTTCCACAGAAGAAGACTCCACATCAACAGAAGTACTATCATTCTCAAAAACTTTCATAGGAAATTCAGATTCATTAAAAATCACATCCCTACTAACAATGATTTTAAAACCACCCCCTTATCTATCAAACAACCTGTAACCCTTAGTTCCCTCAGGATAACCTAAGAAAATACATTTCTTGGTTCTAGGGTCCAATTTATCATTACTAGTATGCACAAAAGCTGAACATCCAAACACTCTAAGATGTTCATAATCAACAGGTTTACCAAAAAAGACAGAATCAGGAGATTTACCATTTAAAGGGGCATTGGGTGATTTATTAACTAAGTAAGCAGCTGTCATCAGTGCTTCACCCCAGAACTTCTTAGAAAGGCCAGTAGGTGCCATCAAGCACCTAACCTTTTCTAATAAAGTTCTGTTCATTCTTTCAATTACCACATTCTGTTGAGGTGAGTAAGGAACAGATTTATGCCTTCTAATACCAGATTCAGCACACAAAGCATCCATTTGGTGATTACAAAATTCAAGCCCATTATCTGTCCTAAGTGTACCAATCTTTAAACCAGTTTGATTCTCAATCAAAGCTTTCCAGTGTTTAAAGTTCCCAAAAACATCAGATTTGTTTTGCATGAGAAATACCCAAACTTTTCTAGAAAAATCATCCATGATAGATAAAAAAATATCTTCTACCACCATGTGTGGGCGTCGAAGAAGGACCCCACACATCAGCATGAATGTACTCAAGTGCACGGGTGGATTTTATCCCAACAGGATATGAAGAGTTAAAAGACACTCTATGTTGTTTACCAGCTAAGCATGATTCACACAGATCAACTTCACATAAATCAGATTTTAAATAACCAGCATCTTTCAGAAATTTCATGCCTTTGTCACTCATATGCCCTAGTCTAGCATGCCACAAAAGCGTATTTTCTTTCACCTTTTTAGAACTAGAACTAGCAGCAAGAGCACAATTAACCACATTAGATACCACAAAAGATTATTCTTAATAATGGCCTTAAACAGCATCAAATTCCCTTTGAACATTTTAATCATGTCATTACCAATTCTCCCTTCTAAACCTTTCTTCTGCAAGGTCGCAAGAGAAATCAAATTGTAAGACAAATCAGGCACATGTTTCACAGAATCAAGGCAAAATCTTGTCCCATTCTCAAATTGTAAGACAATTTTTCCTATACCTGAGACTGGACATCTATTGTCATTACCCATGAACACAAAGTCATTTTCAACAGGTTGATAGGAATCAAACAATTCAACATGAGGAGACATATGGGAGGTGCACCCTGAGTCTAGCAACCACACAGACTTAGAAACATCTTTAGCCATATTAACATCAGAAAAACAATTCATATCATGAACCACCAAAAGTTCATCATGCCTAACTGCTACATCAGTCACAGCATTAACATCATTGTTCTGATTATCAATTTGATTATTCTCTTTCTTAGGGAGTCTACAATCTTTAATGAAGTGGCCCTTCTTACCGCAATTATAACATTTCTTATCAGATTTACCTCTTGATTTAGATCTGTAAGATCTAGACTGACCCCTAACATTGCTTCTGCCCCTATCATTATGCTGTTGGTGATTACCCTTTTTCCAAGACCTACCCCTAGTGTTAAACACCTTATCAGAATGCTTAGAGGAATTTTTCATTTCAAGTTCTTTGTTCTTTAGACTCTTAATCACATGATCTAAAGTCAAATCATCTCTAGCATATTGGATAGCAGATTTCACATCAGAATATGAATCAGGGATGGCATTCAACAACACTATAGGCACATAATCATCTATATGCTTATCACCAGTTGCTTTTATGTCTTGAATAAGTTTAGTGAAATTATCTAAACCCTCATCTAAGTCTCTAGATATATCCAATTTAAATTTAAAGAATTTACCAAGCAGGAATATTCTAGAAGACAAAGACGACTCAACATACAATTCAGATAGCCTCTCCTAAAGGTCATTGGCTGTTTTGCAATCACTCACTTTTCTAAGGACAGCATCAGATAAACTTAAGATTATGGCAGATTTAGCAAGTTCATCTACTTCAGTCTTTTTAGCTTCAGTAACTTCGTCATCAAAGAGTTGATCAATTGCATTATAAACTCTTTGTTGGACAAGAACACAACGCATCTTAACTTGCCAGATGCTGAAGTCGTTCTTTCCATTAAAAGGAACTATGCTATTCGAGGTGGAAGTCATTATTGTGTTTGGCCGTTTAATGGAATGAGCAAATAAGTGCTCAAACACTTGGCCAACTAATCACAACTAATTCCACACTATAGCATTTGTCATCCTTTTAAATTTTTAAGCAAACCCAAATTAATTTTGGGTGGCCCAAAAATATCAGAATTGACCCAAGCTGTTCAGGCAGGCCCAAATTAATTTTGGGAGGCCCAAAACAGTCACAACGGTCACTTTTCAAATTTTGATTTTTTTTTTCAGATTCCCAAAAACGGCTCACTTTTCAAAGCACTTTTCAGAATCTACTTTTCAGAGATCTGAAATTTAACTTTCAGTCCCCAAAAATATTCAAATCCAATTTTTTGCACACAAAGCACTACAGCACAGAAAATGCACAATTCACCAAGAACAACACACAATACAGTTTATGCACAACAAAATGCAGAAAACATAGAACACAGTTTAAGCATAATATTTCAAGATTTCAAAGCACAAAGCTCCAAGCATGAAAATCACATATTTCAAGCAACATTCTAGAACAAGAATATTATCTTAAAACTGTAAAAGATGGGATAAGCTATTTTACCTTGCGAGGGTACCTTGACCAACCCCCGTCCCACAGTGGCCTATGGCTCTGATACCACTGTTGGGAAACTCCGGTACCCTGTATTAACCTAACTATTACAACCCAAAAGGCCTATCTATGGGATTACATAGCTTGAACCTCACCAATACAAGTTCTCTCATGAATACCAAAAAGAAACAGAAAAACAGAAAGCAATAAAGCCTTTAGAAGGCTGCTGCCACGCCTCGGGCTCGACCGGACAGATTTTGGACGTCTCCAAAATCTCACAGTACTTCCGTTTTCTGCTGTCCTCAGTCCATGGCCTTCTTCCTCTTACGAATCTGCAAAAGGGTTAGCCAAAAGCACAAGATAACAACTAATGTTATAGATAAGAGAAGATACCAAATAGATCTATAAAGATCTATTTATAAGTTGGCTCGGAGCACCCAAATGAGACACAACTCCAACGTAGAACACCAAGCTCCACCGGATCCACCACCGCAGGGACTGCCGACACCACCACCGGCCACAACAGAAGCTGCCGGAACCACCACCAACGCCACAGCTCCACTTCCGCGACACTAACACCCTCGGCCTCTCAATCCCTTCGCCGGAAACCCACTTTTCCGGCGACCTAGCCACCAAGGCTCTATAAAGGAAGAGAACTCACAACCCTCCACTGAACCCCCAAGTCCGGTAGTCCCAACCCCAAGAGCTCCTCACCACACTCAGCCCTTTTGCTCACAAAGAGACTCTCAAACACTCACTAAAAGGAAGAGAGGTTTGGCCCTAAAATGGTGGTAAAGAAAATCTGAAACAAAGGGGAGGAAAGGCAGTAAGAGCCGCTGCTCTCTCAAAATGGGAAAAGAAGAAACTGGGGTTGTGTCTGTCTCGGTTAAGAGGGAGTATATATCAAAGTGAAATGGCCTAAGCAATTGGGCTTCATGGGCCGGTATTGGGCTTGCAGTAATGGGCCACTATTACTAACAGCAGTGCGTGTCGGAATTTATATATATATATATATATATATATATATATAGCTGAAATCAAGACATACAGAGAGATGGATCGAAGTCGGCATCTTTGTCTAAAGTAAAGCCAATTCAGTAAAACTATTTCCAGATCCCAAATATATATCCAAGCAGGAGCAGGATGATTGATTAAATGCAGCCAGAAAATGCTCGACTACAAGTCTAATATCATATTATTACAGAAACCAATTAAGTCTTTCAACCGGTTCGTTACATTACAGAGCATGAAGACAGCACGAATGATCAGTTCGGGGAAAACCACTAACAAAACCTGAAAAGATGAAAACATTTGTTCCCAGACTAGAGTAAAAATTACTTGCAAATCAACCAACTAATTAAGCAAATGAGACAAACTTATTTAGACAAAAAAAAAAAAAAAGTTCTGTGGATAATTTTCTTGTAAGATTTGCTTTCACTGCACATTTTCAAAACTGGCTGAACCTACTGAGAAGCCGACCCTCTTTTGCATCGAAATAAAATACTATTGCTAATTCATTTCTCCCATATCCAACTAATTTGATGGAAAATACTAGTATTAATTACCCCGTCCCACGAAATTTGACTCGTTTTTTTTTTTGATGTCCCGAGAAATTTGATCACTTTCCAGTTTTAGATAAATTAAATTAATATAAATATGATTAGAATCGATCTTAATGGTTTCCAAATCCGATTAAAAGTAATTACTTTTACACAACTCCCTACATTTTTAGTTTTTTACACAAATCCCTTGCATTTCTTTAATTCTTCATATTTAATTTCAAAATAGGTACAAATAAAATTATATAAAATATATATTCTAAAACTAGACGCACACAGACGATACTAACAAGACTACACATGAATATTTTTTTCTAATCAAATCATTATCATAATATTAAGGGTACAATTTGGGTGCAGCTACCTGCACCTGTTGTTGTGGGAGGTAGTGGTATTTTTGTGATGTCCTATTAAAATTATGATGGCTGTGAGTATTTTTGTGATGTCTATATTTTTAAATTTTTTTTAATGTGGATTCAGTACATCACAAAAGGGAATTCAGACATCACAATTGAGTATACAGCAAGTGCAGTTATCCTTTGAGGCTGTACAGGAACTTTACTGTAATATTAAATCAAAGTTAAACAATAAATAAAGTCAAAATTCATTAAAAATTTAAATACAGATACCCACGCCACTTAAACACTAAACCCCACCATCTAAATTACCGTGTCCAAAGTAAACGAGTCACGTTTCGTGGGACGGAGGAAGTACTATTTTTAGGGACGTTTCTAACCACCTGCATCTACACTCGCGTAATTGTTCTCTCTATCGCAAAAATCATACTTCCTCCGTTCCTTAATATTTGTCACGGATCCATATTTCACGTAATCCAATACAAATTTTTAATCCTTAATAACTCAAATTCTATACAAATAAAAATTATAAAAATTTGATATTCCGAATCTATGTGATTAGACGAATCTAACAAGATCCCACTTGACTATATTTTATCTTGTATAATTGTGTTAAAAAGTCGAATTAAAGTTACTCAATAAACAGTGATAAAACTCCCAAAGTGTCAATTATTAAGGAACGGAGGAAGCATTTCACACATAAGGAAAAAATTGGTCACTTGCAAACCAACCTGTATCAAATTGCTATTAAAAAATAATATTAATATTCATCCATACCATGCATATTACTAACTACCCTGTTTGGAAATTAGCTGTTAGCTGTTAATTGATTATGTGAGTAATAATTAGTTAAAATTAACTATTTGACAATTTCAAGACCAACTTTTAGCCTAGAATAAGCTAAAATCTAAAATGCTGCTATTTTTAACGGTTTCAGAAATAGCTAATTAACACTATTTTAAGTTATTTTGTCTTTCTAAATAAGCTAATTTATTTCAAATTGCCTTGAATAAGCTAATTCTGTTTGGCTATTTTACCAAACAGGCCCATATATAAATACTCCCTCACTACAAGAAAAAAACAACATAGCGACCGTCAATTGCGGTCGCTAAACAGAGAGACGGGTCGCTAAAATTGATTAGCGACCGTCTTAGCGACCGCATAGTGACGGTCGCTAAAGTGCTCGTAAGTAACTCGGCGGCGACGAACATCCGAAGCGGTCGTCGGTTTAACGACCGACCTAACGACCGGTCTTAGCGGTCGTAGATTATAACGACCGTCGTAACGACCGTATAGAAAGGTCGTTAAACCCCAAACCGGATCACGTACCGGTTCGCTCTAGCGACCGGTCTAACGACCGCGTTTGACGGTCGCTGGACTAAGACCGATTTAGCGACCGCATTTGACGGTCGCTAAATCTGATACTGGTCAGCAGACCAATTTAAATGGAAGCAATCCATTCCAAACAAACAAACATATACCAACCTGCACAAATACATTCTCAAACCATTCCAAACAAACTCATTCAAACAATACCATCCAAAACACCATACACCATCCAATACACCATAGAACCTCATCAAAACCTTCAAATTTAGACTTCTCCATTGAAGTTAACATAGCAACTACATTATGTACATTCAAACCAACAAAATCATAAGTGCAATCAACTACATTATGTCCAAACTATTCAACATTCAAACCAACAGTATTCAAATGCCAAAAACTACACAAAATGTCACCAAGTAATTAAGACACCATCCAAAAGTGAACTAATATCTGACAATCAACATAAATCAAAAAGTACTAACAAATGACATCCACTCAACTCACTGTGATATCACCACCGAATCCATGACCTCCTCCATGGTCATCATCTCCCGAGCCCGGAGATGGAGGTCTACGACCTCCCCGCATCCTATCTAACTCCTCCACCACAGTCTCCCACTTCTGTTCATAGCGTTCCAGAGTTGCCTTGAGCTCTTCAAACTCCTCCCGAGTGATCTCATTCCTGCTTGACTGTGGGGTACTGCTTCCACCCTTCCCCGTAGGCTGAATAAATTTTGCCAGTGATCCTAAAACATATTTATGATGTACAAATAACGCGTTAAATTAATGCTGACGTATTCGGGATGAAATGAAGTAGTAAAACTATTTTACCTAGTCCATAAACGGCCTTCCGCCTATCGTGCCCACCAGCAACCTCATAAAAGGACCGGTTTGGATCGAAAGGGGCTTGAGTTTGTGTAAGAATCTGTTTGATAGCATGGTACTCCTCCTGTTTGAAGTGACAACAATTAAGCAAAAGTGAATGGACTAATTAATTATCATGTCAGCAGTTAATATTTGTAAAAGAAGTAAAATTTTGATCATTTACATGGACCGTCTTTGATTTGTCATCAACCCAGGCATCCTTCTTATGTTTCCTTGTGTGCGTATGCTCGTGCAACTCATCCAAGTCGATTTCCCTACCCTGTTCTTCTATCTACATTCAAATAAAAGGTTTACTAAATTATGAAGTAATAGGTAAATGTGAATGGATTTCGAATATATATAACAATGCAACGCATACCAAGTGATCCAGTGTCGCATCATGTGATCTAGACCCTGATGTGTGCGTCGGAAGAGCTGGAGCGTCTGCCTGACCTCGCCGCCTGTTCACCTTGTTCCTCTGTTGCTTTTCCTTGAACGCAGCGGAGTTCCAATAATTACGCCAGGCCTCAGCAATTTCTCTCTCAAGTGGATAAGGTTTCTTACCACTCCTGATGTCCAACGTGTAGTCTTTGTACCTACAACATCATTAGTGTCAAGTATACCGTTAAATAATAATTCGTTGTAATTAACTATCTACTCAGTATAGTTATAAAAAGTGCCGTTACTATTTTACCTTTGCACGTTCTTCCTCTCCCACTCTTTCTTTACTTGCACTTCGAGAGAAGGATCCCATCGAGCAATTTTCTGATTAACATATTTCAAAGTCATGTCAGACCGTTAGTAATAAGTGAAAGGACCGAATATTTATATATGTAATTGACTTCAATTCATTACGTACTTGAAATTCACCCTAGTAAAAGTCCTTTGTCCTTTTCGTGACTTTCATCCACGAGATTCCTTCCTTATCTGCCCGCATGGGATAACAATCCCACATCTTTTTCACCAGTGCACCCGGGATTGTGATACTTAACATTTAAATTAATTAGTCACTAAATGGGAAACTGTTATGAAAATTGTGACAACTATGAAACAGTCATACGAGACAACTTACACGCCATTTTTGGGCTTAAGCTCTGTCCTGTTCTCTATGGGCTGTGGGGGTTGTGGGGCTTGTTCAGAAAGTGTACCACGTGCCTCAGAGGCTGATCCTAAATTTGAACATATATGGAATTAAATTTAATATTTAACGGTGCATAAGTTAGATCCTAGAATTATATATACACGTTCGGCTATATAGATGGAATTAAATTTAATTTTAACATATATGGAATTTTAACATACCTGGAGTCTGTGATGGGGGAGTCTCTGGTATCGCAGAGTCAGATCCTGGTGTATGGACGGGTGGATCTTCAGGGCTTGAGGATTGTGCTGCTGCATAACATAGATTCAAAGTCAAGTACATATATAGAATAAATAAAGACGTTGAATTACACGAACCTGCCAAGTCTAGAGCCCATCGCTCGCGTGCCTCTCGTACCATCCTTGCAGTCTCGGCGGGCGTAGGCAGTCGTGGCGTAGATCCTGAACCCGATCCCTCTCGGCTTGGAGTGCCTGAGGCCGAGCCACCCCCTGTTCAGACATCTGTTAACAAAACAAGATGGAATATAAGTGACAAATTCATATATGATAAAAAATTTATGGACTTTATGCAACAAGTAAAAGGCATGTGTGTGTTACATGTTCATATTCAAATTTCGAAATCCTCATCAGAGGTCTCTTCTGATGATTCATCCATGTCAGTGTCATCTAATGTAGACAAATGATCCGGGGATGTTTCAGAATCACTATCCTCATCTTGATTTAGATCTACAAGTTGGACTATATCGTCTGTTAACGGCTCCCGACGAGACGTTATGGTTGCAGTTTCAATACCAAGTTGTTCTGCAACATCTACTTGGAATGCCTCAACTTCTTCACCCATCTTTACAGTAATCACACCCCTAGGCTTAATTTTACATACAGCCAACCAATCACGAGTCCTAGCATTAGGTCTGTTCGTTGGAAATTGAACATAACACACTTGTTCAGCTTGGGTGGCAAATATGAAAGGGTCATAGTAGGGCAAATTTTTGGTCTGATTGACCTCAACTGTCTTGTAATTCTCATGAGTACGCGTTCCAATTCCCTCGCGAGTGTCAAGCCATTTACATTTGAAGAATGCAATTTGCTTCAAAGGCAATGCAGGGTACTCGAGCACTAAAATCTCTTCGATGATACCGTAGAAATCACGAGATTCCCCCGTAATGCACACTCCACTATTGTAAGTGGTTCGACGACTACCATGGTCTTCGGTATGAAATTTCATCCCATTTACAAAATACATGGGAAATGATTGAGCTGTGGGAAGTGGTCCTTGTGCAAGTTCGAACAAACACGGTATATCGGGCGGGTGTTCCACTAAGTACTCCTCAAACCATTTCGGAAAGTGGTTAGACATGGCAGCTGAGAGCTCAGGAACTGTAATCCGAGGATTAATTGAACGCATATATTAGTGGAACAACCTATAATTCATAAAGATGTTTAATTTAGAATATAACATAAATGAATGGCAAAAATAGGAAATACAAAGTACTTACTCGATATACGGTTCTGTTTCTGTGCAATTTAGGAGCACGTAATTGTGGGCGGTCTTTAACTCTTGCTCGGTCATCCGCCTTCTTTTGGACCTACCCTGTGCACGTCCTCCTAATTTGAAAACACTAATAAGTCTATCATCATCGAACGGGTAACCACCATCGTCATTCCTTGGCACATTTCTCTCACGTGTGAACACATGCTTCTCAAAGTAATGAGAACAAAAGAATGATGCCTCCCGCACCAAATAAGCGTTGCAGATAGACCCTTCAACGTGTGCCTTATTGCGCACTGTACGCTTTAATCGGTTTAGGTACCTTGAATAAATAATCAGTACAAATAATGTATTAGTCATATTGAAAATGCCATTGTAACTTCATATGTCACTATTTTTTTGAATTCGTAGCTTTCATAGGGATACATCCATCTGAACTGAACTGGACCAGCAACACTAGCTTCATAAGGTAGGTGGACAGGAAGATGCTCCATACAATCGAAGAATGCTGGTGGGAAAATGGTTTCTAGTTTGCAAAGTACTACTGGAATGTCTAACCCCAATCTCTCCATTTCATGTACCTTAATGGTTTTTGCAGTCAACGCACGAAACACATTACTCAATTCTGTTATTGCCTCCCACACGGTCACTGGTAGTAATTCTCTCCATCCGATGGGAAGGAGACGTTGCAAGAAGACATGACAATCGTGGCTCTTCATACCAAACATCCTGTGTTTATTCGTGTCCACACATCTACCCAAGTTTGAAACACACCCATCCGGAAACTTCAAGCCTGCCACCCACTTCAGAAATACGTCTCTCTTATCCTTGTCCATTATGTATACTGCCTTTGGATATCTTCCAGTACGAGCATCCCTATGCAATTCAGGCATATTACACAGAGTAACGATGTCCTCACGTGCTTTAGCATTGTCCTTTGTTTTCCCTTGAACATCCATCACAGTGTTGAAGACATTCTCAAACACTCGATATGCATGACATCCAAGTTGTGACGGACCAAATTTGACTTCCAATATGGTAGATCCCAGAATATACTCCTCTTTTTCCAACCACAAGTCCTGCTGATGGTTGTGTTTGCTTCCTCACTACCCATTTCAAAGACACGCTTAAGGCCATGTGTCTCTATGTCCATCAACACATCTTCCCCACTTCTATAGGTTGGCGGAAGCCCTTGCTCTACCCGATCCTTTATAAATCTGGCCTTATCTGATCTAAATGGATGGTCTCTAGGAAGGAACTTCCGGTGCGAATCAAACCACGACTGTTTCCCACCCTCCTTCAGTCGTATAGACTCAGTTCTTTCCATACATACCAGGCATGCAGTTTTCCCGTAGGTACTCCAACCAGACAACATTGCATACGCTGGAAAATCTCCAATTGTCCACATCAGTGCCGCCTTCATCTGGAAGTTTTGTTTACTGTATGCATCGTATGTGGTGATTCCGACGTCCCACAACTCCAGTAGCTCTTCAATCAACGGTTGTAGGTACACGTCAATCCTTTGTTTTGGACTCGATTTGCCAGGTATTATGGCTGTCAAGAACATATACTCATCCTTCATACACATACCTGGGGGGAGGTTGTACGGTGTTAATAGAACCGGCCAACAAGAGTATTAGGCCCCTGATTGACCGAACGGTTGGAAACCATCGGTGCACAGCCCTAACCTCACATTTCGTCCCTCCGAACCGAATTGGGGATGAATATTGTCAAAGTGTTTCCATGCTTTGGAGTCGCATGGATGACACATCTCACCAGTACCCCCATGGTCATGCCCGACATGCCATGTCATGTATTTCGCAGTCGCCTCCGATGAATACAAACGTTTCAATCTATTCTTTAAAGGGAAATAGAACATATATCTGACTGCAACTTGTGATCCATTGCTAGAAACTTTATATCTCGGCCTATGGCAAAACTTACAGTTCTGTAAGGCCACATCGTCCCTCCAATACAACATACAACCTTTATCACAACAATCAATTTTCTTAACGGGTAATCCAAGGCCCTCAAGAAGTTTCTTTGCCTCATAGAAACTCCTAACCATTGAGTGCTCCTCTGGCAGTGTATCAATCATGAGCTGACATAAGGTATCGAAGCATCTTTCAGATAGATTGTGCTTCGATTTAATGTTTAACAACCTTGCAACTGTTGACAATAATGTTATTTTCTTACATCCAGGCCATAAATCCTTATCCGCTGCATCCAACATGTCATAAAATAATTTGTCTTGTGGGTTGGGTTCCTCAGGGGGC
The DNA here is from genome assembly GCA_030278955.1 of Hygrophila difformis. Lineage (NCBI taxonomy): Eukaryota > Viridiplantae > Streptophyta > Magnoliopsida > Lamiales > Acanthaceae > Hygrophila > Hygrophila difformis. The sequence goes on from JAOANR010000011.1 coordinate 5,455,130, forward strand.
ATAGGCTCATCATCTACGTTATTTGGGAAGTCATTGGGAATTCCATACCCCATTCCATCAATTACCATCTGTCTGTAGTCGTTTGAATTATCTGTTGCACCTCCCGACGGTGCTTCATCATCATAAAGAGGGCGAAAGTTGTGTGGCTCTCCATGACAAGTCTGTAATACCCTGAAAGTTGGCGAAGTTGGTAATATTTTTCTAAATTAATAATTTGGTATTATTTCTTAAGAAAATAATTTGAGTTGGGAAAAATAAACTAATATTTTTCAAGATAGAGATTATTTAACAAAATAAATTATTTCCCAAGTCACTAGAGAAATATATTTTCCAAGGAAAATATAGAAAGATGTATCATTATTTTCCAAGGGGAAATATTTTAATTAAAGAGAGATACAGGTTTCCAAGAGAAATATTAAGACGATTATTTTCTAAGGGAAAATAACTTAAAATAAGAAATATATTCTTCAAGGGAAAATATTTTATCAGATAAAAATGAATCTTTGACAATAGTATTAATTAGGTATTATTTTCTAACTAGTTTCCTATTAAATATTGTTAATCTTATTATTTAACATGAAGTTACCAATAGGTTATTGGTAGTAACATGAGATACCTATTTTATAGATCATGGGTTTTCAACCCTAATGTCTACAAGATAATTTTTTGCAAAGACAGTAATAAATAAATAATTATAGAGTAAAAAGAATGTAAGTGTTGCAATGAATCAAAACTGTTCAAGAAAATAAACTGTACAATAAATTAATTCAGCTCAATAAAATACAGATTAAGAAAATAAAAATAGATTAGAGCTTATAAGATAAATAATCGTACATGAAATTGGAAAACTTATAAAATGGCAAAGGCAAACCATCGGTTGACATGTAAACAAGAGCATAAAGTAAAACTATTAAAATGAAGGAGACAAGAACTTACATGCTTGGAATAAAATTTGTAAAAAGGTGAAAAGACTTATTTTAGTAAGATTGTACAGCCCAAACACGTATGGCTTCAAGATAATAGTAAAATAAAAATAAAAATAGAAGTACTTAGTAAAGAAGAAAAAGGAGAAGATACGTAGCATGTATATTAGTAACAAACAAACTGCCATGCATGATGGCGTGTGGCAGTGAAGTTTGACAATAACTGTGAAGATAATAAATAATAATAGCACAGTAGCCGACTTCTACGCCTATATAAACCCACCCATCAGAACAATACGAGTTCATTAGCATTCCACACATTACTGCGAGGGGATGAGTGGTGCGGTAGTTCAACTCTAAGAATTTATTAAGCTGTCTTCGGAAGAAACTGTAAGTAGATTTTTGTTCTGCGGGCTTTGTCCCAAGAGTATTTTGCATGTTTTTAAATTCCTTTGTGTTTTAATAATTTTAGGGTTTATGCATGCAATTGATTTATGCAGAGGTAATGTCCCATTATATGTTTCACTATTTTTGGGGCTAGGCCATGCATGTGAAAAACAAAATTTTCAGTGTATGGCATGTGATTTGAATTATTATTATGCGTCGTATATCAAAGAGGTAGATATCGTCGTGAGTTATTTCATGGGATATCCAAGGGATCTCCATGAAGAGGATTGTGTTTGGGCCAAGGGTCTCACAATTATTTTTTCTAGATGCAGGGTAGGGCCATCCTTGTATACCATAGTTTGACTTTGGTCACTATGTGAGCATGCTAGGTCCTATGAGATACCCAGGGTGTAGGCATCATAGTCGAGCTACATGTGGATTGAATTATTGCAAACGGTTTGACATGCCATTTACTGTTGAGTCACATTTAGTTATTTTTGTCCAAGGGACAAGAATTTATTTACTCAGCCGGTGCGCTGATAAAGTATACTTACCCCTTTTTACAGGATTTGACATATGTGGAATATACTAAAAGGCATGAGCACGGGCATGGGTGTCAGTATCACTTTTATATTGGATATTTTAAATTATGTTTTATTAGCCATAAACTTGTCTTTTGAATCAAAAATTGCAGTTATCATATTTGTAAACTCTAATATTTTGCCCGAATTAAATATATCCTTTTAAACTTAGTTAACTGTGCTTTCACAAATTAGTTAGTAAAAGTCTTATTTTAAAGTTTAGTTAATATGAAAAATTATTTTCGTAGCGGCAAGCCTTAATCGCTATATTTTGCAAAACCGTATCACATAATTTTAAAGTATAATTTTTAAAGAAATAATAAATCATTTTAAAGTGGATTAGACTTTAATTTAAAATTAGCCTTAGCGCTTTTCGATTAAGTTAGCAAATGTAAGGCAAATGCGAGCTTAATCGGGAGGCGTGGCGGTAACAACCCCGGTTTCCCGTTGGTAACTTCCGCTGCAAAGCTGAGTGTGGAACGGGGGTGTTACAATGTGGTATCAGAGCGTGAGTCCAAAACCAAAAATCTTTTTGGAGTCGAAATTTTATTTTAGAGTCAAAATCCTACTAGAATTTTTTTTTTGAAAAAAAAAAGTATAATAAATTTGCAGTCTAATAAATCTTTTACTTATTTGGGATTGGGACACGATGCATTTGCATTAGGCACAACTTGTATCATTTATTATGTTCTGTAATTGCAATATATCCATGGTAATATTGTTTGCTAGAAGAGAGATAAATAATTTAAAAGAGATCCTAATCTTATAACAGTATTTACAAAAGGAGTCCAAGAGGGGATGACTCATAAGAAGAAAGGAATACAAAATAAGAGGATAGAGAGCCCTATGCCTATAAGGCTTGATAATCAAACATGAGGATATAATCAATTCTTTGCGAGAAAAAAATGAGATAGTAAAGAATTCCTTGGTAAACTTTTTCCACTACAGTGTGGGGAGTGAGGTCAACAACATCTCCCGTGGCAATGCCCTGAAAGTTGGGAATGCTACCAGTATGGGAAAGTTTTACATATCGCTAGAAATTGATACATCAGAGTAGAGAACCCTAAAGAAACTAGATGTTTTAGAAACTTGCTAATATCCTACTGATAACACTTAGTAACTTTAAAAGATTTTGCATTAGGCTTTGAAATTATATTATCGTGCGTTGGTTCTGGCTAGTTAATAAAAATACGGACGATTATGCAGTTCGTCTATTTCTTTTGAGTACCAGATATGTGTGATCTATCTTTTTGACTCACTAACCTCTAGACTAATTCTAGGGAATTATTAACATTAGTATGACCGATAACAATGACAGTCAACAACAATAGCGCAGTTACTGCTCACTCTAGGAGCAATGGTTGGAAAGTAAGTGGAGAAATGAGAACATCAGGAAGCACATAGAGATTGTCGAAATGGTTAATAAATTCCAATCACCTTGATACAACGGCCAAGAGAACCTAAATACCTAGAAGGGTTAATTGAGTCCTTCGAAAGGCTACTCGAGGCAGTAGAATGCCCTGCAGAACATAAGGTGGGAGTAGCTAAACTCTTGTTAACATGAATAATGAATACTTGGTGAAGGTCACAATAAGACCGCCAAGTTACTCAGGAGGAATTTCGAAGAGTTAGAGGGAAAATTTTACCCACCCAGCCTCCAAAATAAAATAACTAAAAAATAAAAAATAAAAATAAAATTCCAAATACGAAGAGTTTATTACTCTTTAACAAAGTAGTTGATCCGTACAAGAGTTCAATGCCAAAATTAATGAACTCTTAAGATTTGCTCCAAACCTGATAGCAATGGATCAGACGAAGGCCCAAAAAATTTTGCGCTTGGCTTGAACAAGTATATCCGAAAAAAATGTTCGGTGGGAATAAATTTACAATGTTACAAAAAGTATAAGATCAAACTATAACTTTCGCGGAAGTCAAGGATAATTGTCAAATGAGAGACTTCCAGTAAAACAACAAAATAAGGTACCCTATCCAACCTAATATATAGAACCAATACCCACTCCGTATAACTGACGCAATAAAAGGTATTCAACTCACCAGTGTCTAAAAGGTGAAGAATGTTACTATTGTGGCTTGAAATATCACAGGGCCGCAAATTGTCGATTAAAGCTTGAACCTGACCGACTTCGGCCAGATTTGCGAAAAAAAAAAAGATAAATGCTAGAAAATAAAAAGACTTCAAAATAATAAAGGGGATCAACGGCAATGACCATCTTTCTCTATGAATCCAGAAGTAGTCAATAGAGCTCCAACACACCAAAGTAGACTTAACCAAGGAAGGCTGGACGTAGTCAACCAAGCTGACCTGCACACTATTGAAGACCCGGCCGAAGGTACTTTTGGAAATCAAGATTCTGAAGTTCGTATTTTGTTTGATTCTGGAGCCACTTGTTTGTTCATATCTCGTAGAAGATGGCCCGATTTAGGACTCGATAAACCCATGAGATAGATTTAGGTGTTCCTCGCCCAATGGAGCAATTATTAACTACTCAAAATGTTACAAGAAAGTTCCATTTCTCTAATTCAAATAAAAGTTTTGAACAAAAATGCAACCCCACTTTCAACCAAAGAGAGTCAGCGCTCAAGCATTGAACAACTTCTCACGTTCCAAGATAAAGCATACTTGAAAACTGGAACAAAAGATTTGTATCTGCAAAGTCGAGTTTCCCGCTGATCTCATAGAATTTGAGTTACAAGTTTTAATGTTAACTTAAAGATGGATTGGCCCACAAAGTATCAAGTCATCATTAAGTGTGCCCAACAGAAAATACAATGTATGGGCCCAATAATGAACAAATCTTGTACTATATAGAACCCAGAGGACCAAAAAGGAAGGTTATTGCAATAATGCAATCGGCAACACTAGTAAGAAAAGGGAACCCCCTTATCTTTGCTATGTCTGGAATTTGCAAGCCGGAGAAATATGAATAAATAATATTCCGATAGTGCGAGAATATCCCGATGTATTCCTTGCAGATAGAATTTGTTATTGACCTAGTCCTACGTACCAAATTCGTACTAAAAACTTCGTACCTAATGGCACCAACTGAAACACAGGAAATGATGGAGCAACTCGAGGACCTTTTACAAAAATGATACATTCAACTCGATACATCCCCGTAGAGAGAACGTGTACTGTTTGTACGAGGGATGGACAGTGACATGAGGCTCTTCGTTGATTACAGAGGCATCAACCAGATAACAATGAAGAATAAATACATATTACCACGAATTAATGACTCCTTGAACAACTCAAGTGACTCATAATCTTTTCAAAGATCGATTGAGATCCGAATATCACCAACTTAGGATATCCCAAAGATAAGATTTAGAAAACATTGTGGACATTACTAATTTACCATGACGTCCTTTGGATTAACCAAGCTCCTACGGTATTCATGCCTATCATGAACAATGTGTTCCGAAAACTATTAAATAAATGTATAGTTGTCTTCATTAATGACCTAGTAGTCTACTTCAAGAATGAGGAAGAACACGATCAACATCTATGCAAGTCCTGCAAACACTAAAAATCCATCAATTGTATGCCAAATAGTTTAAATGTGACTTTTGGCTAAATAAGGTTGCATTCCTCGGTCACATCGTCTTTACCGTTGGAATATCAGTTGATCCTGCTAAACTAGCAGCGGTGAATCAATAGCCTGTACCAACTTCGCAAATCGAAATAAGAACTTTTCTCGGTTTGGCACGCTACTACAGGAGATTCGTCAAAGACTTCTCGAAATTGCAACTTCTCGAAAATTGCGATACCACTAACAAAAACTTTGAAGATTGATCAAAGGTTATATGAACATTCGAATGCAAAACTGCATTCCAAACATTAAAGGAAAGCTAATTACGACACCAGTCCTAACTTTACGCAATGAAAATGACAATTTTGAAATATATAGTGACGCTTTCAAATTTGGGCTAGGATGCGTGTGGATGCAAAAAGGGAATGTCATAGCATATGCTTCTCTGCAACAAAGGCCCAATGAGAAGAATTATCCAAATCATGATCTGGAGTTAGCTAAAGTTGTTTTCCCATGAAGATATGGATGCATTATGTGGACATATGAAGATGTCAAGTATGCAATAACCACAGAAGTCTAAAATATATCTATACTAAAAAAAAAAAAAAGGAGCTTAAACACGCCGAAGGTGACGATTAGAGATGACAGATAATTATGACTTAGGCATTACGTATCACGAGGGAAAGCTAAATCAAGTGGCTGATGCAATAAACTGAAAGTCAAAACATCTGAGTAATTATAAATCTTTCCGCCCGAATTGTACATAGAATTTGGCCTGGTAAGAGTTGAGTACGTACCAAGGTACGCGTACTGAACTAACCAATGCCATCACAACTCGACCAACCATTTTTCACGAAGTCCAAGAAAGACGATCAAGTGAGTCAAACTAAAAAGGTTATGGCAAAAATAGCTCAAGGTGAATTTATGGATTTTCAAAAAAAAAAGGAGCTTAAACACGCCGAAGGTGACGATTAGAGATGACAGATAATTATGACTTAGGCATTACGTATCACGAGGGAAAGCTAAATCAAGTGGCTGATGCAATAAACTGAAAGTCAAAACATCTGAGTAATTATAAATCTTTCCGCCCGAATTGTACATAGAATTTGGCCTTGTAAGAGTTGAGTACATACCAAGGTACGCGTACTGAACTAACCAATGCCATCACAACTCGACCAACCATTTTTCACGAAGTCCAAGAAAGACGATCAAGTGAGTCAAACTAAAAAGGTTATGGCAAAAATAGCTCAAGGTGAATTTATGGATTTTCAAAAGGTGCCTAACTGTCAAAAGGTCAAAGCCGAGCAGAAGAAACCACTTTGATTAGTAAAACCACTCGAAGCCCAAAAATGGAAGCTAGATAGCATTTCCATGGATTTTATCTCTAAGATTACCAAAGACACAAAGAGGAACCAATACAATAAGATGTCGGCAATTGTAGATCGAGAATGTCGTACGAATGCATGTGATTTCTCCAGATATCGTTTCACATTGATATCATCGATTCAGCTCGAATTTCTAGGGTAAGTTACAAGAAACCGACGATACTCGGATAAACATTAGCACGACATTTCACCCAACAACCAACTAACAAATTGAAAGAACAATCCAAACTCTTGAAGACATGCTACGAGCTTGCGCCTTAGAATTCCAAGGAAGGTGAGAACATCACCTACGCTAGTGAATTCAGTTATAACAATAGTCATGATGCTAGTATTGGCATGACCCCATTTGAAGCACAATATGGTATGAAGTGCCGAAGACCACTTTGCTGGACTACATGTGAAATTCCAATTCCTATTGGACCACAACTGCTTGAGGAGACAAGGCGTGTGATTGAACAAATCCAACTCAAAATAAAATCCCCTATGATCGATAAACAACATATGCCAACTAGAGAAGGCGAGAGGGCGGATATGAAATAGTTGACAATGTATTATTGTAGATATCACAAATGAAAGGAATGATGCAATTCGGTAAGCGCGATAAGTTAGGCCCGTATCACAACTTAAAAAGCACCATCATGACTTTAAGATAATGATTCCATCAGACATTATTGAACTAGATAGGACTTTACTTATGAAGAGAGACTAATCAAACTCTTAGATACTACAGAGCGAGCCACGAGGCGCCAAGTCATGGTCAAAGTCCAATGGTCAAATGATGACGAGAATGATGCCATGTGGGAAACTGATGCAAAAATACAAGACAACTATCCAGAGCTATTCTTGAAATCGATGCAGCTATAGGGACATAGCTGCGAAAACAAGTGGGGAAAATGTCATACCCCCTATAGAGAGTAGGGTAAGAAAATTTTTAATTATGTGCAAGCCTTATCATATTTTAGTCTTGCAATAGTTATTTGAGTAAACTTCGAGGACGAAGTTTGTATTTAAGGAGGGTAGATTGTAATACCCTGAAAGTTGGCGAAGTTGGTAATATTTTTCTAAATTAATAATTTGGTATTATTTCTTAAGAAAATAATTTGAGTTGGGAAAAATAAACTAATATTTTTCAAGATAGAGATTATTTAACAAAATAAATTATTTCCCAAGTCACTAGAGAAATATATTTTCCAAGGAAAATATAGAAAGATGTATCATTATTTTCCAAGGGGAAATATTTTAATTAAAGAGAGATACAGGTTTCCAAGAGAAATATTAAGACGATTATTTTCTAAGGGAAAATAACTTAAAATAAGAAATATATTCTTCAAGGGAAAATATTTTATCAGATAAAAATGAATCTTTGACAATAGTATTAATTAGGTATTATTTTCTAACTAGTTTCCTATTAAATATTGTTAATCTTATTATTTAACATGAAGTTACCAATAGGTTATTGGTAGTAACATGAGATACCTATTTTATAGATCATGGGTTTTCAACCCTAATGTCTACAAGATAATTTTTTGCAAAGACAGTAATAAATAAATAATTATAGAGTAAAAAGAATGTAAGTGTTGCAATGAATCAAAACTGTTCAAGAAAATAAACTGTACAATAAATTAATTCAGCTCAATAAAATACAGATTAAGAAAATAAAAATATATTAGAGCTTATAAGATAAATAATCGTACATGAAATTGGAAAACTTATAAAATGGCAAAGGCAAACCATCGGTTGACATGTAAACAAGAGCATAAAGTAAAACTATTAAAATGAAGGAGACAAGAACTTACATGCTTGGAATAAAATTTGTAAAAAGGTGAAAAGACTTATTTTAGTAAGATTGTACAGCCCAAACACGTATGGCTTCAAGATAATAGTAAAATAAAAATAAAAATAGAAGTACTTAGTAAAGAAGAAAAAGGAGAAGATACGTAGCATGTATATTAGTAACAAACAAACTGCCATGCATGATGGCGTGTGGCAGTGAAGTTTGACAATAACTGTGAAGATAATAAATAATAATAGCACAGTAGCCGACTTCTACGCCTATATAAACCCACCCATCAGAACAATACGAGTTCATTAGCATTCCACACATTACTGCGAGGGGATGAGTGGTGCGGTAGTTCAACTCTAAGAATTTATTAAGCTGTCTTCGGAAGAAACTGTAAGTAGATTTTTGTTCTGCGGGCTTTGTCCCAAGAGTATTTTGCATGTTTTTAAATTCCTTTGTGTTTTAATAATTTTAGGGTTTATGCATGCAATTGATTTATGCAGAGGTAATGTCCCATTATATGTTTCACTATTTTTTGGGCTAGGCCATGCATGTGAAAAACAAAATTTTCAGTGTATGGCATGTGATTTGAATTATTATTATGCGTCGTATATCAAAGAGGTAGATATCGTCGTGAGTTATTTCATGGGATATCCAAGGGATCTCCATGAAGAGGATTGTGTTTGGGCCAAGGGTCTCACAATTATTTTTTCTAGATGCAGGGTAGGGCCATCCTTGTATACCATAGTTTGACTTTGGTCACTATGTGAGCATGCTAGGTCCTATGAGATACCCAGGGTGTAGGCATCATAGTCGAGCTACATGTGGATTGAATTATTGCAAACGGTTTGACATGCCATTTACTGTTGAGTCACATTTAGTTATTTTTGTCCAAGGGACAAGAATTTATTTACTCAGCCGGTGCGCTGATAAAGTATACTTACCCCTTTTTACAGGATTTGACATATGTGGAATATACTAAAAGGCATGAGCACGGGCATGGGTGTCAGTATCACTTTTATATTGGATATTTTAAATTATGTTTTATTAGCCATAAACTTGTCTTTTGAATCAAAAATTGCAGTTATCATATTTGTAAACTCTAATATTTTGCCCGAATTAAATATATCCTTTTAAACTTAGTTAACTGTGCTTTCACAAATTAGTTAGTAAAAGTCTTATTTTAAAGTTTAGTTAATATGAAAAATTATTTTCGTAGCGGCAAGCCTTAATCGCTATATTTTGCAAAACCGTATCACATAATTTTAAAGTATAATTTTTAAAGAAATAATAAATCATTTTAAAGTGGATTAGACTTTAATTTAAAATTAGCCTTAGCGCTTTTCGATTAAGTTAGCAAATGTAAGGCAAATGCGAGCTTAATCGGGAGGCGTGGCAGTAACAACCCCGGTTTCCCGTTGGTAACTTCCGCTGCAAAGCTGAGTGTGGAACGGGGGTGTTACAAAGTCCATCGCTCGTAATTTTCTACAAATCCTTTCCTGTACAGGTGTCCTAATATTTCCTTATCTGATAAATAACATCTATTCTTACATCTTGCACAAGGACACCGTATCATCCCTTCTACTATATCACATTCGGGGTTTGCACGACAAACCCGAAGAAAGGATCTCACACCTTCCTTGAATTCAGGTGTTAGCTCCCCGCCGCGTGGGCGATACATCCAACTGCGCTCCATTATCTAACTATAATTTAAGATGGGGGTAAATTACTTAAACGAAAACATGGATTTTTGAAAAAGTTACATATTAATTGAGAATTCTATTATTTGTTATGTGTAGCTTATAAAAAGAATGACACTATTTAATTAAAACAGAGCTTATTAAAAGAATGACACTATTTAATTTAATTAAAACAGAGCTTATATTCTCAGCTAGATGGTTCTTGATGGGGGTTTTCAAACAAGTTGCTTATCCATAAAACACACCTATCATTTCGGCGATCTAGGTTAACATCACAGTTTATGGGAAATAATTAATTCTTAATTTCATGCACTTAAATTCTAGTATGCAAATAACTATCATTAAACATACCAAATCTTACTAATAACTGTTAGTATTGGTAGACGAAATTTAAAAGAATCATAAGACATGCGCCCGCAAATAGATTGATTTTTGTGTACCTGTATCACCTCCTTCAATAACTTTAATTTGCCGCTGTGCACTCACGATCCCTTCGTCTCTTCACTTATGAGATCCGGAAAATCGCATCTAAAAAATCAACAATTATGTTTCAATAAAGCTTGCTAAATTATTTTGAAACAATTATGTTTCCAGACCATAAAAGTAAAACTTGATCCAATTCATGAAATCAAATCAACTACAACAACAAATGGACAATAGACACAACAATTCACTTAATTCATTTTTTTTAAAAATAAATTTGCAAACTGTAATATCTAATCAAAATTTCTTTATAAATTATAACTATTTGAAATTATAACCTCTGCACTCTGCATAAAGACATTGAACTCAGAAAGTAATCTAGTTCTAGCAAAACTATCTACGGAACTTGAGGACCTCACAAATGAACTCAGCTTCAACAGAACATGGACAGAAAATTCCCACCATTTACGAACAACAAACAGCCCCATTTTTTCAATACATCCGTCCCCTGCCATGAATTTTTCTTGTAGCTATTTCAATACAACAACAAAATTGTAGCTAGTTCATTCTTATACTAAATGAGATGAATACATCCGTCCCCTGACATGAATTTTTTTGTGTTACTTTGCAAAGAAATCATTACAGAAAAGAAATCATTTATACTGCATTATACACTCCAATATGTCCAAATTCAACAGCCAGCAGAAAAAAAAATAAATAAATAAATAAAAAATAAACTGAAATTGAAACTAACGGCAAAATTTCCATAACCAACACCTGTTTTCTAGTCCAAAATTTCAATTCCATATGAAATGAGGATGTTAGAGTTGAAAAATTGTTACCTATTTCAAGGCACCTGCCGACGGTGGAACCCGGCCATAAATGAACAACGATGCGGCGGGGCTGGGCGGCGGAGAGGCGGATGGTGAGTTGCCGGGTCTCCGACGCGGAGAGGCGGAGGCGCTAGGCGGCGGTGGTACGCCAAAAGTGAAGCAGCCGCGCACAGGGAGTGATGTTGGTCGGAGGTTGCTTCGGAGGGTGGCTCGGAGCTCGTCGTCCGTGCGTCACGACGGGTTAGAGGTGGTCGGAGTGAACAGTGACGGAGGGGATTTCGTGTAATTTCGCAAGCAACGGACGGATTGCGCCTGTAATTGTGATTTACAGCGGGGAAGGGGGAAAGAATATAACCCTACATTAACGACCGTCAATTGCGGTCGCTGAGACGGTCGTTATATAGCGACCGTCAACTTATCGGTCGTTGATGGTAAGCCAACCTAGGCCATCGAGTGTCGGTCGTTGTGACGGTCGTTAATTTAACCACCGTCAGTATCCGGTCGCAAAGACGGTCGTTAATAACGACGGCTCCATGACGGTCGTAAACTCCGGTCGCTATATCAGTTTTTTCTTGTAGTGCCTCCGTCCCACGTAATGTGTCCTGTTTGACTTTTTGACACTATTCATTGTTCAGCTTTGACTCAATTTTATTGCAATTATATATTTGGACAAAAATAGTCGAGTTGGGTCTTGTTAGAATCGTATGATCATGTAGTTTTAGAATATATATTTTATATAATTTTTCGTTGTATATATTTTGAGATATTAACAATTGAAAAAATGCATTGGATTATGTGCAAAAGTCAAACAAGACAAGTTAAATGGGACGGAGGGAGTACATTGTTTAATTTAGGGTTGAAGACTACCTACTATTTAGGTGTATAGATTGTGTCAAAGATTTATAAAAAGAATAAAAATAAAAATAAACGGCGATACGATCCAAAGTAAGAAAAAATAAAAAACAATCAATAAATTTAACAAGGATTACTGGCCACGAACACCACACCACCAATAATAATTTATAGTACAATAAATCCATGAGTGTAAATAGCTAAATAACAATGTTTTTTTTTTATTTATTACAGTTTATTTGCCAAGTCAAAAGATGATATTTTCTTGTACAAATGTCAGCTCTTTTTAAATGAAACACATAGTAGTATACTATATATATCCCTGCCCCAAATGAATTGGCCTTTTTTTCTTTGTCTCGTATTCTAAACAGGTAGAAGTCGGGGATGACGACTAATCAAAGTGGCAAAGTCCATGACTTTCAATTTTAGGTTGGGGTTTGATTCATCATCTGGCCCCCTATTCCAACCCTTTATTCCCTTTTGTGATTTGTATGGCATGGACTCCTCCCACTATCTTTTCTCTGACTTCGACTTCGTTTTTTTTAAAAAAAAATAAAATAAAATCTGGTAGAAGTTGTCAAACTATAGATAATACTAATAAATAATAAACCACACTTTAATTTGTACGAGTCCAAAGAAATCGATCAAATTACAGTCGTCATCATCTTTGCGCGACACGTATTTACAATACTGGGTAAAACCAAATTAACCTCAATTAATTAATTAATTAATTACTATGTTTTCCCATTCCATGCTCTTTGGCCTTTAATAATCTTTCAATATCACGGTTACTTCAGTCACCGTGAATTTGCCAATAAATAACCAAATTAAATGGGTTGGATTATAATTAATATACTTGGATGATAGATTCATTAAATATCAAAATGGAAGGACTAAACCGGTAATTATCGATACGTATGCGACGTTGTGAGTTGGTATTCGAAAATGTTGATCATATCTACGAACAAGTCCTGGTTAGGTTACAACCCAAAAGGCCTATCTATGGGATTACATAGCTTGAACCTCACCAATACAAGTTCTCTCATGAATACCAAAAAGAAACAGAAAAACAGAAAGCAATAAAGCCTTTAGAAGGCCGCTGCCACGCCTCGGGCTCGACCGGACAGATTTTGGACGTCTCCAAAATCTCACAGTACTTCCGTTTTCTGTTGTCCTCAGTCCATGGCCTTCTTCCTCTTACCAATCTGCAAAAGGGTTAGCCAAAAGCACAAGATAACAACTAATGTTATAGATAAGAGAAGATACCAAATAGATCTATAAAGATCTATTTATAAGTTGGCTCGGAGCATCCAAATGAGATACAACTCCAACGTAGAACACCAAGCTCCACCGGATCCACCACCGCAGGGACTGCCGACACCACCACCGGCCACCACAGAAGCTGCCGGAACCACCACCAACGCCACAGCTCCACTTCCGCGACACTAACACACTCGGCCTCTCAATCCCTTCGCCGGAAACCCACTTTTCCGGCGACCTAGCCACCAAGGCTCTATAAAGGAAGAGAACTCACAACCCTCCACTGAACCCCCAAGTCCGGTAGTCCCAAACCCAAGAGCTCCTCACCACACTCGGCCCTTTTGCTCACAAAGAGACTCTCAAACACTCACTAACAGGAAGAGAGGTTTGGCCCTAAAATGGTGGTAAAGAAAATCTGAAACAAAGGGGAGGAAAGGCAGTAAGAGCCGCTGCTCTCTCAAAATGGGAAAAGAAGAAACTGGGGTTGTGTCTGTCTCGGTTAAGAGGGAGTATATATCAAAGTGAAATGGGCCTCAGCAATTGGGCTTCATGGGCCGGTATTGGGCTTGCAGTAATGGGCCACTATAACTAACAGCAGTGCGTGTCGGAATTTATATATATATATATATATATATATATAGCTGAAATCAAGACATACAGAGAGATGGATCGAAGTCGGCATCTTTGTCTAAAGTAAAGCCAATTCAGTAAAACTATTTCCAGATCCCAAATATATATCCAAGCAGGAGCAGGATGATTGATTAAATGCAGCCAGAAAATGCTCGACTACAAGTCTAATATCATATATTATTACAGAAACCAATTAAGTCTTTCAACCGGTTCGTTACATTACAGAGCATGAAGACAGCACGAATGATCAGTTCGGGGGAAACCACTAACAAAACCTGAAAAGATGAAAACATTTGTTCCCAGACTAGAGTAAAAATTACTTGCAAATCAACCAACTAATTAAGCAAATGAGACAAACTTATTTAGACAAAAAAAAAAAAAAAAAGTTCTGTGGATAATTTTCTTGTAAGATTTGCTTTCACTGCACATTTTCAAAACTGGCTGAACCTACTGAGAAGCTGACCCTCTTTTGCATCGAAATAAAATACTATTGCTAATTCATTTCTCCCATATCCAACTAATTTGATGGAAAATACTAGTATTAATTACTCCGTCCCACGAAATTTAACTCGTATTTTTTTTTGGATGTCCCGAGAAATTTGATCACTTTCCAGTTTTAGATAAATTAAATTAATATAAATATGATTAGAATCGATCTTAATGGTTTCGAAATCCGATTAAAAGTAATTACTTTTACACAACTCCCTACATTTTTAGTTTTTTACACAAATCCTTTGCATTTCTTTAATTCTTCATATTTAATTTCAAAATATGTACAAATAAAATTATACTCCCTCCGTTTTTTTTTGTTTGCTACGGACCCACGCAGCACGCAGTCCAATGTATATTTTAAATCAGTAATAACTCAAGTTCGGTACAAGTAAAAATTCTAAAAGTTTGATATTTAAAAACTACAAGACGAGACGAATCTAACAAGATCTCAATTGACAATATTTTAACTTGAATAACTATGATAAAACTTCAAGTCAAAGTGATTGTGTGAATAGTGCCAAATTGTCCAACGTAGCTATCATTTAAAAACGGAGGAAGTATAAAATATATATTCTAAAACTAGACGCACAGACGATACTAACAAGAATACACTTGAATATTTTTTTCTAATCAAATCATTATCATAATATTAAGGGTACAATTTGGGTGCAGCTACCTGCACCTGTTGTTGTGGGAGGTAAGGGTATTTTTGTGATGTCCTATTAAAATTATGATGGCTGTGAGTATTTTTGTGATGTCTATATTTTTAAATTTTTTTTAATGTGGAGTCCGTACATCACAAAAGGGAATTCAGACATCACAATTGAGTATACAGCAGGTGCAGTTGTCCTTTGAGGCTGTACAGGAACTTTATTGCAATATTAAATCAAAGTTAAACAATAAATAAAGTCAAAATTCATTAAAAATTTAAATACAGATACCCATGCCACTTAAACACTAAACCCCACCATCTAAATTACCGTGTCCAAAATAAACGAGTCACATTTCGTGGGACGGAGGAAGTACTATTTTTAGGGACGTTTCTAACCACCTGCATCTACACTCGCGTAATTGTTCTCTCTATCGCAAAAATCATACTTCCTCCGTTCCTTAATATTTGTCACGGACCCATATTTCACGTAATCCAATACACATTTTTAATCTTTAATAACTCAAATTCTATACAAGTAAAAATTATAAAAATTTGATATTCCAAATCTATGCGATTAGACGAATCTAACAAGATCCCACTTGACTATATTTTATCTTGTATAATTGTGTTAAAAAGTCGAATTAAAGTTACTCAATAAACAGTGATAAAACTCCCAAAGTGTCAATTATTAAGGAACGGATGAAGCATTTCACACATAAGGAAAAAATTGGTCACTTGCAAACCAACCTGTATCAAATTGCTATTAAAAAATAATACTAATATTCATCCATACCATGCATATTACTAACTACCATGTTTGGAAATTAGCTGTTAGCTGTTAATTGATTATGTGAGTAATAATTAGTTAAAATTAACTATTTGACAATTTCAAGACCAACTTTTAGCCTAGAATAAGCTAAAATCTAAAATGATGCTATTTGCAACGGTTTCAGAAATAGCTAATTAACACTATTTTAACTTATTTTATCTTTCTAAATAAGCTAATTTATTTCAAATTGCCTTGAATAAGCTAATTCTGTTTGGCTATTTTACCAAACAGGCCCATATATAAATACATTGTTTAATTTAGGGTTGAAGACTACCTACTATTTAGGTGTATAGATTGTGTCAAAGATTTATAAAAAGAATAAAAATAAAAATAAACGGCGATACGATCCAAAGTAAGAAAAAATAAAAAACAATCAATAAATTTAACAAGGATTACTGGCCACGAACACCACATCACCAATAATAATTTATAGTACAATAAATCCATGAGTGTAAATAGCTAAATAACAATGTTTTTTTTATTTATTACAGTTTATTTGCTAAGTCAAAAGATGATATTTTCGTGTACAAATGTCAGCTCTTTTTAAATGAAACACATAGTAGTATACTATATATATCCCTGCCCCAAATGAATTGGCCTTTTTTTTTTTTTTTTTTTTGTCTCGTATTCTAAACTGGTAGAAGTCGGGATGAGGACGGATCAAAGTGGCAGAGTTCATGACTTCCAACTTTAGGTTGGGGGTTCGATTCCTTATCTGGCCCCTTATTCCAACCCTTTATTCTCTTTGTGATTTGTGTGGCATGGGCTCCTCCCACCACCTTTTTTCTGACTTCGACTTCGTTTTTTTTTTTAAATAAAAAAAATAAAAAATAAAAACAAAAATCTGGTAGAAGTCGTCAAACTGTAGATAATACTAATAAATAATAAACCACACTTTAATTTGTACGAGTCCAAAGAAATCGATCAAATTACAGTCGTCATCATCTTTGCGCGACACGTATTTACAATACTGGGTAAAACCAAATTAACCTCAATTAATTAATTAATTACTATGTTTCCCCATTCCATGCTCTTTGGCCTTTAATAATCTTTCAATATCACGGTTACTTCAGTCACCGTGAATTTGCCAATAAATAACCAAATTAAATGGGTTGGATTATAATTAATATACTTGGATGATAGATTCATTAAATATCAAAATGGAAGGACTAAACCGGTAATTATCGATACGTATGCGACGTTGTGAGTTGGTATTCGAAAATGTTGATCATATCTACGAACAAGTCCTGGTTAGGTTATTTATCAGTACCAAAATTACGTGCATGCACTAATTAAACAAATTACAAGTTTTGATTTTGTCGCGAATGATAATCGACAATTAACCACTCTGTTATAATCAATAGTTGATGAATTCAAATAAACCCACATAAGCAATTACCAAACCCTAACGACGAATTATTCAACGCTTTTCTATACAGGTAAATACGTGCGCCTATATAAACCAGAGGAAGTTAGGGTTTATAGAATATACTACAAGGCAAATACAAAACTAAAAACCCTAACTTCTTACATTCTTGAGTTATTGTCTAGAAATCGTTCGTTGGCAGTTATGGAGGAGCCCCAACGGTGGGCTCTTGTAGCTCTTTTCACCATCATTGCTACCGCTCGTGTGACTGAAGGCTTCCCTAGTTGGCCATCATGGGCACCGTGGTACTCGCCGCCGTCGTATGATTCGCCTCCGTATAAATATGAGTCTCCTCCTTATAAGTACGAGTCCCCTCCTTATAAATACGAGCCGCCGCCTTACAAATATGAGTCGCCGCCCTATAAGTATGAGTCTCCACCTTATAAGTATGAATCGCCGCCACCTCCTTACAAATATGAATCTCCACCATACAAGTACGAGTCTCCACCTTACAAATATGAGTCACCACCCTACAAGTATGAGTCACCACCCTGCAAATATGAATCCCCACCTTACAAATACGAGTCACCACCCTACAAATATGAATCCCCACCTTACAAATATGAGTCACCACCCTACAAATATGAGTCTCCGCCTTATGAATATGAATCACCACCCTACAAGTACGAGTCCCCACCTTACAAGTACGAGTCTCCGCCTTACAAATATGAATCCCCACCATACAAGTACGAATCTCCACCTTACAAATACGAGTCACCACCCTACAAGTACGAGTCACCACCGTACAAGTATGAATCCCCACCCTATTACTACGAGTCTCCACCTTACAAATATGAATCACCACCCTACAAGTATGAATCTCCACCCTACAAGTATGAGTCTCCACCTTACAAATATGAATCACCACCCTACAAGTATGAGTCGCCGCCCTACAAGTATGAGTCTCCACCTTACAAATATGAATCCCCGCCCTACAAGTACGAGTCTCCACCTTACAAATATGAATCACCACCCTACAAGTATGAGTCTCCACCTTACAAATACGAGTCGCCACCCTATAAGTATGAGTCCCCACCTTACAAATATGAGTCACCACCCTACAAATATGAATCTCCTCCGCCACCGCCCTACAAATATGAGTCGCCTCCTCCTCCACCATACAAGTACACATCACCTCCTCCCCCACCTTACAAATATGAATCACCACCCTACAAGTACGAGTCTCCACCTTATAAATATGAGTCACCACCCTATAAGTATGAGTCCCCACCTTACAAATATGAATCACCACCCTACAAATATGAGTCTCCACCTTATTAATTTGAGTCACCATCTTATAAGTACGAGTCTCTACCATAATATTTTAAAAGTCACCACTTTACAAATATGAAACCCGGCCACACCGATTTAAAAGTCAGCATGAAGTCATACTATAAGTTTCACTACATACTCCATTGGCAAACCCTTGTTCTGTTGCCTTTTCTGAAACTTCGTTCAGAAATAAAGCTATGTTATATTCGTGTCCTGTGTAATGTCCATCAGTATAAGTAAAACATGCCCGCGGAAGTGCTGTACGTCATCAACTGAGAGATCAGGCCAACAAATCAAAGAAGATGCTACATAGGATATCTTTCCTTTGTAAATCTCAAAAATATGATATATATGAAGTTTGATGTGTGGATACTACCACTCCTGTATTGTATTCTTTTTCATAAAATTAATGTATGATTTGAGGATCGTGTTTAATTTGTGTGCTATATAGTAATTTATTTTAATGTTAGAATTCCGTAGCTTGGTTGTTATTTTGTAATATTACCAACAAAACAAACCAGACACGCATTTCACAAATCATTATGTAAATATATTAATGGAAGTTGGACTTGATGAGTTTGAGCCCTTGAATAACGGAACAAAATAAAATAAACTGTAACATAAACATATATGTAATTTATCATTGTGTAATATAAACCGTCATCTTCAGCTCCCTTTTCTCTCTATTGTTCTAAGATTAAACAATATCACTCGCAACCAGCGCCGGATCCAGAAATTTTTTTCAGTGGTATCACAATAATAATGAAAACTATATTGAAATTAAAAATGGTAGTCAAAATACAAAAACTATTGAAAAGGACTAAGTTATAATTGATTATTGTGGTATCACCATAAAAATTCAGTGGTTGCACAAAACAAAATTAAGTTAAATCTATTTTCTTTTTAAGCTTAAAATAGCAATTTTATCAATTTAAGTGGTATCCCGTGCCACCACCGGCTTACAAGTACATCCGCCCCTGCTCGCAACTACTCCATCATTTAATTTATAATTAAGTTTTTAAAAAATGGCTAAAAACATGTTTACTGCGCAGTAAATCCCATTATATATACCTCACCCATTTGCTTCATTCTTCCAAAAAACCAAATATTTAGACCCACGAGGATGAACATGGTCATAAACACCGGTTAGGTTCTTCATAATTTTTTTGGGGAGTAGGTTCTCCATTATTAACAATTACAAATTACACTATAATAATAATACTAATAAATAACTTAGGTCTTATTGCGGATGAAGACTTGCCCAAACGGTCAAGTCCATGCCTTCCAATTTTAGGCTTGGGAGTTCGATTCTTCACTCAACCCTTTATCCCATTGTAATTGTATGGTATGGGTCACTCCTACCATTATTTATGTGGCTTCGTCTCCTCCGAAAAAATAACTTAGGTATTATTGCCCTTAATTAATGCCCTAGTATGATAATGATGATTAACTACCCTAAGTGACCAGTACAATTAGGTATATGTATTTACCCACATTTAACCCCAAAAAAAAAACTGTTTATCCCATAATTTTGTCCCATATCCAATTCAATCTCATTTATCAAAGTTGTCCAAAGAGTTCCATAACTTTGTTAATTTTGTCCAATCAATGAATGTAGTTTTAAGTGGTGTATGTGGGGTTTTTAAACTAATCGAGCCAAGTCGACTTCAAGGCTGAATGCAAGCTTGAATTTTTTCGGCTCGAGTTCAAGGTAGAATAGGCTCGTGAGTAGATGCCCGTGGCGTGAAGGCTTGTAAGGCTCAAATTATTTTAAAAATATTACTCCCTCTGTCCCACTAAGTGTCTTAAAACTTTTGGATAATGTATTTTATGTGGGAATAGTATTTAATGTATGGGTGGATTAGTGTTTAAAGTGGGAGTAAATTAAGAATTATGTAAGGTGATTGTAATGAATTTGATTTAAAATTGATTTGTTTATTTGTAATATGATAGTTATAAGTTTGAAATTTTAATATATTTATTTATTAATTTGATGTGATGAGAGTGAGTTTGGTAATTTAATTATTTCCTAAAAAGAAAATGTAACAATTGTAATGAGATGGATAAAAAAAAAAAAAAAAAAAGTAGACAAAATTAGTGAGACGGGGGAGTATCTTTTTTTTCAAATTTTTACTAATCATAATTAACAATACTACCACACCCATCCCACTAATTATAACATTCCATTTGATTTTTTGACATTTTTCATTATTTAATTTTAACTCAATTTTATTGCAAATTTTTAATGAAAGATATAGTCAAGTTGAGTTTGCTTAAATTCTTCTAATCAAATAATCTTAGAATAAATTTATTGGACTGCGTGTTCAAATCAAATTTAATATTTTCAGTGGATAGGGGGAGTTTTTTAATATAAAATTATATAATTATATACTTTCTCCGTTCTCTTTGAATTGCTCCAATTGCATAGTGTTAACTATTTTTTGAATAACTTTAATCAATTTTTTTAACATAGTTATATAAAAAAAAAAAAAACATAGCAAGAGAGATCTTGTTAGATTCGTCTAATCGCGTAGTATTATATTATCAAATTTGTATAATTTTTACTTACATACACTATGAGTTATTACTGGTTAAAAATGTTTACTGGATTGTGTGAAATGCAGAAGTGGCGCAGTTATTAAAGAACAGGTAAGTACATTCGAGTGACTCGTTGAGCAAACAAACCTAAAAGTTCTTTGCTCGAACAAATTTCTCAAGCTCGGTCAACTCGAGCTCGAGCCGAATGTTATCCCAAACCATTTACGAGCAGCTTGATTCATTTACAGCAATATGTGTATGTTATTTCTTCTTACCTTTAAATTTCTGTGTTCTTTGTAATATACTCATGTAGCCCATGCACCTTTGAGGTCTTGAAAAATTTCTGCCTGGGGTATCCTTTTTTATTATTTTAATCATAGTAGACTTATGTTGTTGCTCACTCTAATTTTGTGAATCCTAAATCAACATGTATTAGTTCTGTAAACAAGCCAGCAATTGACATAAAAATAAATTAAACAGACTCGAACAACATATGGTGTCACCCTATATATCAATTTCCTTTATCCAACCGTGTAATTTAAGTATGTCAACCAAGAAACAACATATATATATATATATATATATATATATATATATATATATACAGATAACAAAAGTGGGAGAATCGGAAGAAACAAGTACTCCCTCCGTCCCACCTTACTTGTCATGTTTGACTTTTTGGCACTGTTCATTGTTTAACTTTGACTCAATTTTATCGCAAGTTATATATTTGATAAAAAAAATAGTCGAGTTGGGTCTTGTTATAATCGTGTAATCATGTAGTTTAATAATATACTTTATAATTTACATATTTTTTATTGTACATATTTTGAGATATTAACAGTTGAAAAACTGCATTAGATTGTGTGTAAAAATGAAACATGACAAGTTAAATGGGACGGAGGGAGTGTTTTTTTTTTCTTTAGTAGTAAATATAATAATCCCCCATCGAGTATACTTTCAAGGATATGATTGTTTAATATAATCCATATAGTTAAATGAGATTAATTATTCCATGAATTAGTACATAAAATTAAAAAGGGCTCTTATATAATCAAGGGTTTCCAATCATGC
This sequence comes from Hygrophila difformis, assembly GCA_030278955.1. Taxonomy (NCBI): domain Eukaryota; kingdom Viridiplantae; phylum Streptophyta; class Magnoliopsida; order Lamiales; family Acanthaceae; genus Hygrophila; species Hygrophila difformis. The sequence continues at coordinate 5,477,718 of JAOANR010000011.1, forward strand.
AAAAGTGAACATGCACTACAAGGCCTTTGTCGCCTGCTAAATTTTGTCCTCTTATTCATCGTCTAGTCCAATAGATAACATTTCGGAAAAATTATGTATACAGTGATGTAATTAACATTTCAAGATACTATTTATTTGCTAGTATAGTTTATTCATTCAAATTAAACTCCAAATTTAGAGAAGATTCAGTATAATAATAATAATAATAAACTCTTGTGGTTTAAAAATATTCTTACGTACACGTAATTAACTCCGTTATTAAAATTATTTAACGCGTTCATTTGAAGTGGTTAAACTTCTGATCAAACTGATCAACTTTGTCGTCGATTTCAAAATGAATTTTTTTTTAAAAAATTGTAAGAATAGTTCAATTCTTGCAATATAAAGTACATTCTACTTGTGTACTTATTTTACATTGTTATGTTCGATCATATAAACATACATACTTTATCATTCCCAAATGTTTACCCATTTTCTTTCACAAATGTCAGCATTATATAGTATTATAATCCGAATTGAAGCCCCCAATTAGGCCAAATTGATCACTACTTTATTTCTTGCATTCCAATCACAAAGTCGTCAAATACCAATCTGCAGATAATGTAATATATATATATATATATATATATATATATATATATATATATATAATTCATATAATACACTTTGTTAAGAGTCCAAAGGGTGAAAGTCTTCACCTTCACTGCTCACCACGCATTCAAAAAATATTTCCTACAAAATAAATCACAACACTTTCTTATTGTATATGTTGCTTTCAGTTAGCTCTGATGTCGTTTTGGGAAAGATAGGATCATATGTATCGTAGTACGAACAAGTCCTTACCTGGATAAGTTCTTCGTTATTACCAAATATAAGACTTAAAGAAATCACAAGTTGTCGGTAAGGGACAATTAATTAACCACTCTAAATAAACTGACGAGTTCAACTGTATACGTATTACAGATTAACCCTCAAAAGCAATTACCAACCCTAGGAATTATTCAACGTACACTTTCCAGCTACAAATATAATGATCGTGATATGTTTCTATAAATACCTAAGGGGTTTGAGTTCAAACAATCCAAGCAAACAACGAGACATAGAAAACCCTAATTTTTCATTCTATACATCGTGAGAAGTTATGGGGCCCCAGCAGTGGGCTCTGGTAGCTGTCTTCTTCGCCATTGCCGCCGCTCGTATGGGCGAGGCCATCCCATGGCCATGGAGTCCTTCGCCACCCTCGTATGATTCTCCACCGGAGAAATATGAACCTCCGTACAAATATGAGTCGCCTCCTTACGATTATAAATCCCCTCCGTATAAGTATGAGTCGCCTCCTTATGATTATAAGTCCCCACCGTATAAGTATGAGTCGCCTCCTTATGATTATAAGTCCCCACCGTATAAGTATGAGCCACCGCCTTATGATTACAAATCTCCACCATACAAGTATGAGTCGCCCCCGTATAAGTATTCATCGCCGCCTTGTGATGATAAATCTCCACCATACAAATATGAGTCACCGCCTTACAAATATGAATCGCCACCCTATAAATATGAGTCCCCACCTTACAAATATGAATCGCCACCCTACAAATATGAGTCCCCACCTTATAAATATGAATCACCACCATACAAATATGAGTCCCCACCTTACAAATATGAATCACCTCCCTACAAGTATGAGTCTCCACCATATAAATATGTGTCGCCTCCTTATGATTACAAGTCCCCGCCTTATAAGTACGAATCACCTCCACCCCCACCATACAAGTATGAGTCTCCACCACCCCCTCCTTACAAGTATAAGTCACCCCCTCATCCACCATACAAATACGAATCCCCTCCACCTCCACCGTACAAGTATGTGTCTCCGCCACCCCCACCTTACAAATATGCATCACCACCTCCACCACCTTACAAGTATGAGTCACCCCCTCCTCCACCTTACAAATATGAATCCCCTCCACCTCCGCCATACAAGTATGTATCTCCACCTCCCCCACCTTACAAATATGAGTCACCACCTCCACCACCATATAAGTATGAGTCACCACCTCCTCCACCATACAAATATGAATCCCCTCCACCTCCACCATATAAATATTTGTCTCCCCCTCCCCCACCTTATAAATATGAGTCACCACCTCCACCACCTTACAAGTATGAGTCACCTCCGCCTCCACCCTACAAATATGAATCCCCTCCACCTCCACCATATAAATATTTGTCTCCCCCTCCCCCACCTTATAAATATGAGTCACCACCTCCACCACCTTACAAGTATGAGTCACCTCCGCCTCCACCCTACAAATATGAGTCACCACCTCCTCCACCATACAAATATGAATCCCCTCCACCTCCACCATATAAGTATTTGTCTCCCCCTCCCCCACCATACAAATATGAGTCACCACCTCCACCACCATACAAATATGAGTCGCCTCCGCCTCCACCTTACAAATATGAGTCACCACCATACAAATATGAATCGCCACCCTACAAGTACGAATCCCCACCCTACAAGTACGAGTCTCCACCATACAAATATGAATCACCACCCTACAAGTACGAATCCCCACCATACAAGTACGAGTCTCCACCATACAAATATGAATCACCACCCTATAAATATGAATCACCACCTCCACCACCATACAAGTATGAGTCGCCTCCGCCTCCACCTTACAAATATGAGTCACCACCATACAAATATGAATCGCCACCCTACAAGTACGAATCCCCACCCTACAAGTACGAGTCTCCACCATACAAATATGAATCCCCACCTTACAAATATGAGTCACCACCCTATAAATACGAATCCCCACCACCTCCACCTAAATATTATTAAAGCCTTCGACTTTCTTCACTACCATCTATCTAGTAAAGCTTTTGACTTTCTTCACTACCATCTCAACAATATTCACAATAAACTGAAGTCGACATCTAATTATATGTTAAATCTGTGTTATTGTTTCGTGGAAATTTTATTCAGAAATAATGTTTTTCTCTTGTGTTCATGTTCCTTATTGAAAATGGCTACATAGGATATCTTTCCTTTGTATATCATAAAAGGATGTTGAAATTTGATGTGTGCATACCAGTGTATTGTATTTTGTCCGATCCTAATGTATTTCCATTTTGTTCATTTGTGTGCTATATCATTAAATTTATTAGAATATTCATTTTCCATTGTTCTATTGTCGTTTACTACTTACAGTAATTAAAAAGATTAAGAATGATATGCATTTAATCAGTCACATATACACAAGTGTATATATTTGTGTCTGCCTATTTAAAACTTTATATACTTGAAATTCAGAAAGGAATCAAAGATAATTCATTTTAAAGACGTTTTACGACTTATCGTCTACATAATATCCAATTCAGCTTGAATTTATTTGGCATATATATACCCATATAAATCTTTCAGTAAAACATAATAATTCCTATTAATTAATTCGTTTAAGGTTTTTTTTTTTTTTTTCAAAGCCGAAGCCAGAGAAATAGTGGTGGAAGCCTACGCCACACAATTATATTAATTCGTTTTAGTTACATTCTAAACAAAAGTTGAATCAAATTAAAAGGATATATAATCATGTTAAACTAAAGCATTCATCTCAAAACAAACCCCACAGTAAAGACTCAAGATCAAAAATACAGTACCCTATCACGGCTACCCATGCTTCCGATACTAAGTAAAACGAGAATAAAAAGTTCCAACAGAAACCTAATTGGCAATGAATATATGATCCAGTTTAAACACGAGAAATGAGATCCCAATTTTAAAGCATATATATGATCCAAAAAATATATCACTATCTATATGATTTTGTAATGGACGACCTTAACTGATTTTGTGTTGAGTGTCGCGCACATCGATCAATAAGTATAGATAGAAACTGCTAAATGGGGGGGAAAAATCCATTTCGTTCCATAATTTTAAAAAATTTCCAAAACAATCACACAAATATCGAATTAGATAAATCCGTCTCATAACTACCCTAATCATCGTCGAACCCGTCCATGAACCCAGTTTTTTTTGTTAATCATCGTTGAACCCGTCCCATAACTACCTTAATTGCCGCCGAACCCTCGGCGATGATTAGGATAGTTGCGGGACGAATTCGTCTAATTCGATGTTTGTGGGTCTTTTAAATTTTTTTTAAAATTTTGGGACGATATGGGTTTTTTATCCGCTAAATGGGATATTTCTTGATGTATATATGCTCTGAGAGTGAGATCTCATTTTCTCCTCAGCACCTTCCTCAACGTTGACAAAATTCTCTGGAATAATGATGAACTGATATTGAAATACTTTTGGAAAGGTTTTTACTTTCTTAATGTTCAAATGGATTTCCAGAAAATGTTGCTTTGGATTTTCTTGAACCATATATACACATACAAATGGACTTTTAATTAAGTTTCTTTTTTTTTTTTTATGTAAACTATGTAGCCTTCTTAGAGTTCCAAGAGTCCTAAATGGCCTCTTACTTAAATGTCTAGAGCTCCTAACGTTAGTCTTTGTTCACTTTTAGTAGAATGAAATCGACCGGACACACGAATATTTATGGACCCTAATCCTACATAAAGTAAACATGGGATTAGGTCTAGCTAATCCTACAAAGTGAACACTATTCCAAAAAGACTATTAAAGGTATTTATTCAGTACAAGGAGTGAGGCTTCGTTGATTGATCATAAAAATCCTCTATATATACCATTGAAATAGCGTTCTGTAAGATATGTTTTCTGCGTGAAAAAGAATACAGTACACAGTTCAAGCAGAAAGCTAGTAAAGGCACTCGGTTAGCTAATGTACCTAATATTTTTAACCAATTATAATTAACACTCACACCAAGCCCCTGTTTGGAACCCACCAGTGCAATTCATTTTGAGTGTACGTACTCACCTGCAGCCCAAATGCCCTGTTAGCATAACGATGTAAAAACAAATCGATGATCTGAAAACTTCCTGGATCCGACTACAAAAATAAATGTTCAGTCCTGAGAAAACTTAACATACAAATAGTCAAATACCCAAGCACAGTAAAGACGTTACGTTAATGATGGAATGAAGAACACATTTCAGCATGGGAAAGTATTAAACAAAAACACAAATCGTGGAAGCAAGAAATAAATAAAAACAGCATTTATTACGTCACAATAAAACCTGACGATTTATCCATATGCATTCGGTCACTCTCACAACAACAGTGTATACCGACATCACAGATAAATGAAAGCACGGCCACAGATGTATAGTTTTTAACTTATTATTACAGCAGGAGCTGCAAAAACACTATAGCTCCTGTGCATACGTAAATCTTCGATGGCACTATGAAATCTTCATTCCTGCACTCACAAATAAAAGGAACACTTCAGAAAACAATACCAGGAAAAAACAGAAATTTTAAAAAGAAAAATGAATCAATCAAGAGTTGTTGCAATTGAGTAAATTCCCAGCCTAGTTCAGGATGTAGAAACCCCATAACATGATAACATATACTCCCTCCATTTCTCATTAAATGAAACTCTTTCCATTTAGGGGTGTTTTAAAATAATTTTAACATTACCTTATTTGGTAAGTTTTATATCCTAATAGACATTCTTAATCTTATTTAATTTACTTAATTATTTTTCTTTAACATGATCCATGTGAAGCCGTGCTGGAAATGAAAGAAGAAAATGGAAAGTGAAAGAAGAATCTCTTAGTATCTTTGATTTGAAAAATGTAAAATGAAAGAAGAATCATTGGGGTCCCAGCTGTAAAGAAGTTTTTGGGGGAATTTATTTAGTTTTAAAGTTTTATTTCCCTCCATTATTTTCTAATATGGATTAGATCATTATTATTTTCTCTCACTTCAACTAAACACCTCATAACTAGCCCACGTAAAAACCTGTGCCATTTTGCAATGTTTCATTCAATGAGAAACGGAGGGAGTACTATATAAAGGAACAGTGGAGAACAAGAAATCCGATACAAAATTTCAAAATCTAATCACCTCAACAAGATTGAGCACAAGCATATGTAAAAATCTTCAAAGCCGAGGGAATCATAATCATGAACATCATCAGTACTTCAGAATTACCGTGTAATAAGTTCCTTTTTACGCAATTATTCATAAATTCATTTATCCATATATCACATTGATCCAGACCTTGTAATGGCTATCAAAATTATAACATGCATCTATAAGTACAAAGATATCAGCATACCTCATCGTCATCATCATCACCCCCATCTTCCTTGTTCTTCTTAAGACGAGTTGTACCTCCCTCCTTCGTGATGGGCAAGTTCATTTTCCCAAAAGGTGTATCGACATTAATATGTCCTTTCATAGTGTACCCAGTACCTCGCCCTCTAATCATGTCCCAAAGAGCAGAACCACAGTCTTTGGGCCTGAAGGTGATGGGAATATCAATGTAGCAAATTCCTGTCTTTTCAATTTTAGCAGATTTGGTAAGTTCAGCACCACCAATGCTAACATCACATAGCCAGATCTCATAGTCTAGATCATTGAGGGCTAGGTCGAAATCATTCTTGTTCTCGATCTTCACATGAAGAGTTGCAGTAGTTTCTTCAAAAGAGAATTTGTCAAAATGAATTTTCTCTACATCGACATCTGGCTTGTAAGGTATAGGGATCTCTCCGGTCTTTTCAAGAGGCAAAGTAAGCCTACCAAACACCGGCACATCCACTATGAGATCAACCTTGATCTTGTAAGGAATGATGCTTCCAGGCTGTATATCAGCGTACGTGCTTTTAATATCATCATATATTAGACAAACAGGTATGTTGACCGTCTCAGAACCATGGGCATGTATCGTCCCAGCATCGGGAATTAACCCGGAAACTAGTTTCCTCCCATCACTCTCGATCAAGTAGTTTATGTCAATGAGAGGGATGGGAATAGGATTTGGGTTCTTGACAAGGACATCCACAACAAAATCTGCCTTCTCGAGATTTATGTGAGGAATATGAATCCCAGTGACATCTGCAGTTGGCTTCCCAAATCCTATTGTTTCTTCGATTTTCTCACCAATATCATGGATAAAATCCTTAACCTTCTCTATAAACCCGCCCTTATTTTCATCTTTCTTCTCTTCATCATCGTCTTTGCATTTAACACCTCTTTCAACTATTTCTGGATTATCACTGGATGACATATCTGTCCAAATCAACCAAGCAGAAGCTATGCTTACAACACTATATGAATATATTGAATTCAATAATGAAGTCAAATGTGTGTGCATATAAACAAAACAGTATGATCTACACCAATACATTGTAGCTCTACTCTGTACTCATCAAAAGAGAGGAATTATAAATGGAAAATGATAAAATCTCCTTTAAATCAGTAATGTCATTTAAACAACTCAAGTTTGAAACTTCCGACAGCCCTACATGTAATAATAAAGCTTCAAATCCACAATTACATTCACATAAATAACCAATTAGAAACAAGAAACATACATTTCATCAGAGATCAAGTCTCGAAATGCACCAAAATATTAGATCAAGTTCAAGAATGCTTAAATCTTCAATAGATCACAGAGTTTATCCATTCCATTCCCAAATCCGCCAGATAATTACAAAAACACCAAATAGAACAACACAAAATAAAAGAGAGGTGGAGTAAAATCATTAGATCCAGCACCCAACAACATCAGGAATAGGCACAACATTACTCAAGCATAATGACTTTGATCGCACTCCGTAAAATCAAATACCGGAAATAAAATGATACTGGATGAGCAAATCAAATCAAGTCAAATCAAGACATCAGATCTAGTTAGACAAGTAGAAAATCCCAGAAAGCACCCCAAATTAACATCAACAACAACAGAGAGAGAGAGATCAGAGGGTGATAGATCATTACCGATTGAGAATGTGGAGGCCGAGTGTGAACTGAGAACTGAGAACAGAGGAGGAGGAGGAGGAGGGAGAGTGGACTACTAGTATATGATTTGAGTAGATTTGAGTCCGACCACAAATAAGAGTACGGCTCCGAAATTACAATAGTACCCCTTAGTACCCCTTTCCCTCATTAATTTCGAAACTCTGACCTTTGTATTGAATAAATCACCAACCTTTACTTATTAAAGGATGGACTTATCTAGAACCACTTTACATCCCAATAAAGTTACAGCTGGCAAACGAACCGAATACTCCAATATTTAATTTATACAAATACAATCGAATCGAATTATTCTATAAAATAATTTAATACCTAAAAAATTAATTTTTAATTATTAAAATTAAATATTTAATTCAATTTATATATTATAGTACTTTAATTTCATACTGTATATAAATATATTCATCTTAATAAGTAAATATAGTCATTAAAAATAAATTTTAAATTATTTAATAAAATTAATTTATATATTTATATATTATTTTATATAAAACAGAATGTGGAATCGAATATCGAATCGAATTAAATATTATTTGAATATTAAAATTTTAAATAATTTTGAATCGAATCATGAATCGAACAAAAAATATTGGAAAAAAAGGTAAAAACGTCCTTTATCTTTCCAAAAATTTCAAATCCGTCCTTTTTCTATTTTATTACCGATTTAGTCCGCTACAAATGCTAATTATGTTCAAATCAGTTCTTTTTTCACTAATTATATTCTAATTGCTGACGTGGCAAGGGTTTTAATTTAAACCTGACACGTGTGCATAATATTAGTCATTTTTCTTTTATCTTTTGCCAATTCAGTCCTAAACTTTTATTTTGTTCTATTTAGTCCTCTACCCCAATCACTCATTTTTATATTAATTGGCCTCAAACCTTTCAAATTATTTCATTTTAGGCCCAGAACCTTAAATTTTTTATTATTACTAATACATTTATCAAATAAATGTCCAACATACTTCCGTAAATAAAATTAAATACCAAACCTCATACATTGGGTTTGACCGCCTTGTTACCGGGTCTTTGAAGTTCCGAATTTTACGGACTCTCTCTAACCACCCGACCGTAACGATGGTTCATTGGTTCTGGTTTCCTTCAGCAACAATCAGCACAATCATACTTTGTGGACAATAAAATTCAGGCTATTTTTTTAATATTTTTAATAATATTAATATTTTTCAATAAAACCAAGGCTTCCTGTATCCATAACCTTCCAAAAATTCAAGTTAAATCATTTACTCAAATATTGCTACATCCTAAGGTAGGACGCAAAGTAAGATTCTGTTGATTGTTACTGAAGGAAACCAAAACCAATGAACAATCGGTTGCGGTCGAGTGGTTATTAGAGAGAGTCCGTAAAATTCCGGTACTTGAAAGACCCGATAACAAAGCAGTCGAACCCAATATATGAGGTTTGGTGTTTAATTTTATTTATGGAAGTATGTTGTGCATTTATTTGATAAATGTATTAGTAATAATAAAAAATTTAAGGTTCTGGGCCTAAAATGAAATAATTTGAAAGGTTTGAGGCCAATTAATATAAAAATGAGTGATTGGGGTAGAGGACTAAATAGAACAAAATAAAAGTTTAGGACTGAATTGGCAAAAGATAAAAGAAAAATGACTAATATTATGCACACGTGTCAGGTTTAAATTAAAACCCTTGCCACGTCAGCAATTAGAATATAATTAGTGAAAAAAGGACTGATTTGAACATAATTAGCATTTGTAGCGGACTAAATCGGTAATAAAATAGAAAAAGGACGGATTTGAAATTTTTGAAAAGATAAAGGACGTTTTTACCTTTTTTTCCAAAAAATATTTGATTCATTTACAACCTTTGCCATACATACACCCACAAACACCTGAACATAAAAGGGGAGGGAATAGGGGGCCGGGTGGGGATCGAACTCCCAACCTATGGTTGGGTGAAGGGGGACTTGATCACTAAGGTAAGTCCGCAACCCAGTTTAGGTTCTCTCCTTAAATTTAGTAAACATGTATGGAATTTTTAGTTTTCGGATTTCCATTTAAACACCGTGAAAATAGTGTATACTTATCATTCCTAACTTTGTAAAACCTTGAGCAAAATAATATAGAAGTAAATAATTGGTCCAATTTTTTTCTAAACAGTCAGTAGAACATGGATAGTGGAAGTTCACATCATACAAAATACAAATAATAAAATAGAGGGTAGAAAATCAGATAGAGAATGGAAATCCAACTTAAGGTTAGAAGTCAGAGGCTTTAGCTTCATTAATTTTTTCGTTAAAAGCCGAAATCATATAACAAATAGGAATAAAACAAATAAAGAAACGTAGGGAAGTTCAAACAAAGAATACAAAAGGATCGAGTGACTCAAATCTTGGGGAACCATATGCCGGAGAAATCTACCGCTAATATTCCACGAACAAAATCCGAAGAAAAAACCCATTTAATGTAGAATTTTTCAATAAATGCTTTGCTAGTACGATGTAACACCCCCATTTTCCGAGCTCGATTTTACAGCGGAAGTTACCAATGGGAAGCCGGGGTTGTTACCGCCACACTTCCAATTAAGCTTGCTTTGGCCTTGCCTTGGCTTACTTAATTAAGAAGTGCTAAGGCTAATTTGAAATCGAAACATAAATATAATTTAAACCAACTTGACTGTTTAAAAATTATACTTTAATATAAAGATAGTAGAGTTTTGCAAACAATTGACGGCTAAGGCTCGCCGTCCCCAAAATAAGTTTATTTTACAGAACCATGAAAGTTTAAAGATAAATTTCTAATGATTGAATGCGAACACAAAGTAGTACTGATTTCCATGCCCGTGCCCGTGACTTCTAGTGGGATCCACATATATCAAATCCTGGAGGGAAAAATAAATGGGGTTATCAGCACAACGGCCGAGCAAGTAAATTCTTGTCCCTTGGACAAAAACATTTTAAAATATTACTCAAACAGTAAATGGCATGTTAAACCGTTAAACTGATCAATCCACACGTAGCTCAACTATGACGTCTACACTCGGGGTATCTCATAGGACCTAGCATGCTCACATAGTGACCGAAGTCAAACTATGGTATATAAGGACGGTCCTTCCTTTATCTAGAAAACTGATTGCGAGACCCTTGGTCAACCACAATCCTTTTCATGGGAATCCCTTGGAAACCCACGAAATAACTCATGACGATATCTACCTCTTTGATATACGCCACATAATAATAATTCAATAATAACATGCCATACACTGAAAATTTCATTTTTCACATGCATGGCCTAGTCCCAAAAATAGTTAAACACATAATGGGACATTACCTCTGCAGAAATTAGTTGCATGAATAATTCCAAAAATTATTGAAATACAAAGGAATTTAAACATGCAAAAATACTCTTGGGACAAAGCCCGCAGAACAAAAATATACTTACCCTTCTTCCGACGATAGCGTACTAAACTTTTGATTTATGCTTTACTAAAACACTGGAACTTCTACTGCAACAATACTTTTCCACCTCTCTCAGCTTATACGACCCTCTATTATATTATATAATGTTTGAGGCCACTGCTGGGAAATATCTGTATTTATAGATGAGCATAGATAGTTGTTGTGCTAAAATTATTAGATTTTTTTATTTATATATTCATTTATTCCATTATGGTTGCTGCCCTCATCTCATTACTGTACCAATACACGCATGCATTTATTACTATTATTTTCTTGTGGCTATCATTGTAAGTGTACGTGAATTTCATCACATGTATTTGAAATCTAAATTATTTATTTATATTATATTCACCCTCTATACTGTTTATAATCAAGTACAACTTTTCTTTCTTTTTTTTATTATTATTATTTAGATTGTTATTATTATCATTTTTTTTATCTATACCTGTTCCTATCTCTATTCGTACCCAGCTTTCGATGGCATTTAGTCTTCGCATTTATGATGATGGCTGATATTTTTTTTTTATGCATTGTGATGAACAGTTCACAAACTTCATCATTTAATGTCAATTGCTATTCTTTAGCCACCTACTGAATTTTAAATTTTTGTATATGGTAGCAAACATGGCAAGGTACAGTTGTTTCTACAACACATGCATGGTTTTTTTTTTCTCTTACTATTTATTACTCATGCATGATTTTTATTTTATTTTATTTATTTCTTTTGTTCTGCACACTTGCACCCATTTATTGTGATCTAGTCGAAAGTCTATTTTATCCGATGCTATCATGATCTAGTCCATTTTATCTGCTATCGTGATCTGATCTTTGATTGCCGACTACATCTACATTATTTATTTATTGATTTCTATAGTTGTATTTACTTGAATTGAATTTGTGTACTGCACCACTTACAATTTTATTATTGTTTAATAACTTATTTATTTATATATTATATTCCCTCTCTATTTGATATATGTTTACTATTTATAATCATGTGTATGAATCTTCACTACTAAATCAAATCTGACCTATTTATTGCCTGTTGAGTTTGAAGACCTTTTTATTATTATTATTATTATTATTATTATTATTATTATTATTATTATTATTATTATTATTATTATATTTTATTTTTGTCTTGTATGCAAATTTGGATCTTTCATTATTGTATTATATAGTTTGTTATTGTATTTTCTTGAATTGAAGGGATCCATTGCAGCATTTATTATATTTTCTTGAGCTAAATGAGTTCAACCCATGATCTATGGAATATAAGTAGTATGTCACTACCATCTACCAATGAGCTGATTTTGTGTTAAATGGTAAAAATCAATTATACTTGATATTTGTTAGAAAAATAACACCAAACTAATACTATTATCAAATATTTATTTTTACATGATATGATATTATTTTCCCTTGGAAAATAATTCATTTTCTTTCACATGATCTCCACCCGAGAGAATATTAATCTATAATTCACTTGACTTAAGAAATAATATAAAGTATTTCTTTTTTTTAAAAAAAATATTATCATATAACAAACTTTCAGGGTATTACAATCTACCCTCCTTAAAAACAAACTTCGTCCTCGAAGATTATTCAAATAACTATTGTTAGTTTGAAATAAGATAAGACTTGTATAGAATTTAAACATTTGTTACCTTATTATTTCTAGGGCTACGACATCCTCCGCACTTGTTTTCACAGCTATGTCCCCATAGCTGAATCGGTTTCAAGAAATAATTCTGGGTATTTGGCTTGCATTTCTGCCTCAGTTTCCCAAGTGGCATCATTCTCGTCATGGTTTGACCACTGGACTTTGACCATGCGAATGACTTGGCGCCTCGTGGCTCGCTCTTTAGTGTCTAGTATCTTGACTGGTCTTTCTTCATAAGTTAGGCCTTCATCTAGCTCAATAACCTCTGGTGGAATTACTCGCTTAAAGTCGTGATGATACTTTTTAAGTTGTGATACATGGAACACATCATGAACTCGAGCTAATTCATCTGGCAAGTTCAATCGATGTGCCAATGTACCAACTTTGGCAATGATATCGAATGGTCCAATATAACGAGGACTTAGCTTACCTCGTTTACCAAATCGCATCACGCCATTCATAGGTGAGATCTTCAACAATACCTTGTCGTCGATTTGGTATTCGCCCTCTCGCCTTCTCTGATCGGCGTATGCCTTTTGTCGATCCTGGGCGGCCTTTAGCTTGACTTGAATCTTCGCAATAACTTTTGTTGTCTCCTCAATTAGTTGTGGTCCAACAGGAATTGGATTCTCGCCTGTAGTCCAACAGAGTGGACTTCGACACTTTCTACCGTAGAGTGCCTCAAATGGAGCCATACCAATACTGGCATGATAACTATTGTTATAGCTGAACTCTACAAGTGGTAGGTGACTTTCCCAATTTCCTTTGAACTCTAAAGCACAAGCTCTAAGCATATCTTCTAGAGTTTGGATTGTTCGCTCCGTTTGGCCATCTGTTGTGGGGTGAAATGTCATACTCATCTTTATCTTTGTACCAAAGGCTTCTTGTAACTTAGTCCAGAAATTCGAGATGAATCGACGATCTCGATCTGAAATAATGTCTCGAGGAATCCCATGCCTTCGTACGACATTCTCGATATAAGCTTTGGCTAGCTGATCCATACTCCAAGTCTCTTTCATGGGTATGAATATAGCCGTCTTTGTTAAGCGATCGACGATCACCCATATCTTATCGTTCCCTTTGAGTGTCTTTGGCAATCCTGAGACAAAATCCATGGAAATGCTATCCCATTTCCATTCTGGGATTTCAAGCGGTTTTACCAATCCAAGTGGTTTCTTTCTCTCGGCCTTGACTTTTTGACAGGTTAAGCACTTTTCCACGAATTCCGCTACTTCTCGTTTCATTTTAGGCCACCAAAACACCTTTCTTAGGTCTTTGTATAACTTGTCTCCCCCAGGGTGCACAGAATAAGGAGTTTTGTGTCCCTCTTCGAGAATACGTCGCTTGAGGTCCTCGCATGCCTTTGGAATGCACCAACGACCCTAAAATCGAATATTGCCGTCTTCGTGGATTTGGAAATCCATAGCTTCACCTTGAGCTATCTTCACCTTGACCCTTTCTAATTTGACATCACCGGGCTGTCTTTCTCGGATCTCATCAAATATTGTTGGTCGAATTGTGATGGCGTTGATTAGTTGAGTGGGCGTACCTTGGTACACCACTTCAATGCTTAACCGGGCCAATTCCATATACAAATCAGGCGGTAGGATTCTTATATTACTCAGAAGTTTTGATTTTCGGCTTAGCGCATTAGCCACTTTATTGGCTTTTCCCTCATGATATGTGATGCCTAAGTTGTAATCCTTCATTAGCTCTAACCATCGCCTCTGGCGCATGTTGAGCTCTTTCTGAGTATAGATATACTTTAGACTTTTGTGGTCTGTGTATATCTGACATTTCCGTCCATACAAATAATGCCTCCATATCTTCAGAGCGAAGACAACTGCAGCTAACTCCAGATCATGAGTAGGATAATTATCCTCATTTGGCCTTAGTTATCGAGAAGCATATGCTATGACTTTCCCCTTCTGCATCAATACGCATCCTAGTCCAAATTTGGAAGCGTCACTATAAATTTCAAAGTTGTCATCCTCATTTGGAAAAGTTAGAACTGGTGTCGTGGTTAGCTTTTTCTTTAGTGTTTGGAACGCATCTTCGCATTCAGACGTCCATGTGACCTTTGATCCTTTTCTCAAATTTTGCGTCAGTGGTCTCGCAATTTTAGAGAAATCCTTGACGAATATGCGATAGTAGCCTGCCAAACCGAGGAAGCTTCTTATCTCGGTTGGCGAGGTCAGTACAGGCCAATCCTTTACGGCTACCACTTTAGCAGGGTCAACTGAAATTCCTTCGGCTGATACAATGTGACCGAGGAATGCAACCTTGCTCAGCCAAAATTCACATTTGGACAATTTGGCGTACAACTGATGGTTCCTTAGTGTTTGCAAAACTTGGTGTAGATGGTTTTCGTATTCTTTCTCACTCTTTGAGTAGACCAATATGTCATCAATGAAGACAACTACGCATTTATCCAATAGTTGTCGGAACACGTTGTTCATAAGGGCCATGAAAACTGCTGGAGCGTTGGTCAAGCCGAACGACATCACGGTGAACTCGTAATGTCCGTAACGGGTTCTAAATGTTGTCTTTGGGATGTCCTGCTCAGCTATCCTAAGCTGGTGATATCCAGATCTCAAATCAATTTTTGAAAAGACTCTGGCTCCTTTAAGTTGATCAAATAAGTCATCAATTCGTGGTAACGGGTATTTGTTTTTCACCGTTACTTGGTTGAGGCCTCTATAATCAACGCATATCTCATCCCACCATCCTTCTTTAGCACAAACAGTACTGGTGCTCCCTACGGAGAAGTACTGGGACGAATGTACCCTTTTTCTAAAAGGTCATCAAGTTGTTCTTTCAATTCCTTCATCTCAGCTGGTGCCATTCGGTATGGAACTTTGGATACAGGCTCTGTTCCTGGAATTAAGTCAATCATGAATTCTATCTCACGTTCGGGTGGCATTCCTGGAATATCTGCAGGGAATACGTCGGGATACTTTTGAACTACTGGTATATCGTTTACGTCCACTTCTTTTGCTTGCAGGTCCATGAAGTAGCAAAGGTAAAGGGGGTTCCCTTTTTTCACCAATGTCGCTAATTGCACCATTGACACGATCTTCGTGGTTGGCTTCTTTAGCTCAGCATAGAAGAATACTCGTTTCTTATCAATTCCATATATTGTTATCTTTTGAAGAGCACAATTGATGTTAGCTTGGTATTGTGTAAGCCAGCCCATTCCTAAGATAACGTCGAAATCTCGCAGTTCAAATTCCACGAGATTGGCAGGAAACTCAACTTCGCAGATGCGAATAGGAATTTTCTCGTAATGTTTTGAGCAATAAACAATTGCCCCGTTGGGTAAAGAAATTCCTAAACCTATCTCCTGGGGTTTATCGAGTCCCAACTCGGGCAATCTATTACGAGATATGAACGAACATGTAGCTCCAGAATCAAACAGAATGCGTACTTTGTAACCTTTAATTTCAAAAGTACCTTCTATCACATCTCCTGCGTTTTGAAGGTCAGCTTGATTAATCACGTTCAACCTTCCCTGGTTAGCTCCACCTGGGTTTTGTGGATTCCTGTTAGCTACTCCTTGGTTGACAGGAAATGTTGGTCGCTGTCCTTGATTCCTCTTATCGTTATAGGGCACCTGGGTACAATAATCTTCTTTTCGCAGCTCTGCCCGTAGTCGGCTAGGGTCAAGCCTTATGCGACAATCTACCGCCATGTGTCCCTTCATTCCACAGCGATAACACTCATCACCTTGAGGACACTGCTGCATCGTATGCTTCTTATTACAACGATGACATGGGGCAGGTATTGGCTCTCCATTGCGATTGGTTCGAATCACCGGGGTATTCCAGTTATTTTGTTGGAAATACCTCTTTTGATTTTGGTGGATGTCCTTAGTTTCTTCAACCTTCCTCTTGCCTTTATCTTGTGGTGCAAGTTTAGAATTTTCTCCTTTCTGCTCGTGCCCTTCTACCATCTCAACTGTCATCGCTCGATTATAGACTTTCTGCAAGCTAGTGAATTGCTTCCCTCCGAATGCCTTTCTTATATTTTTATTCAGTCCAAGCTCAAACTTTTGGGCTTTAGTCTGCTCAGTAGCCACCAAGTCAGGAGCAAACCTCAGGAGTTCAGTAAACTTAGCGTAATATTGTTGAATAGACAAGTTGCCCTGTTGATGAGAGATAAACTCTTCATACTTGGCATTCTTGAGGCTAAGTGGATAGAACTGCCCCCTCAAGCTTTTCTGAAACTCATCCCAAGTTATTTGGCGATTATCTTGGGATCTCCACCAAGTGTTTGCAATGCCGGTTAGGAAGAAGGTAGCCACTCCCACTTTCCGTTCCTCCGGACACTCCACTGCTTTGAGTAGTTTCTCCAGAGATTCAATCCAACCTTCCAATTTGGCTGGATCTTCTTGTCCGGCGTATCGAGGTGGTTGGAACTTATTAACAGCTTCAATAAAATCTCCTTGGGTTTCTTCGTGGCGTTCTTCTTTTTGAGCTTGTTTTTGAACTACTGCTCCAAGAGTGAGTAGAAGCTGCTCTATTCGTTGTTGGCGGTCGTCGTTCTCGGCCATATTCGTATAAACTTTAGTGTTAACTCTTAATTTTCTGGCTGGTATCTGTCAGTAAGTTAGTCGGTTAGTTAAGCATCAGATAGGTGAATAATACTCGAAAATTTTACTCTTAAATTTCCTGGGCAATTACTTAAAAACTTATATTCAAAATAGAAAGTTTTAAAAGTACTTGTAGCTTAATATTAGACGTTGGGAAAATTTAATATATATTTTAGTACACAATGCTAGGAGTATGAAGGACACAAATCTAGCGTGGGCTACGACTGCGGTTACGAGGGGTATGCTCAGGTGACTGACTACGACTACGATGGCGTTTTACCGGTTCATTTTCATCTTCCTCCGGGTCGTCTTCATTCGAGTCAATTTCAACGTTTTTCCTGGACGATCCTGGTTGACTCGCGGGGTCTATGTGTATATCTATAGGGTAGGGACACCAGCCTAAGGCACCAGAAATGTAATAGTCCTGCATCGAGGTGATCGTATGTGCAGGCTGTCGAGTCTTTGGCCCCCAATGAGTTCGGAGGTAACGTATCTCATTGCTAATGGCTAGAAGATCATGTTCCTGTCTCTTGACTAGGGTGTCCAGAAGTTCCATCTTCTCAGCATCATTCTCCTGTTTGACGAGCAAATCGTCCGCCATTTGCCTTCTGTGTGCCAAATCTACTTTGGTCAACCCCAGCTCCGTTTGTACCTCGGCAAGGTATCCCAAGAATTCAGAATACTGATCATCTATTTGGATCCTCCGGTTCTACTCACTTTCAAACTTTTCTTTGGCCGCCAAAACTTGCTCCTTTAGCTTTGTTAACTCCGCATCCTGACGGGCTATAGTATCTAGGTGGTTTCTGTCTCTCTTATTTAATTCCAGCACTTCCCTCACGAGTTCGCGAACTAGGTCATTATTATCTCCCATCTAATAAACAATATTATCATAAACATAATGCAATTACGAAATATAAATAACAATAAGAGTTGTGCCTAATGCAAGTGCATAGTGTCCCGTCCCAAAAATATTTCTTTAAAAAGACATGTGTATATATATATATATATATTTAAAAATTCCAGTGAAATTTCGACTAAAAATTTATGTTGTTTAAAAAGAAGTTTTGACTCAGTTCTCTGATACCAACCTGTAACACCCCTATTTTCCGAGCTCGATTTTACAGCGGAAGTTACCAATGGGAAGCCGGGGTTGTTACCGCCACACTTCCAATTAAGCTCGCTTTGGCCTTGCCTTGGCTTACTTAATTAAGAAGTGCTAAGGCTAATTTGAAATCGAAACATAAATATAATTTAAACCAACTTGACTGTTTAAAAATTATACTTTAATATAAAGGTAGTAGAGTTTTGCAAACAAATGACGGCTAAGGCTCGCCGTCCCCAAAATAAGTTTATTTTACAGAACCATGAAAGTTTAAAGATAAATTTCAAATGACTGAATGCGAACACAAAGTAGTACTGATTTCCATGCCCGTGCCCGTGACTTCTAGTGGGATCCACATATATCAAATCCTGGAGGGAAAAATAAATGGGGTTATCAGCACAACGGCCGAGCAAGTAAATTCTTGTCCCTTGGACAAAAACATTTTAAAATATTACTCAAACAGTAAATGGCATGTTAAACCGTTAAACTGATCAATCCACACGTAGCTCAACTATGACGTCTACACTCGGGGTATCTCATAGGACCTAGCATGCTCACATAGTGACCGAAGTCAAACTATGGTATACAAGGACGGCCCTTCCTTTATCTAGAAAACTGATTGCGAGACCCTTGGTCAACCACAATCCTTTTCATGGGAATCCCTTGGAAACCCACGAAATAACTCATGACGATATCTACCTCTTTGATATACGCCACATAATAATAATTCAATAATAACATGCCATACACTGAAAATTTCATTTTTCACATGCATGGCCTAGTCCCAAAAATAGTTAAACACATAATGGGACATTACCTCTGCATAAATTAGTTGCATGAATAATTTCAAAAATTATTGAAATATAAAGGAATTTAAACATGCAAAAATACTCTTGGGACAAAGCCCGCAGAACAAAAATATACTTACCCTTATTCCGACGATAGCGTACTAAACTTTTGATTTATGCTTTACTAAAACACTGGAACTTCTACTGCAACAACACTTTTCCACCTCTCTCAGCTTATACGACCCTCTATTATATTATATAATGTTTGAGGCCACTGCTGGAAAATATCTGTATTTATAGATGAGCATAGATAGTTGTTGTGCTAAAATTATTAGATTTTTTTATTTATATATTCATTTATTCCATTATGGTTGCTGCCCTCATCTCATTACTGTACCAATACACGCATGCATTTATTACTATTATTTTCTTGTGGCTATCATTGTAAGTGTACGTGAATTTCATCACATGTGTTTGAAATCTAAATTATTTATTTATATTATATTCTCCCTCTATACTGTTTATAATGAAGTACAACTTTTCTTTTTTTTATTATTATTATTTAGATTGTTATTATTATCATTTTTTTTTATCTATACCTGTTCCTATCTCTATTCGTACCCAGCTTTCGATGGCATTTAGTCTTTCCATTTATGATGATGGCTGATAATTTTTTTTTTACGCATTGTGATGAACAGTTCACAAACTTCATCATTTAATGTCAATTGCTATTCTTTAGCCGCCTACTGAATTTTAAATTTTTGTATATGGTAGCAAACATGGCAAGGTATAGTTGTTTCTACAACACATGCATGGTTTTTTTTTCTCTTACTATTTATTAGTCATGCATGATTTTTATTTTATTTTATTTATTTCTTTTGTTCTGTACACTTGCACTCATTTATTGTGATCTAGTCGAGAGTCTATTTTATCCGATGCTATCATGATCTAGTCCATTTTATCTGCTATCGTGATCTGATCTTTGATTGCCGACTACATCTACATTATTTATTTATTGATTTCTATAGCTGTATTTACTTGAATTGAATTTGTGTACTGCACCACTTACAATTTTATTATTGTTTAATAACTTATTTATTTATATATATTCCCTCTCTATTTGATATATGTTTACTATTTATAATCATGTGTATGAATCTTCACTACTAAATCAAATCTGACCTATTGAAACTTTTGACAATTTCCTACACGAGTATTTATAAAATATCAAGTTTGAATTTATTAAATGAAAAGAGTTATGATTTATGGAAGGGATTTTAAGGATATATTCCACTTTTTATTACTCATGTGGGAAACTTTGATTTCAAACGGCGCTGTGGAACTCCCCGGCATGAAACTTTTGACTATTTCCTGCCATGAAGATCCTTGCCATGAAACTTTTGACAAGTTCCCACTATATGAGTATTTTCTGAAAAATAATAATCCCGGTTTGCAATTTTATTTAATGAAACCACTTTATGAAGATAGAGTTGGGATTAGGGATATATTTATAGGTTGTCACGTTTTTATTACTCGTATTAAGAAACTGTGCCCCCGAAAGCGCATGGTGTCAAAAATTGCGGTAATTTATAGTAAGACCGGATCGTTCACTGGAGGATGTGCGATAGAAGCAGGGCCCACGTCGTTTACTAAGATTTTCCACTCGGTTACTCGATTCAAGTTTTGCAATGATTTCTAACTACTTGTGTAATATCATAGAAATATTCATTAAGGAGACTTTTATTAAATATTTACACACTTGCTTAAAGAATTAGTATATTGATTTGTCTACAAAACAACACTTCTAAAATTATATATGTAAATTTGTATTTTCCAATAGAAATATGAATTTCATTATCATGGGTAATAGAATTATATAGTTTATGGAATATTTTTTTAAATCTATTGTTTAAATTATATATATATGTTTTTATATATACACATTGGTCTTGAAAATTATTATGAGGATAGTATGTGAATATTTTAAGTATTTTTATATTCATTATGGAATAAATTTTTATAAAAATAAAAATATGAGTTTTTATGTGAATCTATGAGAATTAACTTTTATATATAAGAAAATATATTCATAGATTATAATTTTTATTTAATGATGACATGAAGACTTTGTGGTTTGAGTATTGTTGTGAATAAAATAAAACCATGCAAGTATATTATTATTATCTTTTTGAAAACACATTAATATAAATACAATACTTGAAATAAATAAATAAAGATTATATTATCATATCCAACTCATTGAGTATAAATGCATGCCACTAAATAATGGCAAGAATAATGATTTTTCTAGACAAACTAATACTTCAATCATTTTCATGATACACAACTTACACAAATATAAGGTTAAAACCAATTGCAAGAAATTTTCTTCCTAAACAAATAGATGAAAAATCAACATGATTAACAAGTGTCTTGGATGAATGGCTAGCAAAGAAAGGTGATCAATTATCTCTTGAACACACCAAGATTAATAGCCTCCATAATAGGCAAACCATTATGTTAATAGACAACATGATGGACAAAATTAATAGCCTCCCAAATTAATAGCCTCTTTGTTAGGCTATAAGGAAAATGAGTGGATACAAATACTCAAACCTTTATTGCTCAAGACACACTTAATTGGATGATTGGTGAGGTTGTAATCACTCTCACAATGTGTCATGTTCAATTGTTCAAATCTTAGCCTATAAATAGAGGGAGTTTCTTGCCTTCAAACACACCAATCTCATCCATCTCATTAGCCAAATTCACTACCCATTTTATTCTTTAATGTTCTCCCACATAGTGAGCATATCTTAAGGATTGTGGAGTTTTGTAGGCTTGGCAACCTTCATCATTCTAAGAGTTCTAACTCTTCTCAACACTTGGTTAGTAAGATATCCTCCTTGTAAACTTGTATCTTAGAGATCTAAATCTTTTATTTTTATACTATAAATTGATTTCCCTCTATTTGTCGAATTTCAGCGAAACACGTAATTTGTGGTGCGAATCTTGTGTTATAACGGCCATTATCTTTGAATCTCCTTGCTCTTATACATCAATTCAGTAAGTTAACACTCTCTACTTTAAGTTTGGAGATCTCCATCCATGTTTTAAGAGTACAAAATTAAAATTCCCTCATTATACCAAAATCTGTCCGTTTTTCGTTTACGCAAATATCCATCTTTTTAAACTATTTTGGTTCATTAACCCTCAAAGGTTCCTTCATAAAACTTGTTCCTTATTGAGTTGAGTATAATTCTGGAAAATTTTATGATTTTTAGAACTCGTATTAAAAAGTTATGGGATCCGCTTTATCGAAAGGTCGAAATCTCTTTTTGTTGAAATCTGAGAAATGATAGTGTTTTCTGAAATCCGCATTTTTTAAGGTCTTAAGTATCTCAAAGCCAAATGGTTTCTTCATGAGAAATATTTATCTATGTGTTATCTACCTTGTGGTAAAAGTTTAGAATTTTTGGTCACGAATTACTATTTTTAAAACCTGTTGAAAATTATAGAGTCACTATTGAATTTTTGGCAGAATACATGTTCTGTAAAGAACTCTATTTTTGAACTATTTCCATACCTTATTTTGAAAAATGTAAAACATAAAACTTGTTAAACTATGTGTTGAGTATCTACAGTTTAAATTTCATAGCAATCGCCTTTCATATGAATTTTTAAACTGACTTGGCGTAAACTGCGACGTTGGACTTGATTTTTTGTCCAAATGAAAAATTGTTGGATTTTGAGATCCATGAAATGATATTTTTATATTTATGAGATATTGATATGGGAGTTAAATGTTGAAATGATATTTGGCATTATTGAATGCCCTTGTTATGAGGTTACTTCCTTGAGATTGTTGAAAACTCTTTTAAAGAGGATATTATGTGGAGATTTGTGAAAAAAAAACTCTTTTAAATCCATTGTGCACTATTAACTTGAGTAAGATGCCATACTTGATAGAGGGCTAATGCACCAGGGATGTGTCTTGCGGGGCCTCCCCCTCTAAATATGCCAAGACGGCATTGTTGATAAATTGTGCCAAAACGGCGTTGTTGCATGTATGAGTCTATACTCTTGGGTGTATCCGTGATGGGTTACCCAAGGCTCCGGAGTGTGTCTGTATATGAGTCCGCTGCATGCTGATCATGACTTATGATCGATATGATATGATATGACATAGTTGCTACAATGGTAAGAATGAAAGTTATTTATTTTGTTAAAGGTAATGTGTGTGATCATTTTAAAAGAAAAAGTGAAAATTATTATTATTATTATTATTTTTTAGTGTCAACCACTATTTTAAAACCCACTTCTTAAAATGGAGCGGGTTGACTTACTCAGTACCATTGTACTGATAAAAAGTTGTTGTGTTATCTTTTTACAGATATTGGAGCTGACATGTGAACTGCATCTCATGACATGAGCATTTGGGGATGGGATTACCTTTCATCAAAAAGATTGTTGCTTTAAGGAACCACGTACTTTTAATTATTAATGTCCTATATATTGCCTTTAGTTTATGCTTCCGCGTGAGAAAGAACAATGACTCTGGTATTAAGTACTTTAAATTTTCTTATGACTATATTTTATAAAATTTGCAATTATTTTTAAAGTCCATATTACAAAAATTTTATATGTGAAGATATTTAGCCGTAGCACTTGTCAATTATGTTAGCCAAAGGGCGAGTCTGACTGACAAGTGTGGCGGTAACATTCTGAAACCTTATGAGGATGAATTTCGGGGTGTTACAGAGTGGTATCAGAGCGTATTTTTAAACTCTAAGTATTTGTAAACTGTTACATATAGAACTGCATGAGGTGATTCTGTCTAAGGAGTCTGGTTTTTAAAGATTGTCCGTCAGCCGGTGGCTCTACCAGTCTTTCCTGGGAATCAACTTTGTAGCTCTATATTTTAACTAGTTGACGAATTACTTAGAAGGTGGTACCCTCTAATCTTAGCATTTCTTGGTTAAGTTAGCAACAAGGCGATCTTGACTAAGGGATGCGACAGTTTAACTCCGGTTTATGGACTTAAATAATAAAAAAAAAAAGTCCATTTTGATAAAGAAATATGCAAAATATTTTTCAAAGGCCCATATGGGCTATGTTAAATTTTGAAACTTAGAAATTATTTTTGGGGTGGGGACATATGCATTCATGAGCATGCATCATTTTCTATAAAATTTATAAAAAAAAAATTGTTATGATATACTAAGTCAGTTGACCTTATCATAAGTGCTCTTTTTAAATTCTCTATCTTGTAATATTTTCAAGATTTATGAAATAAAGCTTGTTATTTCATTCCTTTTGGTTAATCTCTAAAAGTCATACTCCTAACTTAGACATTTCTGCGTTAACTCATCCTTATACTATGACCTAACGAGTTTTAGGACATAATCATCCCTTAGACTTGAACTCACTCTTGCATAACCATCCTTAGCAGAATGGCACCCCGTGCAAGGACTAGAAAAATCCTCCGAAGTGTTAATGCCCTCAACAACATGGAGCCACACCAAAATCCGAACATGACTAACTACGAAGTGCCAGCAGCACAGGGTGTATCCAATCAACAAGTTGTACCACCTGCACACAACATACATCACCCTGACATCACCAACAATCAGGGCGTTGGACACAACATGGTACCTCCTAATCAGGGAGCACCCAACAACCAAACCCCTCAGAATCGAAACACGCCAAACTCGCTTGACAATGATCGCCTAAAGATCATTGAGCAAATGCTCATTGCCTTGGGTCAGGGTCAAATTAATCAAGCCACAGCAGCTGTGCCATCACCTCAAGCCCAGCTCAATCACCTAGCAGTTGTGAACCAATACAGACCACCTCGTTATAATGGGCAGGAGGACCCTAATAAATTGGAGGATTGGATAAAAAGTTTTAACAAGCTACTCGAGGTGACTCGTTGCCCAAATGAGCAGAAGATTACTATAGCCTCGTAACTTTTAGGAGGTGACGCAGATGACTTGTGGCAGTTAAAGAAGAGAGAGCTAGATGATCATGAGGAGTATACATGGGAAAACTTTACAGAAGCTCTAAGAGAAAGGTTTTACCCAATGAGTACCAAAGCAGCAATGTATGAAGAGTTTATATCGTTACGACAAGGAGCACAATCTGTACAAGAATACTATGTCAGATTCAAGGAGTTAGTCAGATTTGTTCCTAAGTTAGTCTCCACCGATGCCGAGAAGGCACAGAAGTTCGAAATGAGATTAAACCTCTCCATTAGAGAAGTGGTGGCTAGAGTTCAGTATCCTACCCTCCAAGCGATCTACGATCGAGCTGTCGCAGTTTCTCGTGTACAACAGATGAAGAGAAAAGCCGGGGGTTCCAAGGACAGGACAAGAGGATTCGGGACAACCGAGGAAGCAGCAGCAACAACAACCACCTCAGCAACAATAAAGGCAATATTCGAGGTCGGCTGAATCAACTCGTCCAGGGAAACAAAGGAGGAGGCAACAATGGTACTAGAAACCATGAAGGGTACATACCACAATGCCCAAAATGCAACAAGCCCCACTTGGCTAGAGGATGCCCCCAAGCTAGGTACATGTTATAGATGTGGCCGAGAAGGTCATATGAGCAAGGAGTGTAAGACCCGCATTGAAAATATTACAAAAAGAGATGACCTTATCAATATCTCCACTCAGCCAAATAATCAGGATGTGCGAAACGGAAATAATCAAGGACAGAGGCCTCAACAAAATAGAAACCAACAAGGGAACCATGGAGCACCTATAGGGCGGCTCAATGTTATTAATCAGGCAAATCTTTCAACTCAAAGGGATGTGATAACAGGTACATTTACGGCTTTAAGTGTGCCTGTTAAGGTTTTATTCGATTCTGGAGCAAGTTGTTCGTTTATCTCTTCTAGAATCTTGCCTGAATTAGAGATGCCAAAACCTAAAATGATTAACTTAGGAATTCAGTTGCCTTCGGGAAAAATTGTATCGTGCACCAAACGATACGATGGGATTCATATAGTCATTAAGAACCTTGAGTTCTATGCAAACTTAGTAGAATTTGACCTTAAAGATTTTGATATTATATTGGGAATGGATTGGCTTACCCAATATAAAGCGGAAATTGAGTGTCAGAAACACAAAATTACACTGTCTAAGACTAGAGGCAAAAAGGTCAACTACTATGTCCAACTCCCCAAACGTAAGACTAAGGTAGTAAATGCCTTAAAATTTTATAGTTTTATGCAGAAAGGATATATGCTTTATGCATACTATATTCATAACCTCAAGTTAAAGGAGAATAAAATTGATGACATTCCAGTAGTGAGGGAGTATCCAGATGTATTCCCAAAAGAAATTCCTGGAATGCCTCCAGAACGTGAAGTCGAGTTTACAATCGATCTACTTCCCGGAACAGAACCTGTATCAGAACCTTCTTATCGCATGGCAACCCTAGAAATGAATGAACTCGAGGAGCAACTTGAGGAATTATTACAAAAGGGGTATAAACGACCTAGCACGTCGCCGTGGGGAGCACCAGTCTTATTCGTCAAGAAGAAAGATGGAGGGTTACGTCTTTGTATCGATTATAGAGGTTTAAATCAGGTAACGGTTAAAACAAATACCAGTTACCTAGGATTGATGACCTTTTCGATCAACTTAAAGGTGCAACGGTATTCTCCAAGATAGATTTGCGATCCGGTTATCATCAACTGCGAATCGCTGAAAAGGATATTCCAAAAACTGCGTTCAGGACACGTTATGGACATTACGAATTTACAGTGATGTCATTTGGGCTAACAAATGCCCCAGCAGTATTCATGAATCTCATGAATGATGTGTTTCGAGATTTTTATATCAATGCGTAGTCATTTTCATCGACGACATCTTGATCTATTCAAAGAGCAATGAAGAGCATGAGCAACACTTGCATCAGGTGCTAGAGACATTAAGGAAACACCAACTCTATACCAAGTTGTCCAAGTGTGACTTTTGGCTAGAAAAAGTAGCATTTTTAGGCCACGTTGTATCAGCTGATGGAGTTTCTGTTGACCCAGCAAAAATATCAGCAATCACCGAGTGGCCTACGCCTACTAATCAAACAGAGTGAGAAGTTTTCTTGGACTGGCTGGATATTACATGAGGTTCGTCAAGGACTTTTCCAAAGTTGCACGACCTCTGACTCAACTTTTGAAGAAAGGCTTGAAGTATGAATGGACAGAAAAGTGTGAATCATCATTTTAAGCATAGTTGTTAAGATCCCGATCCTGATCTTAGGATCTTACGATTTTACGATCACACATCTCTAAAACGATCCCGATCCTCTTAGGATCTTAAAATTAGTAAGATCCCGATCCTGATAGTAGAATCTTACGATCTTATGGTCATACTCCCTCAAACGCTTCTACGATCTTACGATCATACCTTCTTAAACTCATAAATTTTTTGTAGTATTTTATGATTTGTGATCTAAGTAACTTTTTTCCTTTAATTTTAAACTTAAAAATTTGTATTCCTTATGTATGATGTGCATATGTATATATGTGGAAATATTTTATGTTTGATTGTGATGTTTTTGTACTATATTGTATTAATTAACTTGCAAGATTCATAAACACACGAGATAATGCTTTTATTTATTAGTATACATAATTGAGTTTATCCATTATTGCAATTTCATAAGATCTTAGGATCCCGATTCGATCTTACGATCTCGATCTTGCAAAGAGAAAAACGATCCCATATAGGATCCCGATCTTAACAACCTTGATTTTAAGAGTTAAAGAAATGCCTCACAACATCACCAATTTTAACATTGCCAACAGAGAATGGAGATTTTGAAGTGTATAGTGACGCTTCAAAAGAGGGGCTAGGGTGTGTTTAATGCAACAACAACAAGTCATTGCATATGCATCACGACAATTGAAGCTTCATGAGGAGAATTATCCGACGCACGACCTAGAATTAGCAGCGGTAGTGTTCGCATTAAAGATTTGGCGACACTACTTGTACGGACGAACTTGTCGAATATTCACCGACCACAAGAGCCTTAAGTACATATTTACTCAGAAGGAGTTAAACATGAGGCAACACAGATGGTTAGAGTTGATCAAGGATTATGATTTGGACATCGCCTACCATGAAGGGAAAGCTAACGTGGTTGCAGATGCATTAAGCCGCAAGACTCGACACGTGGCAAATACTCTTATCTTACCTTCGGAACTGTATATGGACTTGGTCAAGGTAGACACGGAGCTAGTCCAT
Source organism: Hygrophila difformis (assembly GCA_030278955.1). NCBI lineage: Eukaryota > Viridiplantae > Streptophyta > Magnoliopsida > Lamiales > Acanthaceae > Hygrophila > Hygrophila difformis. The sequence continues at coordinate 5,506,475 of JAOANR010000011.1, forward strand.
TATGGAACTGTGGAAAATGTCATTAATGCTATGACCATTGAATCTACAGTATTTGATGAAATACGCAGTGCTCAACCAGGCGACATGAAGCTTGAAAGGATCAAGAAGAAGGTTGCTGAAGGAAAAGCAATTGGTTTTGCAATCCATGAGGATGGAAGCATTCGCTTCAAAGGGAGATGGTGCGTACCGCATAAATGCGTAGAGCTAAAGCGAAGATTAATGGGAGAAGGCCACAACACCCCGTATTCAGTACATCCAGGGGGTGATAAGCTTTATAAGGATTTAAAGAAGGTTTATTGGTGGCCAAGGATGAAGAATGAGGTTGTTGAGTTTCTGGCTAGATGTTTAACATGTCAAAAGGTTAAAGCAGTACGTCAGAAGCCCTTAGGACTCATGAAACCATTGGAAATCCCAAGTTGGAAATGGGATAGTATATCAATGGATTTTATTTCAGGACTACCACGATCACCAAAAGGAATGAATAAAATTTGGGTAATTGTTGATAGATTGACAAAGATAGCGATCTTCATACCAATGAAGGATACATGGTCTATTGATCAATTAGCAAGAGCATATATCAATAACGTGGTTCGAAGACATGGAGTGCCACATGATATAATCTCTGATAGAGACAGCAGATTTGTCTCTCATTTTTTGACCAAGCTGCAAGAAGCTCTTGGTACCCAAATTAAAATGAGCACCGCTTTTCACCCGATGACGGATGGACAAACAGAAAGGACAATCCAAACACTGGAGGACATGCTGAGAGCATGCGTTCTTGAATTTAAAGGAAGTTGGGAAAACCATCTACCTTTGATAGAGTTCTCTTACAATAACAGCTATCATGCTAGTATAGGAATGGCACCGTTTGAAGCACTCTATGGACGCAAGTGCTGAAGCCCATTATGTTGGGAAAAATGTGAGAATTCTATTGTGGTTGGGCCGCAACTCATTGAAGACATGGCCCAACAGATCAAGATGATCCAAGGGAAAATGAAGGCAGCACAAGATCGACAGAAAAGTTATGCCGATGTTAGGCGACAAGACCTAAAATTTCAAGTTGGAGATAAGGTTATGCTGAAAATATCACCTATGAAAGGAGTGATGCGTTTTGGAAAGCGAGGAAAGTTAAGTCCTCGATATATTGGACCGTATGACATTCTGGAACGAGTCGGAACCCTGGCATAAAGACTAGCCCTACCGCCACAACTATCTCGAGTGCACAATGTGTTCCATGTTTCACAGTTAAAGAAATATGTGCATGACCCAACCCATGTACTTCAACAGGAAGTAATTGAACTCATAGAAGATCTAACTTATGAAGAGTATCCAATCCAAATACTCGATATCAAAGAAAGAACGACAAGGAACAAGACCACCCGGATTGTTAAAGTACTTTGGTCCAATCATGGTACGGAAGAAGCAACATGGGAACTAGAGGATGATATGAAGCAACGCTACCCCAATCTCTTTTTAAACGACCAAATAACAGTTATGGGGACATAACTGTAGGCTTAAGGGGAGGAGGATGTAACCACCCGACACAATCTTGATAGAGTATGTTCAAAATCTCCTAAAACTTTTTTTCATTAACTTTCATCTTGTATTCCGCATATTAGATTGCCACAGTAGTTTTCATCATTAAAACTTCGAGGACGAAGTTGATTCTTAAGGAGGGTGGATTGTGATATCATAGAAATATTCATTAAGGAGACTTTTATTAAATATTTACACACTTGCTTAAGGAATTAGTATACTGATTTGTCTACAAAACAACACTTGTAAAATTATATATGTAAATTTGTCTTTTCCAATAGAAATATGAATTTCAATATCATGGGTAATAGAATTATATAATTTATGGAATATTTTTTTTAAATCTATTGTTTAAATTATATATATAAGTTTTTATATATACACATTGGTCTTGAAAATTATTATGAGGATAGTATGTGAATATTTTAAGTATTTTGATATTCATTATGGAATAAATTTTTATAAAAATAAAAATATGAGTTTTTATGTGAATCTATGAGAATTAACTTTTATATATAAGAAAATATATTCATAGATTATAATTTTTATTTAATGATGACATGAAGACTTTGTGGTTTGAGTATTGTTGTGAATAAAATAAAACCATGCAAGTATATTATTATTATCTTTTTGAAAGCACATTAATATAAATACAATACTTGAAATAAATAAATAAAGATTATATTATCATATCCAACTCATTGAGTATAAATGCATGCCACTAAATAATGGCAAGAATAATGATTTTTCTAGACAAGCTAATACTTCAATCATTTTCATGATACACAACTTACACAAATATAAGGTTAAAACCAATTGCAAGAAATTTTCTTCCTAAACAAATAGATGAAAAATCAACATGATTAACAAGTGTCTTGGATGAATGGCTAGCAAAGAAAGGTGATCAATTATCTCTTGAACACACCAAGATTAATAGCCTCCATAATAGGCAAACCATTATGTTAATAGACAACATGATGGACAAAATTAATAGTCTCCCAAATTAATAGCCTCTTTGTTAGGCTATAAGGAAAATGAGTGGATACAAATACTCAAACCTTTATTGCTCAAGACACACTTAATTGGATGATTGGTGAGGTTGTAATCACTCTCGCAATGTGTCATGTTCAATTGTTCAAATCTTAGCCTATAAATAGAGGGAGTTTCTTGCCTTCAAACACACCAATCTCATCTATCTCATTAGCCAAATTCACTACCCATTTTATTCTTTAAAGTTCTCCCACATAGTGAGCATATCTTAAGGATTGTGTAGTTTTGTAGGCTTGGCAACCTTCATCATTCTAAGAGTTCTAACTCTTCTCAACACTTGGTTAGTAAGATATCCTCCTTGTAAACTTGTATCTTAGAGATCTAAATATTTTATTTTAATACTATAAATTGATTTCCCTCTATTTGTCGAATTTCAGCGAAACCCGTAATTTGTGGTGCGAATCTTGTGTTATAACGGCCATTATCTTTGAATCTCCTTGCTCTTATATATCAATTCAGTAAGTTAACACTCTCTACTTTAAGTTTGGAGATCCCCATCCATGTTTTAAGAGTACAAAATTAAAATTCCCTCATTATACCAAAATCTGTCCGTTTTTCGTTTCCGCAAAGATCCATCTTTTTAAACTATTTTGGTTCATTAACCCTCAGAGGTTCCTTCATAAAACTTGTTCCTTATTGAGTTGAGTATAATTCTGGAAAATTTTATGATTTTTAGAACTCGTATCAAAAAGTTATGGGATCCGCTTTATCGAAAGGTCGAAATCTTTTTTTGTTGAAATCTGAGAAATGATAGTGTTTTCTGAAATCCGCATTTTTTAAGGTCTTAAGTATCTCAGAGCCAAATGGTTTCTTCATGAGAAATATTTATCTATGTGTTATCTACCTTGTGGTAAAATTTTAGAATTTTTGGTCACGAATTACTATTTTTAAAACCTGTTGAAAATTATAGAGTCGCTATTGAATTTTTGGCAGAATACATGTTCTGTAAAGAACTCTATTTTTGATCTATTTCCATACCTTATTTTGAAAAGTGTAAAACATAAAACTTGTTCAACTATGTGTTGAGTATCTAAAGTTTAAATTTCATAGCAATCGCCTTTCATATGAATTTTTAAACTGACTTGGCGTAAACTGCGACGTTGGACTTGATTTTTTTGTCCAAATGAAAAATTGTTGGATTTTGAGATCCATGAAATGATATTTTTATATTTATGAGATATTGATATGGGAGTTAAATGTTGAAATGATATTTGGCATTATTGAATGCCCTTGTTATGAGGTTACTCCCTTGAGATTGTTGAAAACTCTTTTAAAGAGGATATTATGTGGAGATTTGTGAAAAAAAACTCTTTTAAATCCATTGTGCACTATTAACTTGAGTAAGATGCCATACTTGATAGAGGGCTAATGCACTAGGGATGTGTCTTGCGGGGCCTCCCCCTCTAAATATGCCAAGACGGCATTGTTGATAAATTGTGCCAAAACGGCGTTGTTGCATGTATGAGTCTATACTCTTGGGTGTATCCGTGATGGGTTACCCAAGGCTCCGGAGTGTGTCTGTATATGAGTCCGATGCATGCTGATCATGACTTATGATCGATATGATATGATATGATATATGGAAAATGGTGTCCTCTTGTGCATAGTTGCTACAATGGTAAGAATGAAAGTTATTTATTTTGTTAAAGGTAATGTGTGTGATCATTTTAAAAGAAAAAGTGAAAATTATTATTATTATTATTTTTTGAGTGTCAACCACTATTTTAAAACCCACTTCTTAAAGTGGAGCGGATTGACTTACTCAGTACCATTGTACTGATAAAAAGTTGTTGTGTTATCTTTTTACAGATATTGGAGCTGACATGTGAACTGCATCTCATGACATGAGCATTTGGGGATGGGATTACCTTTCATCAAAAAGATTGTTGCTTTAAGGAACCACGTACTTTTAATTATTAATATCCTATATATTCCCTTTAGTTTATGCTTCCGCGTGAGAAAGAACAATGACTCTGGTATTAAGTACTTTAAATTTTCTTATGACTATATTTTATAAAATTGGCAATTATTTTTAAAGTCCATATTACAAAAATTTTATATGTGAAGATATTTAGCCGTAGCACTTGTCAATTAAGTTAGCCAAAGGGCGAGCCTGACTGACAAGTGTGGCGGTAACATTCTGAAACCTTATGAGGATGAATTTCGGGGTGTTACAACTTGACAATAATTTAAACTAGACTATGGAAGCAATTAAAGATTATTCTACAAAGCATGGTAAATTTAGTCTAAAAAGCAATTAAATCTATTCTAAGAAAGCAATAAGAATTATGCTAAGAAAGCGGGTAAAATTATTCTACGAAAGCAGATTTAAAATGTGACAGAAGGGACAGGGAGAAAATAATAAAGATTGGACAAGATTCAGATGAGACACAATTAAACTTCCATTTTTGTTACACAGATCTTTGGTTGGGATAATTCCTCAGTCAGCTAACTCTCATGCTTTCTAGATATGTTCCCTCTTACAGACATGTACTTACAGTCAGAATTTACATGCTCTTAAGACCTCAACCTCTAAGATACCACAGATTAATAATTGCCCCCGCGCAGAGGTATGTTATTTATCCATGGTGGATAAGCAACACCTAACATATCATTAGTTGACATGCCAAGTACTCCTATCATCCCCCTTGTCACACCCAAAGTCCAAATTAATTCCCGAACTAATCCATAACTCTTAAACCTTACAACCGGCGGCCAACCTGTAATTCTTCCGAGTGACCTCTATGAAAGCATTTTAAAGAAAGCGGTAAAGAAGGCAGTAAAGAAAGCATTTAAAAACCCATCACTCGGAAGTCTTAAAAGCCATCTCATTCCGTTAGTATAAAAGAGCCACTGGTCTTGATGACCAGATGCAGATTTAGAACTTCCCAAATATCAGTAAGCCATAGGGCTTATAACATCTGGTTAGTTATGAGATACAAACATGAGTGGAACAGACCTATGAAGATCTATTCCGAATGTACTCACTCAAAACTCAATCTTAGGCTTTGGCGGGAGAAGACAGTAGTTGAAAGAATACTCAACCCTACCTTAGAAATTAACCAAGGCCTATATGTTGTTCCTCTAATATTTTTTATCACATCTTATCTGAATCCAAGTGGACACTGATTCGATGCAATACTTAATAGAAGATTTCCAACACACAGTAATTTTGAGAAAACAATAGATATTTGAAAATCATTCCCTAAACAGGTACTAAACTCTCAATTAAAACACAGATCCTTTCAGTCTAGGAGAGACCTAATCGCTGACTCTGCTTCTAAGTTCTCAAAATCAAACCCCCAGTAGAATATGAGTTAGTCATAACTGTCGAATTTATCCCTTACTCAGATCCGGATTTTATAAAGTGATTTTTGTGGAAATTTATTATGCAGCATCTGATTAAGATCAAGACTTCTATGTCCAATGAGAAGGATCTCCAAAATATTATAGACCACAATATCTACATAATAATATCATGCATACATGTATATGAGAAGCAAAATAAATTACCCCAAAATATATGGTGGGGTTAGACAGAATTTGATACACAAAGATGGATTAGCCTGAGATGAGAAGAAATTGGCTAAAAAGAGTGCCAGAAATAATTGGGGTTATCCGGACTGCAAACATCTTCTATCTGGTTCCCAAGTATTCCAGATGGAATGATTTTTAGACAGTGGAATGCCTTAAGTGACAGTTGCCGCCGTCATCTTAGACTTCACTATCTGTGAATTTGGATGAAAACCCACATGTTCTATTACTGCAATAATTATTAGATAACATTGGCATATATCATCTATCATTACTACAGCTCTAGATTCAGGTTTGAAATTAAGGTAAAGAAAATAAAACTGTATCTAATTAGGAGTTGGCTGAGTGACTAATCGTTATCCACGTGAAGGGACCTTTTCGCCGTAGCTTCCACCAACCACTAATCAGACCATGCAAAATAATGAGTAATAATTAACACACAGAAGACGAGCTAATCGTTATCCCGGTGAAGGGACCTTTTCGCCAACATTGATCTGTGATGTTCCTTATTACCCATTCATACACACAATAAACAGAAAAAAAAATAGAAATTAACCAAATTATTTATGGTATTGCGTGAGTGTTAATCACACAATAGTTTAGACTCTAATGAGTTGAGATGTGTAATGGATAAAATTAGATGTAATGGGCCTAAGCCCAATACGCCCATGCAACTTACACAACTCAGGAAGATAAAATGTTTTTGAAGTTTTTAAATAGAAGGAAGAATGCAATTCGGTCTACTAGGTAAGATGCAAATTAGACCGAATTGAGGATGCATGAGGTATGAAGTAATACCTTACCCAGTTAATCCTTGTAAAGACATGAAACCTCATCTAATTCGAATTGTCGACGCAATTCAGTCTACACCGAATTGGACAATTCGAATTGTTGAAGTCATTCCCTCACTCAAATTTGACTAAGGCATTTACCCCAAAATGAGGGTAATTCGAATTGCCAAGTCAATTCGGCCTAGACCGAATTGGCAATTCGAAATGGTGAGAGACAGAAAATAAACTAAGACATGAGGGGATGGAATGCATACAATATGGTGAACAAGGTCAATTTGGTCTATGGGAGTAATTCGGTCTAAACCGAATTCGCACAGACCGAATTGCTTGTACACCATATGAGAGCAATTTTTGCTATGTAGTTCGGTCTCATGGGCAATTCGGTTTAGACCGAATTGCCTAGACCGAACTGCATATAGATTTTTAAATAAGGCATTCAAAAAATATTTTTGCCATGCAATTCCAGTCTCATGGGCAATTCGGTTTAGACCGAATTGACTGAATTGCCTCAAATCGAATTGCATGTCATTTTCCACATAAGTGTATTTTTGTGCTCACAAGTGCAGGTTCGGTTTACACTGTGTGGTCTATGATGGATGAGATTTACCTAATCCTTCATTTCACATCAGTGTCACCTCACAGCCACACTAGTGAGCAATTTAAGGAAAATAGCATAGTAGGATACGTGTCTAGCAGGCATTGGCATGAATTAAACCTTAATTCTACAAACAAGAAATCAAAGATTAAAGAACCTAACATATTAAGAAAATAAGAACTATAAGCATATAAGTAAGAACACTTACATTATCTAAGGCTACAATAAACTAAAGTAAAGAGAACAAGACAGCAATATAAGACATTTAAAATAAATTCTAACAACCCTAAAATTGTCTAAAACCTAAGAACACTTATTTGAATCACTAAGGTATAAAAACAAACCAAAAGCCCACTAAGCATGCATTTATTGAGATTGCAAGTCAACTAGGACATAATAAATGTAACCTAGTTGAAACAAACAAACATTCTAATATTTATTGCTAAGAAAAGCATTAAATGAGTGTCAAAGACATGAAATAAAAACCCATTTCTGGATCTTTTCTTGTATTAGCACTTGGAAGCAAATAAATAACCCTAAAACCATCATTAACTTGAAGGTAGGGTTTATTCTAACTACAAAGCATTTAAAGTATATGGAAATTGCTACACTAAAGGTAGTAACAAGCTTCTACAAAAATAAATTAAGATCAAAGCATTAAAACTAGACTACAAGGTTGAAAAATAAACTAACTAAACTAAACTACCTACCTAACCCTTAAGGGGTGGAGAACACCTTCTGCTCCTTCTGTTTGTCTCCCAGAAGAATGTCAAAGTGTAAGAGTTAGAATGTTTCTTGTGTTGAGGAAGGTCAGCTTTTATACTTCTTCTCGAAACCCTAGGCCCATCAGGGCCCATCAACAGTGCCATGCATTTCTCACGTGCTCACAGCTTCAATTAGATGTAATTTCGAATGTAATTCGGTCTCCTCAAGCAATTCGGTTTAGGCCGAATTGGTGCAATTCGAATTGCATGAGGTCTTCCTTCTTGATCTTGAGCATGAATGTGGTATTCATTCTTCAATTCGGTCTGTGTGTAGACCGAATTGGCCTTGTCGAACTGATGATGGTTCCTGCTTGGCTTCCTTGCTTTGAGGGAATTCGGTCTATGCAATCAATTCGGTTTAGACCGAATTGCATAGATCGAATTCCTTCTTTTCTTTTCTGCTCAGAGTCTTCTTCTTTCCATAGTGCAATTCGGTCTAGGGGTCAATTCGATTTAGACCGAATTGCCACAGACCGAATTGGTCACTTTGTCTCTCTTCTCCAACACGTTCTACTTTTCTTTTTCTTCTCTTCAACAATTCGGTCTAATGAGCAATTCGGTTTAGGTCGAATTGCGTATAGACCGAATTGATCTTCAACACTTAACCAAAATTTCAGTTTGTGGGATTTTTATTCTTTTTCCCATCTTTTTTATTTTTGTGGGCTATTTTATTCTTTTGCCCATCTTTTCATTCCTTTTTCTTTTATTTTTCTTTTTTTTCATGTTTTTGGATTTTTCTAACACAAATACAATTAAAATTGCATTTTTTTGTGTCTTTCATTACCAGCTTATTTTTCTTACAAACTTGCATTAATCTGTCGAATTCAACTGCTTTCTTATTGAAATAAGATGGGAATATGATCAAAATGTCCGTTTCAGATACGGAAATTGATTAGAAATAATGGACAATTTTGGCCATTATCACCTATTTATTGCTTGTTGAGTTTGAAGACGTTTTTATTATTATTATTACTATTATTATTATTATTATTATTATTATTATTTTATTTTATTTTTGTCTTGTACGCAAATTTGGATCTTTCATTATTGTATTATATAGTTTGTTATTGTATTTTCTTGAATTGAAGGGATCCATTGCAGCATTTAATATATTTTCTTGAGCTGAATGAGTTCAACCCATGATATGGAATATAAGTAGTATGTCACTACCATCTACCAATGAGCTGATTTTGTGTTAAATGGTAAAAATCAATTATACTTGATATTTGTTAGAAAAATAATATCAAACTAATATTATTATCAAATATTTATTTTTACATGATATGATATTATTTTCCCTTGGAAAATAATTCATTTTCTTTCACATGATCTCCATCCGAGAGAATATTAATCTATAATTCACTTGACTTAAGAAATAATATAAAGTATTTTTTTTTAAAAAAAAATATTATCATATAACAAACTTTCAGGGTATTACATAGCACAATTAAGAAAAAAGAAACACATATATCAAATTTATGATTACGATGATAAAAGATAAAACAAGTATAGTAGGATAATTACAAATTTCTTTCCTTTTATATCCATCTAATTTTGGAAAAATATATTCAAATCCGTTATTTTTCCTTTTTTTCTTCCAAAAAAAAAAAAAAAAAAAAAAAAAAAAAAAAAAAAACAGATATCTTTTGTTTCCAATTTCCCCCAACATTCAAGAACATTGCATAAAAATTGGTGCTGGATGCATATCAATCCTCTATTTTGCCTTTTTCCCGCCACTTCTACCCTTGAGGTATTACGGTTGGCATTCGTTACATCATTGTTTACACAATTAGTACATATGACCCGTTCATACTCATAGTGATCAAAGTTGGGAAAACTTTTCATCAAGCTGGGTATCAAATACTAATTTTAATGGTGGTGGTTAAACTATTGAACTCCCCTCTGATATAGGACTATGTATAGTATAAATAATAATGTACATAAGAAGATAAGCATTAGAAATGTCCCTTGTAGTACTACTATATTTGACAGGAACAAAATAAGGCTCTTCCATTCCATCTAGTACTACTAATTAGTAGTGAGATTCAAGATCAATCAATCATTTTCACAGCCACCGGCCATCCCCTCTTCTATCCTCAGCGCACAGCAGCAATCAACAACATGCTCTCTCATATGCTCATGCCCCATCTCTCTCTTCTTAACCTTTTATAAACTTAAAAACACAGCCGCCGCCTTTCACCCATTTCTATGGCTATGGCTTCTTCACTGCAAGGGCAACACATGCAAATTCTTGCCAACCCTTTTAGTCCGTCTGTCGCCAATGCCTGCATCGAAATATATTCAAAACAAACTGTTTATGTGCGTATCATCAATAATATCAAACAGGAACATAATAATACTAATGAGAACATCATATCGGTAATACATACCATCAAATATCTCGCCCGCAGACCCGAGCCACCAAAACTCTTCAACATTCATTATTAACTTAAAGTGGCTGAGTTCTTACGTAGAAATATTCTCGTTGACATGGGCATCTTTTACAAGGACCATCAACTCCTGATCGTTCGTCCTAGATTCCAACTCAACCTCTGTTTGTGTTGCTCCCACAGACATGCTGGACTCATGGGTGCTCTCGTGAAAGGGAACCTACACATGTAACTAACTAATCAGCAAAAACACAAATCATAAAGTTAAAATGAAAAGATGAAAGCACCATACTCTTGTAATCTGCAACACAGTATCAAGGCTCGCAATAACATCCATATCCGTCTTCTGATCAGCCAGCAACTTTTTGTCGCTACAAACTTCAGGCCGACTTCTGAGGACTCCAACCCTCACTTCATGATCTTGCATCAAATTGCAATTTCCCTCACCAACAACAACCTGTTGCATCTCGCTGCAAGATTCTAGAACACGAGCTGTACAAGTATCAGAACCCACCATTACACACATATCTGTCTTTTGATCACGCACCAATTCTCCCTCAACATAAACCTGATCCTGACCGACAACTTCAACATGTTTACCCTCATCAGACCGCACCAAATCAGAATTTCCTTCAGATGCAGCAGCAACTTTTTGATTCTCATTATTTGTATCCTTCACACCCACATCAGTATCAGAACCCCTCATTACACACGTATCCCTCTTCTGATCATGCACAAACTCTTCAACACAAACATTGTTCTTAATATATATTTCTTCCACATTATTTGTATCCTTCAAGCGTCCATCAGTATCAGAATCCCCAACAGCACACGCATCCCTCTTTTGATCATCCACCAACTCCTCCTCAACACAAACCTCATCCTTAATACAAGATTCTTCCATATTATTTTTATCCTTCACACCCACATCAGTATCAGAACCCCCAATTACACATGTATCTCTCCTCTGATCATGCACCAACTCTTCTTCAAAACGAACCTCATCCTGACTTCCATTGACACCAGCTATAACCTCATCATCCTCCTGCATCAAATTACTATTTTCCTCATCAACACCGACCTTTTGCTTCTTTCTGCAATGTTCTTCCATATAAGTCATATTCTGCACACCAACAACAATATCTGAACCACCCATTATATCCATATCCCTCTTCTGATTGGGCACCAACTCACCCTCAAGGCAAACCTTATCCTGACCTACAACTTCACCACTTTTCCCGTCATCTTCCTGCATCAGTTGACAAATTCCCTTATCTTCAGCAACTTTTTGCTTCTTAATACAAGATTGTTCCACATTATTTGTATCCTTTACACCAACTTCCTCTTCCACATATCCCTCTTTCTTTATCGATGATTCACGATTACCATCAGCAGTATTATTCCTCATAGCCACATCATCTAAATCTCGATATACAACCTCTACAGTTGGCTGCCTCAAAGCCTTAGAAACGTACTTCTCACACAAATCTTTCAATTCAGCCTCTAAATCCTCCCTTCTCTTTGTATACTTGTTTATCCTTTGCGTACACCAAGTAATCTCATCCTCAATCTCCTGCTTCTTATTCATGAAATATCGCTTCCCATCATCCTAAATAGATCAAATACATAAAGGTAATTCAACATGAGAATATATTTCAATAATACACAATAAAACAAATAAAATATAAATTCAAAGGATATACCTCCACCACATTCTCCTCGCCTTTCTCTGTAAGCAATAAATGCCCTGTGAGAGGCACTTTATCCACATTGTTTACATCAACAGAAGGTTCTGTAACTGTCACATCATCCCCATTACTCTCAATTAAAGGAACAACATCTTCTGGAGGAAACAATTCCCTCACAACATCAATAGTCAATATCCTCTTAAGACAACATGTAAACCTCCTGCGACATAATGTCCTAGCCTCCAAAAAATCAAACAACAAATGCTGCAAAGGGAAAATAGAAAATCACTGTTAAAATAAAAATAAAAAGTAAATATATAAGGAAACATTAATTAAGAGAGAGAGAGAGAGAGAGAGAGAGAGAGAGAGAGAACTACTTAAATAGCACATACCACAAGACAGTGCATGTCCCCAGTGGGCCTTGCAGTAGGCACCTCACCATTAACAAGCTTCTGCTTGTAAGCATTCAACCCATCAATCAATCTATCCTTTACAAGGGCTGCCCAATTAAATCCCTCAGCAACCTCAGGTGTCTCAAGAAACCTTAGATATCGAGTAGAAATGGTCGAACTAGAACATGGTATTAACAACCTGTGCAGAGCATACAGAACATAGAATCTCCAGTAGTCAATTGCTCTATCCTCATTGTTAAGAGCCTCTTTATCCAATATCCCTTTGATAACATTAAAATTTAAGAATCTCTCACCAGCAAGCCCCTCATCAACTCTACCCAGTAAACTAGCTACAGAAGCATACTCTGAATCAATCAGATCAAGCATAATAGGCTCCTTCTCAGCCCCAAATGGTAAACCATATATGCGAGCAACATCCTCATCAGTTATAACACACTCTCGATCCCCATTCAGCATGAAACAACCCCTATCGATATCCCAATGGCTAATAAGAGACACAATTGGCTCAGCCCTGATTATTTGTGACCGAACATACAACAAGCCCTTAAAACAAGAATTGCGAATGAATTCCTTCCTAACATCACCTGGATTGGTAGAAATCTCTGCATTCAACTCTGCCACCTTCTTCGGCAGAGAGAAAAGCTGAACATACCTTGCCTTAGGCATTTCACACAAGAACAGCAACTGCCTCAGCAGAGTACTTCAAAGTGCACTAAAAACACAAGCAAAAGCAATAACACAAAACAATGAATACAGTACAGTTTCAAAACCCTACAGAGAAAAGAAATAAGAGATGCAAAATCAAGACCATAAGAAATGGCACTGAAAAGACACCCAATAACGCACATTCAATGGTTTCTACTTCGGTACTTCCTATAGATACACTATTAAATTAAACAATCATCTCTGCTTGTTGACTTACATAAAACACAATAATAGCCCAGAATCCCAATTTCAATAGTTTCAATGATTTTACTTACAAATTAATTAAACAATCACCCAACTCCACTTTCCATCTTAAGATACCAGTTATCCCCACCCAAGCAAATACCATGAGCTTCAATTATTTAATTCTTAAGAACACACTTCATGACCCAATGATCAACATATCTTTCCAAAAGATGCTAAGGGCGAGTGTCGATCATCGTCACATAAGAGACCAAAGTCATATCAATGTCTAAAATGTTTCTAAAAATCGAACTTTTGAAGGAGTTATTATACAATTTCAAAGTTCATAACAAAAATATTTCCACTCCCAAGTTAGGATCAGATTTCTTATCTGAACCAATTTAGCCACAAGATTATATTGTATTTCTAATATTTTTAAAAACTTTAATAAACTTTTATGGATCATTGCGTGAAAAATATTTTGTCTGTAATCAACAACATATTTCAAAAAATTTAATTTTAAGTTCAACCAAAAAAATAATAAATATATTCATAAACTCAAAATATAAAATAAAATTCTCAGTACCTTAAATATTGTTTTGCAGTATTCTCCCATTCCACAATGAAGATTTATTCTTGCAAAGTATATACCCTTTTTTTCCCCTGCAATATATTAAAAAGAACAAATAAATCATTTCGTTATTCTAATTTATTTTTGGGTGCATCGTTTAGTTATTATAACTAAATAATTTTCTGGGAAAGAAAATTAAAAAAAGTCAAACTTTTTAACCAATGAAAAATACTCTATAAATTGTGATATTTCAACTATTAACTCAAGCTAAGGGAACTTAAACAGAGAAGTGCAGTACAATTACAGTCATGTTTCCAACAATAAGCATAAATGTTTATAACACTGATGAGGCCCTAACCACCAAAGTTAGAATTGGTAGCAACTTTGCTGTAACATTCGAAATAAGCAAGAAAATCCACCAATGCCAAATATTAAACATAAGCAGGATAATAATAAGTGGGAAGCACTAACCATCATCCCCAAATCAATTCAAAGGCGAGATATTAGAAGTTAATCGATGTGATCACACGGAAGGAAAAACGGAAAGGGGTGTGAGCAGCGGCGGATGGGCGCTACCGTGGTGTTCGATGATCGGAACTGGTAGAGTGGGAAATTAGGGAGAAATTGGAAAGAACGAAGACAGAATAATAATCAGACAAGGGAAGCAAGCAACGGCAGAGGTTGATAGCGCGGAGATCTGGCAGCCAACAGAGGATTGCGGCGGACGGCGGCACAGATTTTAGGAATTAGGGTAGAGGGAAATTGGAGCAGCGATTGGGGGAAGAAAATGGAAGATGAGGAAGATCTGATGATACGGAGAAGTCAAATAGGCGAAATTGCAAAATAATTCAATAACTAAAACGTACTTCAACTTTGGTCCCTTCAGTTATAAACTATTCTTGATTTTCTATCCGTAGCTGTATTTTTCAACTCAATTTTAATAATTAAGATATGAATTAATTAACTCATAAATTTTTATTTTTATCCTTAAAGTAAATTATTTCGTAATAAATATTAAGAAATAGCATTTATATAGAGTAATGTGCAATATGGTAAAAACATAACATAACTACCTAAAACTATTTGAAAATGACAACTATTGTGGAATATTTTTATTTCTAAAAGACTACTTATAAAAGAACGGAGGGAGTAGCTTGTTAGTACTACTTTTTAGTCATTAATATATCAAAATACATACAAGTAAAAATTATATAAAATATATTTCATCCGTTCATTTTTAAATATTACGGACTCACATTTCACGTACTCCAATACACATTTTAAATCCTTAATAACTCAAATTGCATAAAAATAAATTATGAAAATTTGATATTCTAAATCTATGCGATTAGACGAATCCAACAAGATCACACTTGATTATAAGTTATCTTATATAATTGTATTGAAAATTGAATAAAATTACTCAATGAACAGTGACAAAATCCCAAACGTGCACTTAAAAAGGAACGAATGAAGTATATTATAAAACTATACGATTAGACGAATCTAACAAGATTGAATTCGATTATTTTTTCCAAATATATACTTATAATCAAATTAAATCAAAATTGAACAATAAACGTATAAAAAAAGTCACATGACATAATGACGGGGACGTAGATAGTATTACATGAAGAATATATCAAATGAATTGTGTGAATTTCAAATCAAATTTCATATAGTTGTTAATCCAAACATGTGGAGTAATTCATAATAGTATTATTCATGTGACTTCCAAATTCCTTCAATCCAAATCAACCTTAGATTATCATGAATCACATATATTGCAATGATCTATGTCACCAAATTACAACTCTAAATGTGTGTGTCCACTGTGGATGGTTGGGGCGAGTATCATACTTCCTCCGTCTCGTAAAATTTTTGACGGACTCACTTTTTCACGCAATTTAATACATATTTTAAATCATTAATAACTCAAGTTCAATGGAAATAAAAATTTTAAAAATTCGATATTTAAAAACTACACGATGAGACGAATCTAACAAGATCCCACTTGACTATATTTTAACTTGTATAACTATAATAAAACTTTAAGTGAAAGTCTGTGTGTAAATAGTAGTATATTACCAACCGTCAAATACATCACGAGACGGTAGTAGTATATCACATATATAATGTTTTTTGACACTATCTCATAGATTAAACTAACCCTTTTGCATCTATGCAGTGTTACCTGTTATAAAGACAAAACATGTTTACACCTTATTTAGGCTTAGTTTGGTAAAATTTAAAGTTTAGAGATTAGAGTTCTGAGTTTTGAGTTTAGCGTTTAGAGATTATATAGATTGGAGTTTAACATTTATATTTTCTAATTTAAGTGTTTGTTATTTACTTTTAGAGTTTAGCGGTTGGAAAGTAAAATTACATAATTACCCTTTAAGTGTTAATATTAAAGGATTAGTATATTACTTCCTCCGTTTTTTTTTTAAGTTTACACTTCATATTTTCACGCAATTCAATACACATTTTTAGTGCTTAATATTTCAAATTGTATAAAAGTAGAAATTATAAAAATTTAATATTCTAAATCTATATGATTAGACGAATCCAACAAGACTCATTGACTATATTTTATCTTATATAATTGTGTTAAAAAGTTGAATTAAATTTACTCAATTAATAGTAATTTCTATGCAAACGTAAACTTTATTAAAAAACAGAGGAAGTATATGAATTATTAAAAGAAACACAGTAATTTGTGAAAATAAAAATTATAATGTTATTAAAAAAAATAAAGATCCAAATTTTGTTTATGAATATTAAATAAAAAAGAATCGAACTAATGCTGAAAAGAAAAAAAAGTAAGTAAAGATATATATATATATATATATATAAAGAGATGAACAAAATTTCTAGTCATTTAAACAATGAAGAATAATAATGAGCTCTATTACTAATGTCTCCTCAGATTGCTTCTATCATTTCTTGCTCCAATTAAACTTTGAGTTATCTTCTTTCTAAGCTGTGTCATTTGTATTTCATCAACATATCTTGCTTCACATGAAGCGTTATCATCATCATTATCATCATCATCATCCTCCCTGTGATGGTTGCCAGCATCTTCATCATCATTAGAATCTCCATCAAAATGGCTGTCATAAATTGTGTTTCTTCTTACATATTTGTGGAGCATCATTGCCGCGATGACAATCATAACTTGCTTCCTAAAAGGGAAATCTGGCATCACTTTTAGGATAGCCTATTTTTTCTTTAAGACTCCGAATGAGCATTCAATAACCCTAAACTCTAAAACCCTAAAATATCTTGAGATAGTTTCTTCAGATCGTTGAAAACGTTTAGTTTCTCCAGATCATTGAAAACATTCTTGAGCATCTCGATTAGAAGCACCATGTCCCATCACAGTTAAAAATATTGCTAGTATTTCAACCGTAGACATGTTGCATTGTGTGTGCCTCTTAAACTGTGTTTATTCTCTAAATCTCTAAGCAACATGAGAAACACATTTTTTGACATTCGTAAAGCATTATGAAACATTTTATCATGATCAGATAATAACTCATTAACCCATTTCTCACCATTTTGGAGAGAGGTCATGCAAGGTTCCTTGGAATGTATTTTCGATAATATTCATCTATAAGTTGTAATGATATAGATGCGAATCGTACACCATATGAATGTTCAACTGATATGCCGTTCCGGAGATCCTCTTCATCACTGTCTTCACCTGCTCCAATTTCAGCCTGTACATACAACTGGATCAAATGATTAAGATTTAAATTTCTATAGCTAACTTAGAAAATAGAATAAAATTCTGAAATGAAAAAACAATCTCCCTAAAACAAGTTTTGTCAATCTTCAGGAGGAAAAAGGTAAGACAGAATAACTTTTATTGTCATGTTAATAAGTTTTTGAATAGTCAATAATCATTCTTGACCTGCAATACATGGAAAAGATTGGTGTCAAGAATTCATCTGGAGCTAGTCAATACTCCATCTGATTGAATAGTCATTAATAATTCTTAATAGCAGAACTGATTGAATTTTAGAACATGAGAAATACTCCAACTGGCCTTTGTATTAAAGAAAAAATGATTGGGGGATTTTTAAGATTGTGAATAGGTCAGAAGAAGCTTATAATAATGACAGGGCCTTTGTACAAAGCCTAAACTTAGGAAATTTGTGCTTCTGTGATAACTAAATTCAGGAAGAAGCTTGTAGGGAGATTGTGTACATATTAGTTACAGAAGTGACAAGCAGACAGCTCAATGAGAAAGTCCACCACTGATGAGAATGTGCAATACCACAACCAAGGAGCTTCAGAAACAAATTGCCCAAAACACTAATAAGAGAATCCCAATGCCCAGATGGTTCTTAATAAGTGGGTAATATATGGTTCCCTGCGCCAATCCATTACACACCATTAATTTCTTTTATCCCACTACACTCCAATTCTTGCAACATTACAAACGTCGGCAAAGCCAGTCCTAAACCATATATGTTTACCTAACTTATGATTCAAAAAATTTAAAGACAACAAGTAATATAGGCATCAAAGTACAATACGCATAAAACCACACTTTTCCCCTTCAATTCATCCAAGACAAGCAATTTCACACAATTAGGATCTAAATTAAAAGAATTCACTTACATATGGTATTGAGGATGACTCATCCATAGATATCTACTGATTTCCTACGCTCCTTCAAACCAATTTCGAACAGAGGTTTTGGGATCCTCTCAAACTGCAAACTGCGCGATGTTCTCTTTCTCTCGTTTCTTTCTCTGCTCTGACGTTCTTTGACATGTGTAGGAGAAATAAGAGCAAATCCTTGTCGATTTCCATCCATCTGCCAGGAAATTCTATCCTTGTTTTCCTTCGCGCGAAATCGTGGCGCTAAATTTCTTTCCTTCTTCCTTCTCGATCTCATGGGTATCAATGGAATTTCTCAATTTGTGCCAAATTCAGAACGCAGAATGCTCCCTAGCCGAGCATTGGGCGTTCAGCGTCTCTCCCATCGCCATTTAGCGTTTCAATTTCTCAAATTTCGGGAACCAAACAGAAGGAAAAGAGATGAAGGTTTCAGATGCTAATTTCCGTGTCAAAACGTTGTTCCCAAACAAAGCCTTAATTGTCCAATATACAATGTCAAAAACACAACTTACTAGTTACATGTTAAATAAAGCGGCACCCCGACATTTTGCTCAATGCTACAAACAATGTCTTTTGATGACATGAATTAATTTAGCAATGATGTAACATGGAATTAAATGCTCAGTGATTGTACATGGTTACAGTTCCATTGTAGACATTATGCCTGCATTTGGTTCCAAACGCTAGCGTTCAAGTTTTGAAAATACTCAAAAGTATTGTAAATAGTAAATATTTTCGACTTTAAACACTAAATCTCCCCAACTTTTAGTTTTTCAAACTCCAACCTCTAACTTCTAACCTCCGCTTATTGGAGGTATGATGGCCAATTCATCCTTATCATTGAGGATAGTAGATTCCGAGGTGTATTCCTCATTTAGAGCAAGTACCATACAGTCACGGATCTCTCCCAAGCTCGGGAATATGGATATAAGGTTATTCAAGCAAGCACTCGTGGTGGTCCCTGGCGAAACTTCAAAAGATATTTCACTTTTTCCTGTTATATCTCTTGCTCGAGCGAAGAACAAAACCTTTATGTTAACTTGCCTTTGATCCCTTTCCGCATCTTTGTTGTCCATTTTCCCAGGTCGGCTGGTGCAGTTGTTGAGCTATCCTGCAAAGTGAATCTCGAATTCATTAATTCTGAAGAAACTTGTAAAGTTTGTATGATACTTATGCATACATTCATAATGAGGTTAACATCAGACTGAAGGCTCGTTGATTATTGACAAAATTATGTCGCTTCAGACAAGGAATTGCCTAAACTAAACACCGCAACATTGCATGTGAATAATATACAGGTTGGAAATGCAATTTAATTACTCATAACTCATTCAGGGAACACATCCATGCAAATAGTCCGATAGATAGAGGAGCAGAGACACTAGATGGCATGTTTTAATAAAGTTTTATTGACCTTATCATCAAGTAAAGGCAGAGTGTTGTGAAAATTAGTTCTCATACCAAAAGTTATGGAATCGGACTATATATAAAGTAAATAATGCTTCATTGTCCGCTCCATATTGACCAACAAAGAATGAGAGTAGATCGAATACTCAGCAAGTGATATTTAGACATGCCCTAAAAACATGATTCAACAAGCATGATAGTTGAATACATATCAACCCATTGTTGAATGGACCATTGCAGTCATACCTTGTGATAAGAGTTCAACAGATGTTGGAAAGGGCAATATCTTAATACATTTTCAAAACTTTGTTAAAAAAAAAGGAACTGCAGGCTCTTCCTAGACACCAAATTAGTAATCATGTCAGTTTTTCTCTCTTTCTACGATTGCTACTTACTTACAACTACCATTTGCTGATGAAACCAATAAACAGATGCACTCATGCGCCTCAAATGAAAATGCTATAACCCAAGAAACTAACAGATAAATGTATCATATATTTCCAAACAAGCCAAGACCAACATCCACTCAACCTCTCATAGGGGCACATTATCAATATCCATGCAATTGAACGTCAAATCAGGCAAAGTAGCAAAAGTTCGAACAATGAAGAGCAAATAAATAAAAACTATAAGCAGGACATAATTTTTACAAAGTGCCTAGGAGGCAGAGGATGAAAGAAAATTTTGCACAGCTGTAAACCACACTATCTGCCTCAAACCACAACCCTCTGTTTCACCAATAATCTCCACAGTAGCATCTCCCGCTTTTGAAATGATGAAACCTGCTAGTACCCAGCTGGATGATCTCTCTATTCTTCAGCATAGATATATGCTTCATTAGGACTTGGCAATCATTGCACACCCTCAAATTCTTCATTATCCTAATTGTAACACCTCTAGTGTGTTCATCAGAGCAAAG
Source organism: Hygrophila difformis (assembly GCA_030278955.1). Taxonomy (NCBI): domain Eukaryota; kingdom Viridiplantae; phylum Streptophyta; class Magnoliopsida; order Lamiales; family Acanthaceae; genus Hygrophila; species Hygrophila difformis. The sequence continues at coordinate 5,527,653 of JAOANR010000011.1, forward strand.
GCAACAGCCAATTTTTCACTATGAGGTACCAAATTATATTCCTTTTCTTCCATATCCATACCGTGAAGAACAGTGTTATTTTTTCAGGCACATAACCGTGTAACTACAGTTTAGCATTCATTCTTTCAAGTACGAGTATATTTTATCTGCTTGATGATGAGACATATCACTCACTATGAAATGGTAAAAAATCTGATTCTTAATTTCAAACCAGCTCATCCCAGGCTGCTCTTTCTTCACTATCCTCTCACACATTGCTCGTCTAACCTCATATTTCCATTTCTTAGCAGCAGCTTGGGTGTTGGAAAGTAGCACATAGGCTGCATACTCCAGTGAGGGTCAATTTTCAAAATCTCCTCAACTATCTATTAACTCATGATTCTTCCCCCCTCAGCAATTTTCAAAGTGCGATATTTCATCAAACTATTGACTCACACTAAGGGAACTAAAGAAGAGAAGTTCAGTCCAATTACATTCAAGTTTCCAACAATAAAGCATAACAATTCATAACACTGATGATGCCCTAATCACAAAAAGCAGAATTGGTAGCAACTTTGCTGAAATTTCCGCAATAGACAAGTAATTCCATCAACGCTAAGTATTAAAAACAAGCAGGATAGTAATAAGTGGGAAGAAAGGGGACGTAATAATTAAGAGACAGACAAAGTGTGAAGGCTCGACGGCTGCGATATCTGGTGGCAGACGGAGGATTGCGGCGACTGCAGAGATTCAAGGAATTGAGGTATAGTGGAACTGGAGCATCCGATTAAAGTAGGAAAGGGCGAGATAAGTGATGAGAATTGAGAAGGATCAGATGACATGGACAATTTAATAGTCCAAATTGCAATAATAATTACTCCGTCCCATTTAACTTGTCTTGTTTGACTTTTGCACACAATCCCTTGCACTTTTTCAATCGTTAATATCTCAAAATATGTAAAATGAAAAATTATGTAAATTATATATTCTAAAACTACATGATCATACGATTCTAACAAGATCAAACTCGACTATTTTTTTCCAAATATATCATTGCAATAAATTTGAGTCAAAGCTGAACAATGAACAGTATCAAAAAATCAAACAGGACACAATAGATGGGACGGAGGGAGTATTCAATAAGAATAGCCTAATCCCTCTTTGGTCCCTAAACTTATAAACTGTTCATTTTTCGCCCTAAAATTAACTACTCCTATTAATTATCTTTCCTCATAGTCATATGCGAAACCGCAGCCACACAAATCCCTCAGAGTCCATGGCGGCGGCGGGGACAGCGGCGGCAGCTAACCACCAACAACTCGACAATCGAGTGGCCATCGTCACCGGCGCTTCTCGAGGGATTGGCCGTGCAATCGCCCTCCATTTGGCCTCCCTTGGCGCCAATCTTATTATCAACTACGCCTCCAACGCCGACCAAGCCGAAGCCATCGCCGCTGAGATAAACTCCATGTCATCTTCCTCCTCCACTCCCATCCGCGCCGTCGCCTTCCGAGCCGACATCTCCGATCCCGCCCAGGTTAAGTCTCTATTCGACGCCGCCGAGTCCGCCTTCAACTCCCCTATCCACATCCTCGTCAACTCCGCCGGCGTCCTCGATTCCAAATACCCGTCGCTCGCCAACACCTCCCTCGAAGATTTCGATCGGACCTTCTCGATCAACGCCCGCGGCGCGTTCCTGTGCTGCAGGGAAGCCGCTAATCGAATCAAGCGCGGCGGAGGTGGGAGAATCATATGCCTGACGACGTCGCAGGTGGCGGCGCTGAAGGCCGGGTATATGGCGTACACGGCATCGAAGGCGGCGGTGGAGGCGATGGTGAAGATCCTGGCGAAGGAACTGAAAGGGACCGGGATAACGGCAAATGCGGTGGCGCCGGGAGCCGTGGCGACGGAGATGTTCTATGCGGGGAAATCGGAGGAGATGGTGAAGAGGGCGGTGGAGGAGTGCCCGTTTGGGCGGCTGGGGGAAACCGGAGATGTGGCGCCGGTGGTGGGGTTCTTGGCCGGTGACGCCGGAGAGTGGGTTAATGGTCAGATCATTCGAGTCAATGGGGGATATGTATAGACTCTAGTAGTAAGTAGTACTCCCTCCGTCCCAGCTAACAGCTAACAGCTAACGTGTCATGTTTGACTTTTTGACACTGTTCATTGTTCTATTTTGACTCAATTTTATTACATGTATATATTTGGAAAAAATAGTCGAGTTGGGTCTTGTTAGAATCGTATAATCATGTAGTTTTAAAATATATATTTTACATAATTTTTTGTTGTGCACATTTTGAGATATTAGCGATTGAAAAAGTGCATTGGATTGTGTGCAAAAGTGAAACAAGACAAGTTAAGTGGGACGGAGGGAGTACATAAGTAGAATGCTGCTATATTATGGAGTAGTACTTATACATGAACAAGAATTTGAGCCCATAGATGTATTTTTTTTCTTGATAATTGATCTAGGGCACATATATATATATATATATATATGCTTCATTGGGGATTGATTACCAGACATTTGATGTTGTTTGTAATAACAATATGTAGTACTTTGATGGCAATTCAAGTTTATGGAGCACTAGAATATGCTAGTATGTTTTATAGAGTTTGTAAACCTATTGCTGAACCTGTTGATTTTAGAGTGTACTAAACATGTAATAACCGTTTATTGTCTGTAATTCATACCTTATTCTATGTATGAAACATGATAATCAAAAGCTTTGTGTCTACATGAAGTGTGCTAAAAGAAGGAGCCTTATTGATACCGTGGAATCGTAAATGTGTTACCTCTTATAATGTCCACCTTTGAACTCATGTAGAGTTGTAGACATTATCAATTGGGGCATGATCTCCATCCTCCTGTGTAAAGCTGCATCTGAACAGCTTTGCACTCATCCTGGTTCACAGGGAAACGGTAAACTCGTCAAGAAAATTCAATTTCAAAGAGGAAAAGAATGGCAATTTCAAAATGTCTCTATAGAATACCTTTGTTGTCCGAGATGATCAAATATTGCGTTATGCAAGACATGAACAGGACAGGGCCTGGGGGAAGAATATCCCAGTCTCTTGGGAATATTTCAGTTTAAGGCGCCTACTGTCAAGTGCAAAGCAGAATCCACATCACAGTTCACAGTTATCCATCCAAAGATCTTCCAACATCATCACTGGTTGTCTAACTCCAAATCTGATAAAAAAAAAAAAAAAAGGTATGATAAACTGAGAGAGGATCAATCCATGGGGACACAATCGCTTGGTATCTTGAATAGCCACGAAGGGCAATGCATACGTTAAGTGTGTTGTTCAGGAATGCAATCAAACTCTCCAGTCTGCCACAGATCCTAAGTTGAAATCTATAGAGAAAGGAAGAACAAGAATAAAAATAAAGATAAGGAGACTCACTAATCCGGAACAACCCTTGAAGACAACCATACCTCCAATATTGTGACCCCCTTCCTCCTTTCAATTCTTCAAAGTGATAAACAATCGAGGTGTCTCATTTCTCAATTGTGATTCGGAACCAAGATGGATTGAATCCATGATTTGAGAGCAAAACTTTAGGTAGTGACTCTTGAACAGTCTCCACAATCATAATCAATTTTGCCATCAGTAGCAAAATATTTGCACGGCAGAAGAAAATCAAGTGGAAGGCGAAGACAACATGCATTGATTTTGCCCCATGCATACTGCTAGGGGAATGGAGATCCTTTGTACCTGAGACTAGGGTCATGGGGCACCCCGTCCTTATGCCATGTGTGGTATCCCTAACAACCAAAGCATATAACAAGAATGGGTGACAGAATTTAATAGGGGATGACAGGATGAGTTATAAGTTCCATATGATCTCTGATAAATAGGAAAGCTTGCAGAATGCATAATTTTTATTCAAGAAACATTTTCCCTAGATACAAAATTGATAATCATCTCAGTTACTCTCTTTCCTTGATAGCTAATTACAACTACCGGTTGCTTATGAAACTAATAAACAGATGAATGCATGCACTTCAAATGGAAGTGCTAGAACCTAAGAAACCAACAGATAACTATATCATACATTTCCAAACAAACCCAGACTAACATTTACTCAACCTTGTCATAGGGCACATGATACAATATCATAGCAACCAAGCATTAGACCAAGAAAAAAGCGGCAAAAATTCACACAAAAGAGCAAATAATCTTCACAGCCGGATATTATAAGCAGGATCTAATATTATGAGTAGTTCAAATAAAAGTACCTGGGAGGCAGAGGATAAAGGAATTTTTACACAGGCGTAAACCACACCATCTGCCTCAAACCACAACCCTCTATTTCACCAATAATCTCCACAGGAGCATCTCCCCTTTTTGAAATGATGAAACCTGCTAGAATCCCGTAGGATGACCTCTCGATTTTTCATCACTGATATATGCTTCATTACGACATGGCAATCGTTGCACACCCTCAAATTCTTCATTATCCTAATTGTAACACCCTCTGGTGTGTTCATCAGAGCAAAGGCAACAGCCAGTTTTTCACTATGATATACCAAATTATATTCCTTTTCTTCCATATCCATATCATGTAGAACACTGTTCGTTTCAGGCACGTAACCACGGGATTTCAGTTCAGCACTCATTTCTTTCAAGTACGAGAGTATTTTATCAGCTTGAGGATGTGACATATCACCCACTATGAAATGGTGAATTTGGTTCTTAATTTCAAACCAGCTAGTCCCAGGCTGCTCTTTCTTCACCATCCTCTCCCTCATTGCTCGTCTAACCTCAGACACATCTTTCCATTTCTTAGCAGCAGCTTGGGTGTTGGAAAGCAGCACATAGGCTGCAGAATCCTGAGGGTCCATTCTCAAAATCTCCTCAGCTATTCTCTTCGCCATATCTGGGTTCCTATGAGTTTTGCAAGCCGATAACAAAGCTTTCCATATAACCTTATCAGGCTTGACAGCCATGGATCTAATCAAACCTTCTGCCTCTTCCAAACGCCCAGCCCTTCCCAAAAGATCAACCACACAGCTATAGTGTTTTACCTGAGGTTTCATTCCGTACTTGTTTACCATCATATCAAAATATTCAAGCCCTACTGCTGTCAATCCCGAATGACTGCAAGAATACAGTAAACTCAAGAAAGTGACATCGTTCATTTCAAGTCGTCCTTCAAACTCCATCTGTTTAAATAGCTCAATAGCCTCCTTTCCTTTTCCATGAAACCCATATGCAGCGATCATCGAACTCCACAAAACAATATCATCTTCACCAACTCTTTTTTCTTCAAAAACTTTAATAGCCTCATCTAAGCAGCCACATCGTGAGTACATACTAATCAGTGAACTAATAATAGATGCAGCCAATGCCGCCCCTGATTTTACCACATCAGCATGAATCTGCTGGCCTTGCCCGAGAGTTGACAGGTCAGAACAAGAAGTGATCACACTTACAAATGTGATTTTATCAGGCTGCAATCCAGCGATTTTCATGAAGTAATACTGATCTAATGCACCAGCAGCACTTCCATTCTGTGCTAGCCCTGCAATAAGGGTGTTATAAGCAACTAAATTATAACTAGGCATTAACTGAATCACTCTCTTGCCCTCTCGTAGACAACCACATCTCATATACACGTTAGCCATCGAATTACCAACTACTAAATCAAACTCTAACCCCAATTTCAGTAAATACCCATGGACCTGTTTTCCCTTCATCAAATCCTTTAACCCCGCACATCCTCGCAGGACACTCGCCAATGTGTACGCATCCGGTGTTAAACCCTCCATGTTCATTTCTGAAAACAATCCCAGCCCATCCACATTAAACTCAAACTTGATCAACCCTGCAATCACAGCATTCCAAGTCGCGGAATTCCTTCGCTCCATTCCTTTAAAAATCTCAATTGCGGCACCCAATTGCCCGTCTTGTGCGTACGCTCCAATCATGATGTTACAAGACATCACATTTCGTGCAGGCATTTTGTCGAAAACTTTTACGGCGGCTTCCAATTGACCTAATTTCGCGTAGGCGTTGATTAAATGGTTGGACACAAATGTCAACCTGGACCATCCAGCAGTAATGATGATAGCATGAAGCTGTTTGGCGAGGGAAGGAGAGCGGCGTTGGACGCATGATGTAAGGGGGTGGGAGAGGAGAAATGGGTCTGAACAAATTAGATGGAAATAGGTAGTGAACGCTTGCCTAAGGTGGCCTCGAGCACATAGGGCGATGAAAGATTCCGGCGTTGCGGCGGCGGTTGAAAAAAGGCGGGAATAGTTGGAGGGCGGAGTGAGGAAATGGGGAGCCATAAATCTCACCATCAAGTGAGTTTAGACAATATGTCTCGCAGGTTATGAATGCTTTTTAGTGCCAAATAATCTCTTCAGAAATTTAGCAGCAAACTTGTACTAGTGAGCCGTTTTATTTCACTCATACAACAATCTGGTGTAATTCAGGAGATCATCTGATGCACTCCTTATTGCCTAACTATATATAAAGAGTATATATGTATCATTTTAAGGAAGTGTTTTTTTAGTCGACATTGTAAAGTTCACGGGAGATGAGATGATTATTGTTCGAAGTCGAAGAGGGTGGAATCTGAAAATACTCAAATTAGCATATACCTCCGCGATTGCCAAACGTAGCTCCTCGCGCGCATTACACCTCGGGCTGCCATGGAAAACTCGGAAGAACAATGAACAGTTGGTGGCACTGACACAAAAGATATCGCAGTTTTCACAGAGAGGCGAAATCGCGAGTGCCAGAAGGATGTTCGATGAAATAGGCGTACGGGACACGGTTTCCTGGAATGTAATGATCGGTTGCTATCTTGAAAACGGGATGATTGGAGATGCCCGAGAGTTGTTCGACGAAATGCCTGAAAGAACTTCAGTTTCTTGGAATACCATGATAATGGGGTATATAAAATCGGGGGAGATCGACATTGCGCTGAAGATGTTTGTGGTAATGCCTGAGAAAGATGTTGTGAGCTGGACGGTTATGATTACAGGGCTGTGTCGGGCTTCTCGCATCGACGATGCCTGGCGTTTGTTCGAGCAAATGCCTGATGCAAACGCGGTTACTTGGGCGTCGATTGTGTCAGGATTTCAGCAGAACGGATTCGCGTTCGAGAGCTTGAATCTGTTCAGGAAGATGCTGTTGTTAGGAGTTCGGCCGATTGCTCATTCGGTCACTAGTGTCCTGTCCGCTTGTGCTGATTTGGCATCTGTTTCCGCCAGCGAGCAGGTGTATTGTCAAGTACTGAGAAGAGGGTTTCATGGCAATACTCATATTGGGAACTCAGCAATAACAATGTTTGTCAAAACCGGAAGCTTTCACTATGCAAAACGCATTTTCCTGGATATGAATAACCCTGATCGTGTCACCTGGAACGCTATGATAATGGGTTTCGCGCAGCATGGATTCGGACTGGAAGCGATCATGACGTTCCATCAGATGCAGAAGGCTGAAATATCGCCCAACGGCATAAGTTATATGGGAGTTCTGCAAGCTTGTAGCCATTGTGGGTTTGTGGAGGAAGGTAAAAAATATTTCCACTCCATGAATACAGATCACAGGATATCGCCAGGAGCTGAGCATTTCTGCGCAATGGTGGACCTTTACGCGCGGTCTGGGAATCTTAAAGAAGCATACGAGTTTATACTGCGCCTGCCCTTTGAACCGACGGTGATCTTTTGGAAGACGTTACTGAATGGGTGCAGGATTTGGGGAAACATGGAATTGGGGGTTGTTGCGGTTGAAGAAATACTTAAACTTGAACCGTACAATGCCAATGCTTGCCGGATGATCATTGATATACACGCAATGGCGAACAACTGGAAGGAAGTTGCGAAGATGAGGCGATACATGAGAGACACGGAGGGTAAAAAGGAAATGGGTTGTAGTTGGATTGATGTTCAGGGGAGGAACCATTTATTTACCACAGCAGATGATGTTCATCCAGAGGCTGATCAGATCTTCCCGGTTATAGAGTTACTAGCCTATGACACCGCAAGGGATTTTTCGAAGTTGGAAGGGGATTAATTGTGTGCCGTAATGTGCTAGCATGTCATGGAGAATCAATACAAAGAACAAGCCATTAATTTGGGCATGAAGGAACTAGATTGCCTGAACAATTGATCGACTTTAAGCACCTTCAGTACATCAAACAGGCCGAAAAGTTATTACGGCATGTGTCGTTAACAAAGTTGTTTCATCCTCTGGCGTCCATTTTGGCTTCAACACCACAAGAAAGTCGAGAAAAGATAGAAAAGCCCTTTCGGGTGAGTCCATGGTACTTAATAACTACTACTTCATCAGTCCCATTTGAAACATCTTGTTAATGTTGGACACAAAATTCAGGTGGTGTTGATTTGTGAGTATATGACGGAGTCCACATAATTATAGAAAAGAAAAATTATTTCAATTTATAGAAACAAGACATTCATAATGGAGATCCAAATATAGTCAGTAGCACGTTTCAATTTCGTGGCTCATCTACACAGTGGAACGGATGCCCAGGGCTTGATTTATGAAACGGGCCACTGATTCAAAATTACTAATTTGAAATTTCATTTTATCTCACCAATTATAGATTGAATGAATTCACACTTGACAATTTATTGCATCAATATATACCGAAAGAAAATAGGAAACGTATAGGTCTCCTAAAAAGTAAGGAGAATTTATGAACAAAATACCATCAGAAATTAGTTCTCACACACACACACACACACAAAAAAAATGATAGAAACCCCTGCAGTTATACTCAGGTTTAAAAAGATGTCAAATAAACAGAATAGACTAAAACAAAGGACAACATTCAACACCCAGATTCAAGACTTCCTCAAATAAAACAAAAGAAACAAATATATCATTTTTCACACTAGAACAAATTTCCAAAAGAGAAATTACACGAACCCGGCACTCTTTTTTCCCCACAAAGCTGCTTATTTACCTTCATTTTTTCTCGAAAGCATCACACTAGCAGCCTCATTCTTGAACCATTCCTTCAAGAACCACAGCAAGCAGACTTCTGTGCAGCGAGTTGCCCAGATCCAGAAGCTGCATCTGGCTGATTAATCTTGATGGTAGTGGGCTGGGGTGGCAATGAGGGCAGGTCACAGTGTCAGAGCCTATTGCAGTAGCAACTAGACATGGCCGAGTTCCAGTTCCAACATGATTTTGGTTTTAATTCCTTTCTAGTCCCTAATCTGTTCTATGATTCTATTTCTTCATTACTTATTTACTAGTTTGATTTTATGTACTATAATTTCCACATAGTAATAATTGTTAAAAACTTAAATAAATGAAAATAACAAAAACTTTAACACGATTGCATATATTAATTTACATGCTATAATTCTAAACGCATCCTCCCTCCGTTACGAAATGTTTTGACACCAAACTGGGGTTGGTGTGAGTTGGTGACAAATATTACGCAACAGAGGAGGGAGTGTTATTTATCTATTTACACAGTCTTGGAACTTGAATAGTGAATATGGTTCTCATGATTATGGGTCCAACGGTTCTGTTGGTTCCAATTTGATTCTAGGTTATAAATTGAACCGTGGTCATGTCTAGTCACAACCAATAAAAACATAACCAAACCAAAATGAGTAATTACCTCCGCTTTGGTGTCGGTATCCGAAAGCCTTTGTTTTATATCCCTAGCTATGGAAAAGAAAACTTCTTCCACATTAAGATTTGTTTTTGCACTCTGCAGCAAGAGATGCAGTTCCAGTTAACATGTGCATGGATCAAATTCCTACCAACAGAAAGAAGGAAAAATATATTCTTACAGTTTCAAAGAATTTGATACCGTACTCATCAGCAAGTGCTTGGCCCTTCGAGGTAGGCACAGCCTGAAGGATATGACGCAACAAAACATTCAATCAGTGTCTTCCAGAACTCTGAATATTTCATGTTTACCTATTTAAAGTTTTGGTTTTGCAAGCAACTACAAGTAAGCTGGATTCTCACAAAATTTACCTGTTTGAGAACGTTAAAAGAAATTTTACAATAAGTTGCAGGTACTAAGCAAATGCAAAAATAGGTAAACTCCAGGTCATTGACTTGGATTGACCAAGCAAAAAAATCTCACCAAGTTATCATCATCTCACCTTACATGAGTGAATGCCCAGAAATAAATTGAGTTGCCTTACACCAAAAAAAGAATTTTGAAAGTTTGTTTTTCAAATAGGTATTAATATCTCTCAGCTCAAAACAGTTCAATATATATGCTCATGAAAATGAATAATGAGAAGCGGCACTTGACAATAGGCCAGCAAGGCTCTGCAGTAAAAACCAGATTCCAAATAGGCCTCTAAAAGTATCGTAATGGATCCAAATCCATAAGATAAATTTTTAATGTCAGCAAAAATTTCATTAGTTAGGTAATTAGTTGTTCACTTTAATGGACCAATTGAACAAATTAAAATGCCTATTTAAATCAAACACCCCCTATATTTGGCATTCGGCATTTGTAAATATCCAACATTGCTTTCGAAACTGAATAGGATCTATAACAATTCGAACTTGTAGAAAAAAAATCACAAGCATCATTCTTTTCTTATCCCTAATTAAGCAACCCATAAATGGAAGCAAAAATTATTAGTAACGAGACATTAAATGAAGTATGATGGAAAATTACCCTTTTGCTTTCATCCATGTCAGCTTTGTTTCCTACCAATATCTTGTTGACATTGTCAGAAGCATGCTGTTCAATGTTTCTAATCCAGTTCCTAATATCTGAAAAGAGAAGCATGACTTCAGAAATAATAAAATCAATATACAAGACTACATCATTACAACCAACATAACAAAAACAGGCGAAGTATTATTAATGGCTTGATGTGCTAAAGGCAAACAAGAGGTTCAAGAAAACAACAATATTTTAGTGCAATCTTGTTGTACAGTTTCCCTTAATTTCCACATTATAAATTTTTTTTGTTACTTACATGTAGCCTGTTGGAACAATAATGGTCTTTTTCAAGCCAGGATGAATTTTTTGAAAGATCTTGCATTCCTCAAGATTTCTTGGTGACTATCCAAAAATTGGCAGGGAATATATTAATGCCAAATGTTTCCAGTGTAAGAGTTTAAAAATATAAAAAGGTCTTCAGAAAGAAATTTGGAGAAACTAGGAATAATGACCCACTGTGTAGTGAAGTGAGAAGAAGATATTATACCAGAAAAATGAGGTCCAATATATACAGGGAAAGGAAGAAGGAAGAGGAATTGAAGTAGAGCAACAGAATCAGATCACTTGGCAAACTCTAAGATCATACATAATTTAAAAAACAAACAAAAAACAAAACAAAACAAAACAAAAAAACAAAATAAAAAAAGAATAAAAACAAAATAAAAACAAAAACAAAAACAAACCAAAAAAAAACAAAAAAAACAAAAAAACCCTTACTGTTAAAAGATGATTCATCTGTAACATCATAAACCAACAATATGCCCATAGCTCCTCGGTAGTAAGCTGGAAAACATTTTGAACATGAGAATATCAGTACCAAGCATAAATATTTCCATGCATCAGAGTTCATAAATGAGAAACAAATTGTAAATTATATACATGCATTCAAGCTAAGATTTGTGGCTCGCTGTAAATAAGTCCTACTGATTCTCCCAGCTGCTCTTTTTTTTCCCATTTCTTTATTTTTTAAATCAATGCTAAGATTAAGTGGCCATTATGAGGGATGGATGAGATGTTTCAATTCTTGCATTTCTCCCCAATAAAAAAGGGCTTCTCCCAACCATATTTCTTGCAACATTATCTTCAATCTTGTTATAATCATTGATAGGAGGTTCCAACCCAAAACTAATTGGCAATGGTGGAGTGGCTCCAATCCATATAAAGAAGGGGGTAACCCACTCAATAACCAATGTCAGACACCACACCACACACCCCGGGAGATGAATATCATCTCGAAATTGAATTCCTCATTCAGTATCGAAACATACCCAATTCGGGTACTCATGGCTCCTATACCTGTTAAAATCATGGATAGAAGATTCCAACTCAAAACCAATTGGCAATGGGTAGAATAGCTCCTATCAATATAAACAAGGGGTAACCCACTCGATAACCGATGTGGGACACTTAGCGAGTCTCTTATCTCTCTCAATTCTCAAATCTCTCTCTCAAGATTCAAGTCTCGAGTCTAATTTTTTTCTTATTATTAATGTAAGAGTTTGAGTGGGTCTCATTCTATTATAAATTATACTATCATTCTATTGCAAGGAGGTCGGGGTAGTGGTAGTGGTCATGAAAAAGAAATCTAAAGTTGAAAGTTGTTTAAATTTTAATAAATTCTAATTTTTATTTTTTCTTAAATAATGTCGCTTAACTTGTAAATTGTAATTGCATTATTATAAATTAAAATGATGTAATCTCAATATGAATTAAGTTGTACAATGAAAATTATAATTAAAAATGAAACAAGCATGTGCCCAAAAAAATAAAGAATCCTAACCACCACGACCACCAAACCAGGACCAGAAACTAGGAATAAAACAAACATATATTCTTGAAGGCAAGAAATACCTGTTGTTATTGTACGAAATCGCTCTTGGCCAGCCGTATCCCAGATTTGGAGCTTAATCCTTTTTCCATCAAGTTCAACGGTTCTTATTTTAAAATCAATACTGCAGAGGAAATCACCACACATCAATGCCAGAACAGTCAAACCAAGTACTTTACACTTACAATTGGAAAAGACAAAGCAAAAAGGAATTACCCAATGGTAGTAATAAAACTAGTTGTGAAGGAACCATCAGAGAATCGCAATAGAAGACAACTCTTTCCCACACCTGCAGGATAGAGAAGGTTAAGGAAAGTAGACCTAGAAGATTTTAAAGCACATTTAATTCGAATTGTGTGGAAAAATGTATTCATTGGTTGCGGATCAACATTGAACAATACATTTGAGCAGTACGCTCAGCCAAAGCTAACAGAAGTTTCAAATATGACATCTTGCACTCAATTAAGTATTTAACCAGACTTCCGGAACCCAAAATAAGCTAAAACAACAGGAGCAGAAAAAATAGGATAAGTACCACCACCATGCACACATTAGAATGTACACACGCCACGAGGGGATATATATATAACTATATATAAAAACATAAAAGAAAAAAATTATAAAAAAAATATGTTAAACAGAATTAAAGTCAACCCATTTATGGTTTTTTGAAAATAAGGATCCAAACATTTAGGTTATTTTGAATAAATAGAAAGTGAATATTCAATTATATTCTGTGGTATTGAAAGTGTTAATATGAAGGGAATTGCCCATCCAGCTTGCAAAATTGGGGACAGTCATCCATAACACCTGGATCAAAATACAGGGTGTGAAGAAAACATAGAGATAATTGCCTGGAGAAATGCCAAAATAACAGCCAGGAGAAATCAACATAGAAATAATTGCCAATTATTGACTTGTATTCCTAGTCAATATAGTGTAACTAAGGAAAACACAATGAAGAGAAATAAGGCAGCTAAATGTACTTCAGTAATGTTACTTTCTTGTCATTAATGTAATGCTATTTATTGGATGTAAGGGGAACATAATAATCTCTTAACAGAAATGACAAATCATATATTTCTTTATTATCTTTCTTCTCCTTTGGTCATCATTTTCTCCCATATTTCCACCTTCCTACTTTAAGTCACATTTCTCCCAATTCTACTCCCTTTTTCTACTTCATTGAATTACAACATGTTCCTTGTTTCCATTCATAATGAGAAGTGAACCATATTTCACATGATATAAAACCCATGCATAGTATCAAAGGTTAACTCACAAAGCATGGTTTCAACATCCAAATGGACCTCCTTCTTATGTTTCTATCTCTTTGACAATAGATATAGCTAAGCATCTCCCCGACATCTTGTCAATTCAAAAGATACCAATTGGCTGGCACTTGTTTGTAACAATTTGTCAGACGTCTTGGGCAATATTCACCAGGCAATCTCATAAACTTCTAGGCTATACCAGCATTTCTCCATGTTTGAACAACTAAAGTGATGCAGCTGCCTGATTCTAACTTCTCCCGGAGTGCTAGGTTCATATTCTCCTCACATATGTGGATCTTAGATTTATCTTTTTCCTCATAAGCACAAACCTATCACCCAAATTTTACCATGCTTGAGTAATAAAATATATATGTATATATATAAACACCTCCATTTGTTTCAGACCAAAAGTCACCAATAGCAAGCCCATTCCAAAAAGGCGAACTAGAATTTATGCATCAGTTGATAGTTAAGTGATTAAGTCCACATGCTCGCATCCTATAATTTTGGGTTTTCCATGTCTGCCTTTACCATATGATAAGGAAAATATGCTAATGATCTATGCATCATTAGTAACAGGGAGATTCCTGCAGCCAGGAGTATATAATAATTTAAACCCACACAATTATTATAAAAAGGAGAATGGCAGACAAAAAATAGTGTAGTTCCACAGGTAATATTGAAAGCTAAGACCTCAAAAGGTAACATCAATAAAACTCCTACATACTTCAAGCAGCCTCTAGGCAAATCAGGCAACGTACTGTGGCTTTCCACATGTTTTACCATGAACTCTGCCTGGACATGCATATCAGTATCATCAATCACCATAGCTGGCCAGCATGTGCCACCCATTGACTTGCAGTCACTCTAAACATTGTGAATCTATTACAAGGGTCATATAAAATTATTACAATCACTTGTAGTCACATGTAATGTAATTTTTTAAAATTTTTTGATTACTTCATTGAAAAAGTGACAGTAGTCCAGACACAGTAGGCAGATGTAGATCAACAAATGCCTGCAGAGTAGATAACTAATCCTGCTTACATTCTTGGCACAGACTATGAAAATAAAATTGCAACACAAACCAACAAAGGCATCTCTAGCAACATGCGAAGGTATTTTGCGAAGGAAGTAAAAGAAACCATGGGTGCAACTTCAGGTGCTTACTCTCACTAAAACATAGGATTACTTGCAAGACTACTACCAACACAATCAATTCACTTGACAATGCAGTTAACAAAAATGGTGCATGAAAACAGCTACTAACAAAGTGACCAGCAAAAACTCTACAACATTTTCCAACATTACAACGGTATCGAACCCAAAAACTTCGAAACAAATAAGTACTCCACAGAAATTGCTCATTGACACAATCATGAAATAACCCTGCAGATCCTTGGGGTTATTAGGACTACCAAATTTCTTCCATACTCTTTCCAACGAAGCCACTTAGCACTCTCATCATACCATAAAATTAACTCACCCTACGCCATACCATCATCATCTTCGGATCCAACATAAAGAAACCCACAAAACAAATGGATTATTCAACGGGTGATTCAAACTAACCGCTGTCACCGATGAGGAGAAGCTTGATGAGGTAATCGTAATCCGCTCGCGCCCTTGCCGGTGGTGCGGCCATTGACCAATCAAATTCAATCAATCAAAAACCTTGACAACGACTCACAATCTGCTCGTACCCTCACAAATCCAGCCGCCTGAAAAGGGTTCGGATGCGGAATCACAACAGATCTGTATAAAAAATGGAAAAGGTCATACACGGCAGCGGAATACGACAGGTAGAGATTAGGGAGACGGACAGATCAGGATGTTTAACAGATAATGATGATGGGAGCAATAATTGAATGGGGAATAAAGGAGACAAAAGCGAAAAAGGTATCGGAGGCAGACTAGTTGAGGTGCGCCGCCCGTCGCCGTCGTCGGAGTTGGATGGGTTTGCTTTGCTGCTGAAATGCGCACCGTGGCAGTTTCAGCACAGTGCTGAGTGCTGTGTTCCCCAGTGCCTAAATTTTATTGTGATTCCATTTTGATTAGGTCGCTCTTTAAAGTTTAAACATTTAATTTTAAATTCAATAAATAAATACATGTGCCCTCAATAATTAGCGGAATTTTTCTTTAACCTAATGTACCTAAAAATTAATTATGACTTTTTCATTACATTATTTCATTAATTTTTAAGACTATATACATGATCAACACGCCATAAATTTACCAGAATATATATGACTCATGTCCTTTAGTTTTTTTTTTTTTTTTTTGGCTTAATTGGAATAGGAGTCTGCAGCTTCAACAAAAAATTCTATTTAAATTTTTGTGAATATAGAATTTTATGTTGGGGTATACAACTTTTCAATTCCCTTATACACAAAATATATAAATAAATAAATAAATAAATAAAAAGTCAAGCCATAATCAAATGCAGTTGGCCTAAATGTTATTGGTTCTAAGTAAATGTCCCGAGTTCTAGTCTTTGTCTATGCAAAATTCTATTTTGGGTTGATAGTCCTTCAATTCCCACTAAATACTGAATTAATCTTGAGCTAAATATGGCCTTATGATACCACATATACGAAAAAAAAAAAAAAAAAAAGCCACGCAATCAATTGCACAATTGTGAGGTTGAAAATTGAAGATGCTAAATGTCTTGAAATTTCCAGGGTATGGGAATGTTTAGATTTTGAATATATTTACTTTTTTTAATTATATATGTGTAGTACGGAGTATATATTAATGCAATTTGTTTAAAAAAACACAAATTGATTTTTTTATTCTCTATTCGTATTTTTTTTCGAGATAATGAGAGTCAATATCACACAAATTAAAAAAAAAAATAAAAAAAAATGAGAGGAATAAAGGTTCCGGTGTGAATTCAAGGCGTATCCAACTGCAAAAATATAGATATTATTAAAACTCAATCTCCAATCACTAATAATCCTAAAATATTTATCGCCAAAAAAATGATAAATTTTTTAAATAGTACTATAAGAAAGGGAAATGAAGACCTTTTAAGTTTTAACAAATAAATTACTTATGATATAGACTTGTTGATTGGCTATCGGAAAAAGAAATCTCCAATTGCAATGGTTTCAAAACACGGGGTTGTTTTCGCTATTTCTTGTATTCCAGACATTGTGAACTAATCCGGTCTATTACAAATGACAAGAATAAATTAAAAGGAATAAAAAAAAAATATTGGAATGTGACATATATTAATAAGAATTCTCAAATTAAAATGTACAATTAGAATTTAATAATTTCTCTAAATCATCTGTATACTAATGTTTGACATTTTCCCACCTATTTTTCGGCATTTCTTTTTCCATCTTAACCATTTAGAATGCAATAATTTTTTGGCAACATCAATTTACCAAACCATTTAAAAAACAAAAATCGAAAATTTTAATTGTATTTAGCGTTGTATGACAATGAATGGATGAATATTGTCATATTAGCAATTTTATTTTTAAAATTAATTCAAATTTACAAATAGTTGTTTTAAATATCTATCCATTACTAGTACCTTAATTTTAACTCTTAAAATAGTCTAGTAGTAGTAAAATTTTATGTTTTAACTTAGGTTAATGATTCAAGTTTTAGCAGATGCAAAGGCTAATCTTTTTATACTTAATGCAGAGACAAGAACAGAATGGATAAATTTGCAAAGTGAGAAATGAAAGGAAGAGAAACCGGACACATAATTATAAAGTAATGTTCCTTCACATGATGCCCATGTTATTATTACCACTTACCACACCCTATCACACTTGCAAGATTAAGAAAATTCGTCCTGATATTAAACAAGCTTCTCATACACTAAAATTGCAATTTGGCCTTTCATGAATAACTGATTTATCTCATCTCGTCACTTTCATCAAATGAAATTTGATGCACAAGCAGCTGTTGTAACAGATCAACAAGTAACCATAATAAGAATAAAATGACTAGAGGGTAGTAAAGACGGAAAATTGTTCTTCATTTCACATAAACCATGCAATGTGTTAAAACCGACATTCAAAAGACTTGAAAAGGATGCACAGGCTTTCTCAAAAAAAAAACCTTGGAACATTTAATTTTTAACAAAATATGTCAATAAACATAACATCTCAACTGACATTTTTCCTGTGGCAAGAAGGAACAACAAAGCACAAAGCCACAACGAACTATTCCTTAGTAAAAAAAGCCAAGCACTTTACCCCCAACGTTTTTCCTACGTGCTTCCTCATGATCCATGATTCCAGCAGATGTTGTCAACACAATATACCCAAACTACAAACAAAGCCCATAATAAAGATATATAAACACAATCAGATTTTAACAGCTAGGATAATGCCTGATTAAGAATGGAAATGCTGTGATTTTCTTTCTACCTGTCTTGATGGGAGCAGTCTCGCAGTCCAGGGCTCAATTTCCTTCACACCAACGTCAAAGCGGGGGCTAATAACACCACATTTGTTAAGTCTTCCATTCAGTTCTACAACAATTTTACCGGATCTGTGGTCATCAACATACTCAAATTCTCCAATGTATCCTGTAACATCGATGTAAGGGGGAAAGTTCAAGTTAAAAGATAAATTTCTTTTGGCAAAAACAGAGTAATGTAAATGTTGGAACAAACCATGCTTCTGCATCACAAGAAGAAACTTGATAATCACTTTTGAAGAAGGTCTTATCATAACTTGTCGCTTTCCCCTCTTCTCAGCATTATACATGCTCTTCAGAGCATCATTCAACACACTCACTCTCCCCATAGTTTAAGGAAGCTGTTGGAACAAAATATAGGGAAAATTAAATTAAACAAGGTAAAACACAAGAATGTACACTCGCCCACAGCATACAGAACGCATTAAACTAAACTATATGGAGTATATGAAAAGGATCATAAAACATGGCAACTTCCAGACCTACTACATCTTAAGGGAATTAGGCAGGAAAATTCCTCCACAAGACATTATAGTAAATAAGATCACACCATAATTTCAATTGATTAATGATAAATGCATCATCACCTTAAGCAAAAATCGCTGGCCAGCATTTTCCATTTGCCAACCAAAAACCAAAAGGTTTAATCAATAATGCTTGCATTGCGAAATTCCGCATTCAAAGTTTCAAACTTACAAAAATAAAATAAAATAAACACCAAAACAAGGCCCTTTTACAAATATTAGAGAGGAAACACTTGTGAATCGTGGTGCATGATTTTCTACATCAGTTCAGAAACAAAATCGTCACTGAATCAGCCAGCCCAGATTTTAAAAGGTGTTTCACAAACCAGACCACCAAAATAGCCCCGGGAACGCTTCAGAAATGCCGAATGTAACGCGTAATGAAATACAGAATCATGAAAAGAAAAGAACAAATCATACATGGCAATGAACGGACCGACAATCGAACTGGATCGAGAAGAGTTAATTACCTGAAGAATGAGGCAACCGCCGCTTCAGTCTTTGAATCAGCTCTGTGGAGGCGCGATCACATATATGCGCACTGATAAAGTCTAGGGTTTTGCCTTTATAATGAGCCTGCTTTCAGCTTCGGTTTTTTCGAATGAATTTAGGGCTTTTTTTACACAAAACGGTACATAACTACAGTATAAATACCCACTTTTAGTGTATAAAGTACTCCCTCCGTCCCATTAAAAGTGACCACTATTCCTTTTTGGGGTGTCCCATTAAAAGTGGCCACTTTCCCTTTTAAGTAAATTAGATTAACATAAACATGATTAAAAACCCCACAATAATGACAATTGTACTTTCTGCACAAAGTCCCTATATATGTTTAACCATTAATATCTCAAAATGGGTATAAATAAAAATTATATAAAATATATATTCTAAAACTATACGATTAGACGATTCCAACAAGATCACACTTGACTATTTTTTGTCTTTCTACATCATTACGATAACATTAAGTCAAAGTTAAATAATAAATATGGTTAAAAGTTAAATGTAACCATTATAAATTAGATGGATGAATTAGTCAAATTTATTCACACCACTTTAACTACTAAATCCCACTACCTAAATTCTCGTGCCCAAAAGAAATGGGCCACTTATATTGGGACGGATGGAGTATTTGAATATAGCAAATGATGTTATAATTTTCATATTTTAGTCAAAATAGTTTTAAATACATTTAATTTTTAATTTATGTCCCTATATTTTTATATTATTTATTTTTATCTTCAAAAAATTTCTAAATTTTATAATTTTGTTATTATTTTTAAAAATATAAATACTATATAATAAGGACTCAATTACAAAAAAATAAAAAAAAAATTTAGGGTCAAAGTGAATAGTCTAAAAGATTAGGATCTAAAATTAAATTCTAAATTTATTTGGGACTATTTCGATTAAAAATATAGTAAAAGTTATAGAAACATTTAAGATAATCAAATAGAAGTACTTTATTAGCCAATTTGAATAATACTGAAATTTACATAACTATTTGCATATTTATTCTTATATAATTATTACATATCTCAATAGTAGTATATACACTAATACTCGTAGTAGTATATATTATCTTAAATACATTATTTTATCTTAATTTAATTTTAATGTTCAACCAAACATAATAATTTGAATGTTTCAATGAAAGCTTTCCGGAATAACTAGTATTACCCGCCGCGCGATGCGCGGGAAGAAAATTTTCATGAATTTTAAAGTATAAAAAGATTCAATGAAAAAATATATTATGTTTACGAATTGAAGGAAAGACAATGTAGAAAATAAAATAGTTGAGAATCGAACCAATAGATAAAAATTTAACCTCAAAGCCTTTTTCCGTTCTATATCAATGAAAGAAAGGCTTTAACTTCAAAGTAGTACTCATCATATTTGGAAAAAAGGATAAATAGGTCATTTTTCTTTTAAAAAAATTCAAATCAGTCCTTTTTCTATTTTATTACCAAAACAGTCCTCTACAAATGCTAAATATGTTCAAATCAGTCCTTTTTTCACTAATTATATTCTAATTGCTGACGTGGCAAGGGTTTTAATTTAAACCTGACACGTGTGCATAATATTAGTCTTTTTTCTTTTATCTTTTGCCAATTCAGTCCTAAACTTTTATTTTGTTCTATTTAGTCCTCTACCCCAATCACTCATTTTTACATTAATTGGCCTCAAACCTTTCAAATTATTTCATTTTAGGCCAAGAACCTTAAACTTTTTATTATTACTAATCCATTTATCAAATAAATGCACAACATACTTCCATAAATAAAATTAACACCAAACCTCATATATTGGGTTCGACTGCTTTGTTATCGGGTCTTTCAAGTACCGGAATTTTACGGACTCTCTCTAATAACCACTCGACCGCAACCGATTGTTCATTGGTTTTGGTTTCGTTCAGTAACAATCAACATAATCTTACTTTACGTCCTACCTTAGGATGTAGCAATATTTGAGTAAATGATTTAACTTGAATTTTTGGAAGGTTATGGATACAGGAAGCCTTGGTTTTATTGAAAAATATTAATATTATTAAAAATATTAAAAAAAAATAGCCTGAATTTTATTGTCCACAAAGTATGATTGTGCTGATTGTTGCTGAAAGAAACCAGAATCAATGAACCATCGTTACGGTCGGGTGGTTAGAGAGAGTCCGTAAAATTCGGAACTTCGAAGACCCGGTAACAAGGCGGTCAAACCCAATGTATGAGGTTTGGTATTTAATTTTATTTACGGAAGTATGTTGGGCATTTATTTGATAAATGTATTAGTAATAATAAAAAATTAAGGTTCTAGGCCTAAAATGAAATAATTTGAAAGGTTTGAGGCCAATTAATATAAAAATGAGTGATTGGGGTAGAGGACTAAATAGAACAAAATAAAAGTTTAGGACTGAATTGGCAAAAGATAAAAGAAAAAGGACTAATATTATGCACACGTGTCAGGTTTAAATTAAAACCCTTGCCACGTAAGCGATTAGAATATAATTAGTGAAAAAATGACTGATTTGAACATAATTAGCATTTGTAGATGACTGTTTTGGTAATAAAATAGAAAAATGACTGATTTGAATTTTTTGAAAAGAAAAAGGACCTATTTATCCTTTTTTCCCATCATATTTATAGTATGGAATGGCAATCATTGTTGAAACATCTACTTGAATCCATAATTCATTAAAAGAAATAAATCAATGCTGGATACATGACTGATTAAGATCGCCCGGGTTGGATGTTATTTGATGCGGTTCTTGACCAAGCATCATAGTTTGGCGGTTAAGACCTTTTATGGGATCCGCCCCCACTGCTACTACCCGCTGATTTAAAGCTTCAAAACTATAATGATGAAACAAACAATAACAGTTATGAGAGCTTCAGTTATATACAAAATAGGGCGGTGGTGTTAATAGAAAAGATCAAAG
The DNA here is from genome assembly GCA_030278955.1 of Hygrophila difformis. Classification (NCBI taxonomy): domain Eukaryota; kingdom Viridiplantae; phylum Streptophyta; class Magnoliopsida; order Lamiales; family Acanthaceae; genus Hygrophila; species Hygrophila difformis. Next base: position 5,549,827 of record JAOANR010000011.1, read on the forward strand.
CATCGGTTTAAAAGTACAATACATCACAGTAAACTGAAAAAAGAAAAACAGGGTCAAAGAAATGTAGGAAGCTGATGGATTCTATAAATATCATTATAATAAATTTTTTTAAAAAAATAGAAAATGATAAGTCTGCACTTAAAATTATGAAAATTCGGGTGTCCCACATCATCTTCAAGTATACATTACAAATATGATCAGAAACACCACATATATAGTTGATTAGAAACATGGGAGCCATAACATTGAAGGGATTAATTGAGAATAGAATTAATTTAACCTTTTGGGATTATTGACTAAAAATTAGGCTAGTGGTTTTAGGCGGGACATTTTGCATATAATTTTAGGTTAATACATGGATTTAAGTGTAAATTGAATATTATTTATATGCATAAATAAATTTCCAAAAAAATCATTTGGATAAAGTTAAGGTGTAGACTTTTATTTTAACTGTATAATTTCTATATTTATTTTTATAATGTGTTCAATCACACTATTATATAAAGTCAAAAACTTCCAAAAATATAGGCATCATAAAAAATAATATTTGTCATCTTGCTAGCACATCACAAAAACTTATCTCCCCCACAACATAACCTTAAGACAACTGCACATAAGTTGTTCCATAAGGATGCATTGGGAATAGCGTTTAGCTTTTAAAAGTACATATTAAAAATAACATAAAAACCTATATATAGTAAACATTAATTTTACTAACTGTCAAATTTTAATCTTTAAACTTTGAACACTCCTCTCCTCCAACTTTTAGCTTTCCAAACTCCAGACTCTAAACTCTAATTTAAAATTGCATTACCAAACACCATTATTCAAAATTATCTCAATTTAAAATTATTTTTCACCATTAATTTTAAACTTCAAATACTAAACTCTAATTATTTTTCAAAATAGACTCTAAATGTGTTAATGAGGTTGAGTTACACATTCAATTTGTGAAATAATACTAACCAATATTCAAGCCCTAAAAGAATCAGTCCACGTACCAATGGGCTGATGCATTTAGGGCCGCATCCAATAATAAATATTTATAAATTAAGTATTGTATACATATATTTATAATACCTCATTGTATTCAAATATTTTTTTACGGTGTTATTTTCACGCAGTTCAATGTATATTTTAAAACATTAATAACTAATGTTCGGTACAAGTAAAAATTCTAAAAGTTCAATATTTAGAAACTACACAACGAGATGGATATAATAACTGGATTCAGACGAAGTTAAAAATTCTAAAAATTAAATATTAATTTAAAAAATACATAGTGGTCAACAACTTGCCGGTGAGTTGGATTGAGCCGAAGATAATCTAACTTGCCTCCGTTATAAACTAGTTCACCTACACCCGCCCCCACTATGGGCCGACCCCAACTTGTCTTCACACTTGTAGATGTGGCCATGATTATTACTCTCTCTATCCAATAAATTTGTCTTCATTTGACATTCGTGTATATTTCAATGTTTTTTTTTTCATTTATTGGTATGTTTGGATGTAAGCAAATAATATATAGAAAATTTGATTAGTAAAATTGATTAGTATTATATATATATATATATATATTAAATGTGAATGTCGGAAGAGTCGTTACTGTAGTGTCGGCAGAAGGCCTATAAATATACCCCTTGTATTGTGTATTGAAAGAACGCATAATTACAATTTCATAATACCTGCTACTACTCTCTCTCCTTCTCTCCCTCCACATTAATACTCTGCCCTTCTCTATCTCTTCATCACTCACACATTCATTTCTATCCACAATTCACTTCATGCATTTATTATCCATCCATTCCTCTTTCCCCATCTCTCATGCATAATACCACTACACAAATATATACACAGTATTATATTAATAACACACCTCTTATAATTCACAACACGTTATCAGCACGAGCCACTGACGGAGCTCTGCCGAAATTTCCTTTAAGGTAATATTTAATCTTATATTTCAATAATTATATTATGGCTAACTTGACAAAGCAGGATTTCAGAAAACTGATGGTATATGGAGATAATTATCTATCTTGGAAAATGGATGTTGAAATCCATTTGGAATCAATGGGTCTTGAAAAAATAATTGAAAAGATAATCAGGCTTCAAGCCAAGACCGTGCGAAGGCTATAATTTTCATACGTCATCATCTTGATGAGGGATTGAAAATATAGTATTTAACGATCAAAGACCCAAATGAACTCTGGGAGAATTTAGAAAAAAGATATGATCATTTAAGATCAATAAATCTCCATCGAGCCCAGTATGACTGGTGACACTTACGATTCCAGGATTTTAAATCAGTAAATGATTATAATTCTGTTCTGTTTAATATCGTATCACAATTAAGACTGTGTGGTGAGACAATTACTGATAAACAAATGCTAGAGAAGACATTCTCTACATTCCGCCCCTCCAATTCGGTGTTACAGCAACAATACCGAGCACAGGGTTTCACTGAATATTCTGATCTGATTACGTTTTTGTTATTGGCTGAAAAGAATAATGATTTATTATTAAAAAAATCATGAAATGAGACCAATTGGCAGTAGTCCATTGCCAGAGGCACATGTGATTGAATCTTCTAGCCGTGGTCGTGGCTGTAGTCATGGTCGGGGTCAGAGACCTCGTGGTCGTGGGTATAACCGAAGCCGTGGGAAAATTATTTTCGTAACAATGTTTGTATTAGGCCCACGACACACACGTAATCAGAATCAGGGCAACACCAGAGGTGATGTCCAAAAACAGAATTATGAAGAAGCAAAATGCGATAGATGCGGCCTAAAAGGGCACTGGTACAAAAATTGTCGTACCAGAGATCATTGGGTAAAACTCTACCAAGACTCCCATAGGGAGAAAGGAAAAAAGGTGGTTGAAACAAACCATGTTGACATAATGAATTCTGAGGAGAATATGCCCAATATCCCAGAATTTCAAGTTGATGATTTATATAATGATTTGGTTTAATTGTTATGTTGTATTATTGTTTTCATTACGCTTTGAACTTCTGTATCTGTCTTTACTTTTGTATATGTGCTATATTATTGTCTTTGTATTGTAATATTTCAATTATGTTAAATCTTATTTTAATATTAATGATATCTTATTTTAATTACAGCAAAATGGGGAATTATAAAAGTGATAATATATGTCTTATTGATAGTGCTTCAACGCACACGATACTAAAAGACATAAGGTATTTTCCAATTTAAAAATGGGAGATACAAGCATAAACACAATATGTGGTAGTGCAAATATTATACAAGAAATTGGCACAGCCAACCTTATTTCCCCAGAGGGAACAAAATTGATTGTGAAAAATGCACTCCTATCTCCCAAGTCTCGAAGAAATTTATTAAGTTTTAAAGATATCCGAGAAAATGGGTATCATCTCGAGACATCGACTTCAGAGAATGTCGAATATTTATTAATTACAAATACCATTCATGGTAAGAAATATGTATTGGAAAAATTACCAGCTCTGTCTTCTGGATTGTATTTTTCAAAGATAAATACAATTGAAAATTATCACTTAGACCACAGGTCTAATATTTCCCAAATAAACCAGAGGTTTATTGATGGCCAGAGGCCCACTAATGAATATCATCCCAAAATAGGCCAGAGGTCTATTAGAAGCCATATGCTTACTGATGAATATATGATATGGCATGATCTCCTAGGCCATCCTGGCTCTACAATGATGAGGCGAATTATTACAAATAGTCATGGCCATTCATTAAAGGGACAAAAATTGCTGCAACATAATGATTATATATGTGTTGCTTGCTCCCAAGGAAAATTGATTTCCAAACATTCACCAACAAAAGTGGGAACTGAAAGCCCTTGAAAGAATTCAGGGCGATATATGTGGACCTACAGATCCACCATGTGGACCATTTAAATATTTTATGGTGCTAATTGATGCATCAACACGATGGTCCAATGTATCATTATTATCATCTCGCAACCATGCGTTTGCAAAATTACTTGCTCAAATTATTAAATTACGAGCACAGTTCCCTGATTATACAATAAAAAAATATCCGATTGGATAATGCTGGTGAATATTCATCCCAGAGGTTTGATGAATACTGCATGTCAATTGGCATAACAGTTGAGCATCCCGTTGCTCATGTCCATACACATAATGGACTTGTTGAATCGCTTATAAAGCATTTACAATTAATTGCCAGACCATTATTAATGCAATCTGGATTGCCATTGACAGCTTGGGGGCATGCAATATTACATGCAACAAAATTGGTGCGGATAAGACCGACACATTATCATGAATACTCCCCTACACAATTAACATTTGGGCATGAACCCAATATATCACATCTCAGAATATTTGGTTGCGCAGTATATGTTCCGATTACACCACCTTAGCGCACAAAGATGGGTCCCCAACGTAGATTGGGCATATATGTCGGGTATGAATCACCATCGATTATTCGATATATTGAACCATTAACTGGTGATTTATTTACTTCGAAATTCAAAGATTGTCATTTTGACGAATCTAATTTCCCGACATCGGGGGGAGATGAAAATCAACCAAAGAAAGAAAAAAATCAACTGGAAAACACCGCTAGATTTCTTTGATCCTCGTACAAATGATTGTGAACTAGAAGTACAATGAATTGTACATTTGCGGAGTATTGCAAATCAATTGCCGGATGCATTATGCGACTCTAAAAGAGTAACTAAATCTCATATACCGGCAGCAAATGTTCCAATCAAAATTAATGTCCCAGATGGACCAATTACAAGTGCCAAAGATGAATCTACTGCACGCTTGAAGCGTGGTAGACCACCAGGTTCCAAAGATAAAAATCTTCGAAAGAAAAGAGGATCACAAATTATTGAAAGTGACAAAATTACAGAAAATATTTCAGAGGAAAAAGAAGCTCTTGAAGAGAAAACTGCTCCAGATGAGCAGGAACTTACAGCTCCAGAGGAACATGAACTTGAAAATAATGAAATATCAATCAATTTTGTCACAAGCAGATATGTTTGGAATAGAGATGCAATTATCATAGATAATGTATTCTCATACCACATAGCACTTGACATCATAAATGATGACGAGGATCATGAACCTAATTCAGTTGATGAATGTCGGAAAAGAAAAGATTGGCCAAAATGGAAAGATGCAATCCAATCTGAATTGGATTCCCTGGCTAGACGAAATGTGTTTGGACCAATTGTCAAAACACCAGAAAATATAAAGCCAGTCGGATACAGATGGGTTTTTGTAAGAAAAAGAAATGACAAAAATGAAATTGTCAGGTACAAAGCGAGATTAGTCGCCCAAGGGTTCTCACAGAGACCCGGATTTGATTATGATGAAACATATTCCCCGTAATGGATGGAATAACATTTAGAGATCTTATCAGTTTAACAGTCCATCAAAATCTCGAAATGAGATTGATGGATGTTATTACTGCATATCTATATGGAAATTTAGATACAGATATCTATATGAAGGTCCCAGAGGGATTAAAAATGTCAGAAACATATGAATCAAATCCTAAACACATGTATTCCATCAAATTACAAAAATCCTTATATGGATTGAAACAATCCGGGCGAATGTGGTATAACCGACTCAGTGAGTCATTGGTACAAGAGGGTTATACAAATGACCCTATCTGTCCATGTATTTTCATTAAGAAAAATGGACAAGAGTTTGTAATCATTGCAGTTTATGTTGATGATCTCAATTTGATTGGAACTCCAGAGGAGCTCCAAAAAGCTGTTGAATACTTGAAAAGGGAGTTTGAAATCAAAGATTTTCGTAAAACCAAATCATGTCTTGGTCTGCAAGTTGAATACTTAAATAATGGAACTTTTATCCATCAAACAGCTTATACTCAGAGAGTATTGAAGCGATTTTATATGGATAAAGCACATCCATTGAGTACTCCAATGGTCGTAAGGTGACTTGATATAAAAAAGGATTCGTTTAGACCACAAGAGGAGGGTGAACAAATTCTTGGACCAGAGGTCCCATATTTAAGTGTCATAGGTGCTTTAATGTATCTCGCAAACTGCACTAGACCAGATATATCATTTGCAGTAAATTTATTAGCGAGATTTAGTTCATCTTCTACAAGACGACACTGGAATGGAATTAAACATATATTTCGTTATCTCCAAGGAACTATTGATCTTGGGTTATTTTACACAAATGATTCTCCACATGAAATAATCGGCTTTGCTGATGCTGGATATTTGTCAGATCCGCATAAGGCCAAATCTCAAACTGGCTACTGCCATGGATCTCTTAGTTACTAACTTGCTAAAATGGATTAACAAAAGAAAATGGAAGATTAAGGATGAAGATGATAAACCGAAAATGGAGATAAGAGGATAAGGAAGCTCCAATATTGAAGAAGATTTTGAGATGGAGATGCAAGCTTGCCCGGCAACACCGTCTCCTCCAATAGGGGTGGGCAAAAAATTCGAACCGAACCGTTGAACCGCTGATCCGAATCGAATCCGAATCGAATTTTCGGTTAACCGGAGCATTCGGTTCGAATACAAATATCCCAGCACAGGTATTTGCTCGGTTCGGTTCGGTTACGGTTTTTAGGATTTTTTTACCCCGGTTAACCGAACCGAACCGTATATTATAATTAAATTTAATTTTAAAATATTTTACATATATTTTAAAAAACAAAATTCAAACCCTTAATTGGTTAACCCTAATTCAGCCCCCACTTCATTTCACAGCGCCGCCCACTTCCAGTTCCAATTCTTCACCCTTCACCTTCACGCTTCAGTCAATTTCCGCCCCTCCACACTTCACGCCGAGCACCGACGCGACGAGCACCGACGCGTGAGGCAGCGACGGCGCTCAACCCCTCCAGCTTTCCCCTTGGCGACGCGGCGAGACACCACACTGCAACACACGCCCAACCTCTCCGTCCTTCCCCTTGAACATTCTTGTTTTGGTGAGCTCTATTTTCATTTTCTTCAAATGTCAAGTTAATTTGTTGGGTTAAATTCATGGAGTGGCTGTAGAAAAGGGCATAAAGTGTTGCGTTAAATCCTTTGAGCCGCTGCAGAAAAGGGCTCCACTTTGGTTTTAAATTTGGTTAAAACTGAATGTGCTTAAGGAACTTTCTTTGCCTAAATGATAATAAGTATAATTGATTGCAGTTTAACCCAAAAAAAAAAAATTTTGTTGTTTTGGTTTGAACATCTCTGATTTACTGTTAGTAAAAAGACAAATGAATAGCTTACGTTCATGCCCTTTACTTGCTATTAATTTTGTTTTGGTTATGGTTTAAAATCTGCCATTCCGTCAACCCTTTCGAATCGGTTTAAAATCTGCCATTGAAAATTCTTGTTTTGGTGAGCTTTCAAATTGGTATTAATTGCTAAATATGTTTCAATTATTGACAAATAATCCTAAACAGTTTATTGACAAAACAGGAATCTGCTTTACTTTCATTCATAATGTGTTCTCTTATTTAAATATAGGTTTATGGAGTCGATGGGTTCAAAAACTAGTGGTGGTGCCTTAGAAGTAGAATCATCCCAACCTTTAGAAGTGGAACCACAATCAGAGTCACATGAGCCAAAATCAAAAGAGGCAGACAAGGTTGATACTGAAAAGGCTGAAGTTGCTGCTCTTGAGAATAAGGCACCCAGACCTCGATCAATTGCGTGGGATCATTTTACAAAAAATGAAAATGGGGATAAAGCCAAATGCAAGCATTGTGCTGCCTCGATAACCTGTAAGGATAAGCAAGGTTCAAGTACTAGTGCTATGTTGAACCACCTGAAAAGATGCCCAGCAAAGTTGGATGAGGTTGAGGATGAAGAAAGAAAAGGCAAGAAGCTTAAACAGGTAACAATGCATAATCAAGTTAGAAGGGGGAGCGAATCTACTGTTATTAATTCTTATTTACATTTTGATCAACAACAATGTCGCAAAGCACTTGCAAAATGGATTGTTGTTGATGAGATGCCATTTAGAACTGTTGAATCTGAAGGATTTCGTGAATTCTTAAGTGTGCTTCGGCCTAGGCTTGGAATTCCATCAAGGAAAACATTAGTTAGAGATTGTATCAAGATGTTTGAATATGAAAAGTCAAAGTTGGAGGGCTTTCTGAAAAAACACAAGGGTAGTGTTTGCCTTACGACTGACATTTGGACATCATGCCAAAATCTCAGTTATATGTCTCTAACAGCTCATTTCATTGATGATAGTTGGAATTTGCACAAGAAAATTATAAACTTTTGTCCAATTGTTAGTCACACTGGCTATGCAATTGGAAAAAAGTTGAAGATTGTTTGGTGTCATGGAAAATCAAGAATGTTTTCACTATCACGGTTGATAATGCTAGTGCAAATAATGTTGGTTTGAAATATTTGAAAGATAGGTTGAAGAAATGGGGAGGGACGGTGTTAGATGGAAGATATTTACACATGAGGTGTGGGGCACATATCCTTAATCTTATTGTTAAGGATGGTTTGAAAGAAATGAAGGGTTCAGTTGAGAGAATTCGTTACGCAATTCTTTATGTGAGGTCATCATCGAATCGAACACAAGCATTCAAGAAGTTGATGGAGAAAGCACGATTGAGCACAAATTCTGTTGTTTCACTTGATGTTGATACAAGATGGAATTCAACTTTCAATATGTTGAATTCCGCTGTAAGAGTAAAGGATGCATTTGACTTATTGGAATGTGAAGATGAAAAGTATGTGGAAGAATTGAGGAAAAGTGGCAAGATGCCACCAACTGAAGAGGATTGGACATATGTGCGTGGATTTCTGCCCTTTTTGAAGTGTTTTCATGACACGACTGTTAAAATTTCAGGTTCCACTGTTTCAGTCTCTTCTTTTATGTATATTCTACCTTCCTTTTCGCATTGACTCATTTTTTATAGTGTTTATCTTGTTACAACTGTTAAATTTTCAGGTTCCAAGTATGTGACAGGGAATTTATACATGAAAGAAATCTTTCGTGTTGCATACAACATCCAATCAATGAGTGGGCATAAAGATGTAATGGTTTCATCCATGGTTTCCAAGATGTCTGAAAAGTTTTTCAAGTATTGGGGGGATTGGAAGAATGTCAATGCAATGATCTATATTGCAACCATTCTTGATCCACGTCACAAAATGCGTTGGGTGACTTTTATGATCAATCGTGTGTATAGAGAAATTGAAGCAAAGGAGGTGCTTGAGGTGATTGATGATGTTTTAAGAATGATGTTTGAAGAATACAATACCACACCACCGTCCAATTCTACAATGGATTCATCTACTCAACTTCGGTCTACGATCACACCGGATGCCATGAAAATTGATGATCTTGAGATGAAGTTGCAAATGGAGCTGGAAGAATATGAAGCAATTGAAGTTCATGGATCATCCAAGTCTGAATTGGATAAGTATTTGGATGAGGAATGTGAAAAGATGACTCAAACAAACTTCGATATTTTGTATTGGTGGAAAACAACAGGATCGAAGTATCCAACTCTTTCTCGCATGGCAAAGGATGTGTTAGCAATCCCGGTGTCCACAGTTGCATCAGAATCTGCATTTAGTACGGGCGGTCGTGTTGTGGATCGTTTTCGTAGTTCTCTTACACCGAAATTGATTGAAGCACTAATATGCACCCAAGATTGGATCCGGAAGGATAATCCCCCCCTTGTTGAAGAAAAAGATTTCGAAGAACATCAGAAACTAGAAGAAGGTATGTTTAACTTTTTCATTTTCATTAACCCATGTATTAAATAAATATTTATAGCAGACATAATATTTTGTTGTTTAATTTTTGTAGTATGGATGGCTAATCTCTTGGAATTGGATGACTAAGCATGAAGATGATTTGAGTTGAGGTAAAAGAAAATGGCTAATCTCTTGTTGTTTAATTCAAGTTTGATGGTATTTTTCATTTGTACTACTGATACAACTCTATTAGAAAGACTAGATTGAAACTGGGAGTTGTCTGCGAGTTGTATGTGTTCTTTTTGTTCCAATGAAATCCAAGTCCTGGTTTGTGAGTTGTCTGTGTTCTTTTTTTTTGGAGACAAGAATCAAAGAAGATGGCTGTTTTGTTTGGTTTGAGAATTGCGACAATTATTTTGTTGGATGTTTCAGATTAAGAGGAAAACTGAAGAGCAGAAGCCAAAGGAGCAGAGGCCAAAGGCAAATGAAAACAAGCCTGCCATGACAGAGTAATAGCTGAGCACTGACTTTCTCAATGTAATGCCATCAAGGAACTGCGTGTGTTTTAAAGTATGGTCCCTGTACCTTCAGCATTGGATTTAATGTTTTCTGTGATGCAGATTCCTTGGTTTAGAGAACGCTGCTTTAGTTTCCTTTTATAAGGTTTCTGCTATCTGCATGCATTATTTGTCATTTTGTTTTTCAGCTCCCTGTGTGATGTGCTTTCCTATTCATGATATAGATCAGGTCTTAATTTGATTTCTATGAAGCACACTTGGTTTGGTTTGATTTGATTTGATAAAAGGCTTCAAAAAAAAAAAAGTAGATGCATGGCTGCTGGCTTCTTGTTCTTTTGGTTGCAGTATTTATCAATTATCAATGGCATTTGACTTTGGATATTTATGTTCTAAAATTATTTTTGAAATTTTAAGATTCGATTCGGTTCAGTTCGGTTCGGTTTATATTATTTTCAAATAGGAGATTATCTTTTCGGTTAACCGCCATTTCGATTATTCAGAGATCAAATTTATCATAGGATTGCTCGGTTCGATTCGGTTCGAGTAACCCGCGAATATCATGATTTTCTTCGGTTAACCGAAGATGTTCGGTTCGGTTTCGGTTAACATTTTCGAATATTTGCTCGGTTCGGTTCGGTTAGCAAATACCTGGAAAATCCCGGTTATTCGAACCGTGCCCACCCCTATCCTCCAAATCCTTCAACAATGGTGATTTCGATCTCGGATTTGCTTCAAGAATCCGAATCGTGTGAACTAGCCCAAGTCTAGACATGGTTGGGGGTGAGATTTCTCTCAATGAGGGTTTTCGGTTCCCACAAACTCTAGAGTGATCTTCGGAAAATAAGAGAGAAGTGTTCTCAATAATATTAAGCCAAAAGATCTCTTATAAAATGAGGGAGGCCAATATATATATATAGTCATCCCAAATACAAGGCAACAAAATAAAGAAAAATACAAGAAAATAATTAGCCTATAAAATGGAGCAAGGCAATTCGGTCTAGATGGCCTCAATTCGGTTTGGAGATAAAAGAGGGGCAATTCGGTTTGGGCATGGAATGGGATCAATTCGGTTTATGCATAAAAGAAAGGGGAGCAATTCGGTTTATCCCACAAAGTTGAGGGGCTTGGTTGCAAAAAGGAAGTAGAGGGAAAAGGAAGGCAATTCGGTCACTTGGTTGTTTTGAATTCAATTCTGTTGGAAGAGGGGTAAACCGAATTGAAGAGGGTTAACCGAATTGATATCCAGAATTGATGAGGCCTTAATGCGAAATGGAATGGAGGAGAAAAAAGGGTTTTGAGTTCGGTCTATGCAATGAAATGACAATTCGGTCTAAGCCCTCCTAGACCGAATTCATACACCAATTCCGAATTGTTGTTCCATTCCGCATCAGGGCTTCTCTTCTCCAAAGTTAGAAGGAGATAACGTTGCTTTCTTCTCTCTTCTCCAAGGATGGCCGAGCAACAGGAGGTGGTGAAGACGCCGGAGAAAATGGAGAGGTGGCCGGAAGTCGCAATTTGATGGCCGGACATGTGGAGAGGTTGGTGGAGCTGCTGGAGGCGACGAGCAAGGACGGAGGAGCTGCCGGAGATGCTGGTTGGAGGTGGTGGTAAGCTTTCGACGGCACGACGGGGTTTCGTTCTTCGGCGAAGCTTCGGTTTTCGAGGTGGCCGGAATTTTGGAAAAGGTGACCGGAGGTGCTGCTGCTGTGTTGTTCGCCAGGTTTGGGGTAGTGGAGGCTTGCCGGAGGAGTGGAGAAGAGGACCGGAGCTCTTGGCGAGGATAAAATGAGGGTTTGTTGGTGGCGGCCATGGCGAGTTGATAGAGACCGGAAACTGGTGGCGACTTGAGATGTTGGAAAATGAGGGCGGCGGCCGGCGGTAGTGGAGGGAGTTCCGGTGGCGATGGTAGCAGGAGGGAGTCGCCGGAGCTCCGCTGTCGAAACCATCGGAGATGGTAGTTGGAGACGCGGGGCCACGGGCGGCCTTCTCGCCGGAGATGGAGATCCGGGCAGGGACAGGGCGGCAAGCCGCCGCAGGCCGGAGGTTTTCGTCGAGCTGGTCGGAGTCGGCGGGGTTCGTCGGAGGGAACGTACGACCACGGCGAGCGGACGGGAGGCCGAAGAAGGATTGTTGAAGAAGAAGGATTTTTAACGCAAGATGAACCTGCGAAAATCCCTTCTTTTATTTTGAATATTAACGCAAGACGGTCGTGCGTGCGCCTTGGATGAGTCTGATCCCTAACGCAAGATGATCCCGCGATCCTGGTAGTTGGGCCAATTTTAATCTTTCTTTGTTGGGCTTTTGATCCAATTGGGCCAGGGCTTCTTCTGCTTAATTTAATCAGTCCGAGCCTACTGAAATCTTGATCCGGATTACTCGGGATAGTTCTCTGTCTGCTCCATTTAATTAATCCGGGCCCATTGGAATTTTGATCCGGAATTACGGCATCCTCTCCCCCTTCAAAAGCTTTGGACTCCAAAGCAGGAAGAGTCATCTCTCGAGACGGATCAACCATGTGGGATAACCCTGATTCCCTCAGAATTTCGTCAACTCGATTAATCCGGTTACCTGTGGAAGTATGAACTATGTCAGAGGCAGTACCGGTTTCAAATTCAGGGAATTGTTCAGAATCGTAAAAAATTAAAGAACAAATTCGAGGTAGGCTCTCAGTATCCAATTCCTCGGAACATAGCGCGTTTGAATTCTGTAGGAGCTGTTTTGCCCTGGTCTGGAATTCCTTTTCTTCCTGTTGCATTTCTTCTAGAAGTCTTTCACGGTTAACTCGAACAATGTCGGGCGACAGTGATCTGATGTTGTACTCCTTCTGATCATGGGTGAATATTATCAAATTCACTCGCCCTTGGTAGGCAACATTGTTGTTAGGGATGTCAACTTTACCCGTAGGGTCGGGTAACCCGTCGGGTAATCGGGTATCGGGTAGGGTAGGGTAGAGATATTCGGGTAGGGTATTACCCGAAACCGAAATAAATCATATCGGGTGCGGGTAGGGTACGGATTTCATATATTACCCGATTACCCTACCCGATTACCCGATTAAATATATATTTATTTATTTATCAATATATACTTATATATATTTAATTTATATTATATATTGAGATATATTGAGATATATTTATATGTTTGTTTATTTATTTATTTATTTTTATATTTCAAATTTATTAACGTTTGAGATTGGCAGTAAAAAGATTTATGAATTTTTTACTGAATATTCTTAAATATTACAATATTTATTTATGTTGCTTTAGTGGTTTCTTTTAAATATTCTTTTAAATTTTGTTCTCGTGCAATAATGAATGTTTTATTTATTTTTTTATGGTGAAAAATATTTTTTTTTCTTTTTTAAAGTTGGGTCGGGTAGAGTCGGTTAACTATGTAATATTTAAGATTTCGGGTACCCGTTTACCCGCGGATAATCCGCATACCCAACGGGTATTATCCGAATCCTACCCGATATTTAATTTTAGGGTAATAGGGTAGGGTAAGGGTAGGATAATTATATTTCGGGTAGTGAGTGGATGTGGCCTACCCGTACCCTACCCTACCCGTTTACATCCCTAATTGTTGTCGTACAACCATGATCGACCAAGCAGTACATGGCACGTATTTATTGGTATCACATCACAGTAGATTTCGTCGGAATACGTGCCAATAGAGATTGGAACTTTTGCGCACTTGACAACCTTTGACTTTCCGCTGTTGTTCACCCATTGTAAACAATATGGATTCGGATGGTCCTCGGTTGTCAATTTAAACCTGTACACCGCGTGCAAGCTAATGACATTAGAACAGCTACCACTATCCACAATAAATAATGCTAAATTATCAAAGATTTTGCAATGATAGTGAAATAGGTTCTCCCTTTGTCCGGCTTCGGTTGCTGCGGGTTCTGGCGCTTTGGTAGAAATGATCGTAGGGATGAGCACCGATGACGAAGAACTTCGGTCATCCCCAAATGTCCATGCAGATTTGCTCGAATCATCCCCTATCTCGACGATCACTTTTCCTTTGCCATTCAATTGGAATTTCCTCTTTTGCTCTTGTTCTTCTTTGGCTTTAAGTTCATCCAACGTCTTGCTTAGACAAGACTCGATGTCATGTCCTAGACGTGAACAGTATTCACAAGAAGACATTTTCGCCTTTGGCTTCGCAGTGGACATCGGATTGGTTATGGGTTTAACCGTGGTCAGAGTGCCGAACTTGTCCTCTTTGAGCTTATCCTGCAAATATTTTTCAATAATTAATGCTTCATCTACGACCTGATCAAGAGTTTTATACCTGGATTGCATGCGCTCAAAAATTTCTATCCATAGGCCTGTTAGGAAATGCTGCGATTCTTCTTTCGCAGTTTCTTCTTTGCCTGATCGCCTTTTCAGATCAATGAACTCTTTGGCGTATGCTTCCACGGAGGTGTTACCCTGCACTATCCCCTGATATTCTGAAACGGCCTTGACTCTGAGCTCTTCTGGCAAATATTTTCGATCCATTATCTTGACCAGTTGTGCCCATGTGCTGACGGGGTCAAATCCTTCCCGTTGTATTTTCTTGATCGTTGATAACCACCATTCTAGGGCCATCCCTCGAAAGCTCTGAATGGCTAGTTGAAAAACCTCGGCTTCAGTATAGGATTGACTTTTCAACACGTTCTCCATCTGTTCCTTCCAGTCAAGGTATCTTTGTGGATCAGGATACCCTCGGAACTTGATATGGGACAATGGCAAGTGTGGAGAATTTGGCTCTAATTCTGGGTTCCCTTCTGATCGGTCTCTATCATACACATGTTTCTTATCCGGTGGAACAGATTTTCTTCCTTTAACATCAACGGCCTTTGGTTGCCTTGAGGATTTTGCTGGCCTTTTGAAACTGAATTCCTCTTCAAGTATGTCTGCAATCTGTACATCCAGGGTATGCTGAAGTTTTTGCTTCACCTTATCCATTACTTGGTCGTATATGGATTGTGGGTCCACCATTCGGTGATCAACCTCTTCTGCAATAAAATTTATTTTGGATGTGAGGCTATCAGACAATGCATCAAATTTCGAATGAAGTACTTCCCTGTGTCGAAGGACTTCCTGTGTAATCTTGGTAAAACAGCGAGCCATCAAATCATCATTCATTACTTCATCGACTCGTTCTCGAATTTGAGCTTCTAGCCTGTTTCCCGATTGTTCGAGCTCGTACTCCAATTTTCCATCTATCTGTCCAGCTAGTTCTTCAATCTTGTCCTCCAATTTTTCATGCCAATTTTGTTCAGCTTGACAGAGCAGTTTCTTGACCCTTTCAATTAACTTCTGGCCATTTTTCTCAGAAAATTCCTTAACATATTTTCTGAAAAATGATGCAGTTGCATCCATTCGTAGTTCCAGTTCAGTTGAAGAAATTATGATATGTTCTTGTAAATCAGTGGCTTGCTGGTCCAGTGCACCAGTGAGAACTTCAAATTTTTCCTCGAAGTCATCAGTAACTTCGGCAATTTTCTCGTTCACCCCCAGTAGTGAATTGTCAATCTTTTTCTGACTCTCGGTGGCAACCTTGCTTAGTTTCTCATGCAGATCGAAAGAGAGACTGGTTCGCTCCTTCTGGATTTTGTTGTCCACCTGTTTTTCGAGACTTGAAAATTCATGATTTAAGACATCAAATTTATTTTCAAGGTGATCAAATTTTTGGTGAAGCGTTTCGAATTTGGAATTGAACTCCTGCTTCATGCCTTTCAAGAATTCCACCGGTTCTGCGTTACCTGCCATCTCAGAAAATATTCTAGATATATTTATAAAAAGTTGGAATATAAAATATAATATAATAAAATATATGGAATATTTTTCCTCACACAAATCTCAAACCCTTGGTGTTGAAAACTTGGGTTCGAAACACGGCTCAGTACTTGGAAGGCTCTTCCGGATAAAATTCCACTGTTGAGTTGGAGAATCGGTGATTGAATTTATGTACGCACAATGCAAGATACAAATGCAATGTTCGACTCAATCAATAACCGCTAGAGAATATGTGAAATGCAATGCAATGAAAATATGTCACGGTTTTAATTGGCAATTGCAGTCCAATAAATCCAAGTCCTCACAGTATAAAAGTGAACTCACCAAAATATGAAAAGTAGTAGCTCACAACACTCGACTCCCAAATATTGATTCTCACAAATAAAAATAAAATAAACACTCAATAAAAATAAACACAATACTCAAGTGGCTTCAATGGCTAGGTATCACAATTTTATGAGAGGAATTCCAATGTCTTTATCTCAGACGGAACTTCAACTCGGTGTTCATGAAATAAATCAGAGGAACAATTGTGCCAGTCAAATATATCCACTTTATTGTGTTACTCAAAATTTATATGCCCACAATTCATCAAACAAAACCCACACATGGGTCCCACAGTAGCCAACAATTCTTTCAAATTTGATTTTGTACGTGTATGGCAAAGAATTTGCAAGATTTGGGATGGTGGAGCCCACGGTTGTAACAAAGTCTTGCAATCAAATCCCCAAAATTCCTCTTGTGTGGCTCAAGGTAAGCTAGTAAGCTATCATGTCAATTCCCAAGTTTTCTTTCCAACTAGCTCATCATTATGCTCTCTCAACACTTAGGATTTTTTTTTTTTTCAAATTTTGGAATCAAATGTTGAAGGCTTCAAGAACTTGCTGAAGGAGGGATGAACAAGCACAAACACTCAAGAACACTCAAATAATACTCATATGGAATTTTAGAAGCAAATCAACCAATCAATTATATAAACACATTCCAAATGCATACATCCACATATGAGATATCAAAGACAAGAAAACTAACAACAATACACAAGGAAAAACAAGATCAAAGACCAAAATATGGAGATTTTCGGATTTTAGCACACAAGAACACCAAAACTTCAATCGGCCATAACTTTTGATTCCGAAGTCCGTTTTTGATGAACTTTATATATAAACACATCTACTCGACGAGAGGAATAAGAATATGAATTCAGATTCAAGAAATTCCCAACGAGTAAATACCAGAATTTCAGAAAACGAGACAGCAACTATTTTTGGGGTTTTCTTGAATTTTTAGGAACAAAAACACAAACACAAGGAGATATATCTTTGGATTTTTTAGAATAACACAAGTAGAACCAAGATAAGCTCTGATACCAAATAAATTAGGATGCCATGGATCTCTTGTTTACTAACTTGCTAAAATGGATTAACAAAAGAAAATGGAAGATAAAGGATGAAGATGATAAACCGAAAATGGAGATAAGAGGATAAGGAAGCTCCAATATTGAAGAAGATTTTGAGATGGAGATGCAAGCTTGCCCGGCAACACCGTCTCCTCCAAATCCTTCAACAATGGTGATTTCGATCCCGGATTTGCTTCAATAATCCGAATCGTGTGAACTAGCCCAAGTCTAGACACGGTTGGGGGTGAGATTTCTCTCAATGAGGGTTTTCGGTTCCCACAAACTCTAGAGTGATCTTTGGAAAATAAGAGAGAAGTGTTCTCAATAATATTAAGCCAAAAGATCTCTTACAAAATGAGGGAGGCCAATATATATATATAGGCATCCCAAATACATGGCAACAAAATAAAGGAAAATACAAGAAAATAATTAGCCTATAAAATGGAGAAAGGCAATTCGGTCTAGATGGCCTCAATTCGGTTTGGAGATAAAAGATGGGCAATTCGGTTTGGGCATGGAATGGGATCAATTCGGTTTATGCATAAAAGAAAGGGGAGCAATTCGGTTTATCACACAAAGTTGAGGGGCTTGGTTGCAAAAGGAAGTAGAGGGAAAAGGAAGGCAATTCGGTCACTTGGTTGTTTTGAATTCAATTCGGTTTGAAGAGGGGTAAACCGAATTGAAGAGGGTTAACCGAATTGATATCCAGAATTGATGAGGCCTTAATGCAAAATGGAATGGAGGAGAAAAAAGGGTTTTGAGTTCGGTCTATGCAATGAAATGGCAATTCGGTCTAAGCCCTCCTAAATCGAATTGATACACCAATTCCGCATTGTTGTTCCATTCCGCATCAGGGCTTCTCTTCTCCAAAGTTAGAAGGAGATAACGTTGCTTTCTTCTATCTTCTCCAAGGATGGCCGAGCAACAGGAGGTGGTGAAGACGTCGGAGAAAATGGAGAGGTGGCCGGAAGTTGCAATTTGATGGCCGGACATGTGGAGAGGTTGGTGGAGCTGCTGGAGGCGACGAGCAAGGACGGAGGAGCTGCCGGAGATGCTGGTCGGAGGTGGTGGTAAGCTTTCGACGGCACGACAGGGTTTCGTTCTTCGGCGAAGCTTCGGTTTTTGGGGTGGCCGGAATTTTGGAAAAGGTGCCCGGAGGTGTTGCTGCTGTGTTGTTCGCCAGGTTTGGGGTAGTGGAGGCTTGCTGGAGGAGTGTAGAAGAGGACCGGAGCTCTTGGCGAGGATAAAATGAGGGTTTGTTGGTGGCGGCCATGGCGAGTTGATAGAGGCCGGAAACTGGTGGCGACTTGAGATGTTGGAAAATGAGGGCGGCGGCCGGCGGTAGTGGAGGGAGGTCCGGTGGCGATGGTAGCAGGAGGGAGTCGCTGGAGCTCCGCTGTCGAAACCATCGGAGATGGTAGTTGGAGACGCGGGGCCACGGGCGGCCTTCTCGCCGGAGATGGAGATCCGGGCAGGGACAGGGCGGCAAGCCGCCGCAGGCCGGAGGTTTTCGTCGAGCTGGTCGGAGTCGGCGGGGTTCGTCGGAGGGAACGTACGACCACGGCGAGCGGACGGGAGGCCGAAGAAGGATTGTTGAAGAAGAAGGATTTTTAACGCAAGATGAACCTGCGAAAATCCCTTCTTTTATTTTGAATATTAACGCAAGACGGTCGTGCGTGCGCCTTGGCTGAGTCTGATCCCTAACGCAAGATCATCCCGCGATCCTGGTAGTTGGGCCAATTTTAATCTTTCTTTGTTGGGCTTTTGATCCAGTTGGGCAGGGCTCCTTCTGCTTGATTTAATCAGTCCGAGCCTACTGAAATCTTGATCCGGATTACTCGGGATAGTTCTCTGTCTGCTCCATTTAATTAATCCGGGCCCATTGGAATTTTGATCCGGAATTAAATTCGGATTGATCCCGAAATTTACGGCAGCTACGTTTTTACAAGTGGTGGTACTGAAATTTCATGGAGATTTATGAAGCAGACTTTGACTGCTACTTCATCAAATCATGTTGATATTTTAGCAATCTATGAAGCCAGTCGAGAATGTGTATGGTTGCGATCTTTGATGCACCATATACTGAAAATTTGTGGCATAGCTACTGAAGAAAAATTACCCCCAACAATACTATACGAAGATAATGCAGCTTGTATAGCGCAGTTGAAGGGAGAGTATATTAAAGGAGATAGAACGAAACATATTTCACCAAAATTTTTCTTTACTCATGATCTACAGAAAAATGGTGAAATTGATGTGCAACAAATCTGTTCAGCTGATAATCTTGTAGATTTGTTTACCAAGGCACTACCTACAGCAACATTCGAGAAGTTGGTGAAAAGTATCGGGATGCGTCAACTAAAGAATCTCAACTGATGCTTCAATCAGAGGGAGAAGTAAATATACAAGAATCATGTACTCTTTTTTTCTAACTTGGATTTTTTTTTCCCATAGGGTTTTTTCCAAGTAAGGTTTTAACAAGGTATTATATATATATATTAGACATTCAAGAGGGAGTATTATATATATATATATATTAAATGTGAATGTCGGAAGAGTCGTTACTGTAGTGTCGGCAGAAGGCCTATAAATATACCCCTTGTATTGTGTATCGAAAGAACGCAGAATTACAATTTCATAATACCTGCTACTACTCTCTCTCCTTCTCTCCCTCCACATTAATACTCTGCCCTTCTCTCTCTCTTCATCACTCACACATTCATTTCTCTCCACAATTCACTTCCTGCATTTATTATCCATCCCTTCCTCTTTTTCCATCTCTCCTGCATAATACCACTACACAAATATATACACAGTATTATATTAATAACACACCTCTTATAATTCACAACAATTAGCGGATATTAATAATAGTAGATTTTGTAGAACATATTTAATATGTAAAATTGTGCAATCTGTTATTTGCTTTCCAATCTGTTTACAAAACTAGCATATTAAAAACTAACATATTATTTCAATGGTAATTATTTATGGAAGGTTTCGGTGCTTCCAAATTTTTGAAAGTACAGTAAAGACACTAATCTCATCGTTTGAATTAAATCTAACAGCTATAAATTAAAATGATAAAATTATCCGAAAAAAAGTGTAATAGTTTGTACATTTATTATGTCGTTGAATATACTATATTATATCGTTAAGATATGCATATATGTCGATGAAATATACTATAGCATATCGCTGAGAAGTACTATAACAAGTCGCTGAATTGAGTAGGTCACGTCGCTGATTGCATTAGGCATGTCGCAGAATTGTAAAAGCTCCGTCGCTGAGATGCATTCAAATGCATAGAACCATGTCGCTGAATTGAATACATTAAAGCCGCTGAATTGCATAGGCCAGGTCACTGAATTACATAGGACATGCCGCTGTAATGCGCAGGATTCGTCGCTGAGATGCGTTTAAAATCCCAATGAACTTCAAATGGCTCTAACTTCAAACGTCGCTGAGATGAACATAATAATGTCGTTGAATTGCATATGCCGCGTCGCTGAATTGAATTGGCTCCGTCGCTGAGTTGTGTATGTTATGTCGCTGAATTGTATATCATATGTTGCGTTAAATTTTATTTTCCGTTAAATTTGATTATTCAGTTAAATATGTATGGGCAAATTGGTCCGTCCATTTTTTTTTTATCAATTTCATCCGATTGACCCATGATCCAAATCTATCAATTATTGTTGGATTTGCGCAGCCATGGGAATACCGAATACATACAATTACTTTGTACTCCATTTCGTTAGTAGCAGCCAAGAAAAACGGGACAGCAACACTCGCGTACTCCGGCCAACTCTTCGTCTCCAAGATCCATCTCCATGGATGGCGTTCTTATGCGCATTGGCATCTTCCCATCGTAGTCGTGGCCTTTTGCTCACTCGTCCCCTCCGGCAGTGGCGTACTCGCCAGGACCAACGGATTACTTATTCCGATAATCCCCTAGGGCCCAATATCCAAATAAAGGGCCAAGAAAATTTCTGATGCACTGTATAAATTCTTCTTGCAGGAAACAGACAATATGGAGCCCCATGAAGCCCGAAGACTGCAAATAATGATCCGAATAGATCAGACCCGGACAAGCTCGAAATCCTTTAACATGGATTCCCCACATCGGAATTAAATAAAGCTGGAAGAAGGCCTCTGGATGCACCAGGAAGTCCAACAAGCATGAAGAGACCCAAAACTCCAACACTCGGAAAATTTTCAAGAATTGATGCGGTCTAAACCGCATGCATGCGGTCTAGACCGCATCAAGCCAAAGTCACCGCATCAAGCCATTCCAGGAAGAGGAGTCCATAATCCAGCACATGCGGTCTAGACGATGCGGTTTGAACCGCATCACTTAAATCGCATGCACCATTTTTGTTGAAGCAGCCAAGACTGAAGAAACGATGCGGTCTCCTCGATGCGGTCTAAACCGCATCGCATGGCCTAGACCGCATCGACCCAAAATGAAGAGACAAGACTGAGTTGAAGGCATGTGATCAAAAGTCAAACGATGCGGTCTCCACGATGCGGTCTAAACCGCATCACCTCACGTAGATCGCATCGGCTCAAAAATGGCAAGAATCGAAGACGTACGGACTTGTTCAATCAATGCATTCTAATGTATGCGGTCTTTTAAATCGGATCTTATTAACCGCATCACCCCAGAATGCAAGAAGTCTATATTTTTAATGCAATGCGGTTTCTTTGTACCGATGCGGTCTAAACCGCATCGCCTAGTTATAGACCGCATCGACTGCTCTAGACCGCATCACTTTCATAATTTGGCTATTTTGTGCTCAACATTATATTTTATATATTTTCTTGCTTTTTCATGGCTTGGACTATATATAGGTCCTCCCACAGCATTGTAAACAACTTTGCTTAATTTTGAAATCAATCTATCATATTTTCAAAGTTCAAAACCGAGAACACTCTCTCAAAAGTGTTCTCTTCCAACCGTGTTTGTCTTGAGTTTATGCTCATTTCCTACACGTCATCAAGTTTGGAAGTTTGCTCGATGGATTGTCATGAATGATGATGCACTTGAACGAAGCCATTTGTCTTGAGTTAGTCTCATTTCCCTTGGCAAGTTCGTGTCCCCTTCATTCATAAGCTTTCTCACCTTTATCTTACAATTTAGTTTCATCATCTTATATTAAATCCATCTTTTATGTGTGTTCTTGTTCTTCATTACCTTCCATATTCCTATCCCTCTAATCATCATTTTACCTGACCCTAAAGTTCATTAACACTAATCCGGATATTGTCACTAAACAAGTTTCGATCTACGGCATATATAGAAATTTGGTATCAGAGCCTAGCTTATTAGTGCAATAGGATTATTCTCCAATATTTTCTTGTTATTATCCATGTTTATGTTGTGATTCTTCTTGCTTGAAACCCTAGAAAAACCTAAAAATATTTATTTTTCTTGCTCTCGGTATACTCTCATTTTCCCTATACCGTACATGTTGTTTTGTTGCTTGATGTTAGTCTTGTTGTCATATTCTCATGTATGAATGTATTTGCATGACTATTTGAGTTTATTAAGTTAAACAAGATTATTAAGAGCAAACAGTGTACGGGTTTTGTGGGTTGGTTGTGAGGATTATTTTCGTGAGTTCATATTGTGTTCACCGTGTTCTTGGTGTTCATAATATTAGTGTGAAGATTGTTCATCACATTGTTCATAGTTCTTGAAGAAATCTTGCATGATTACTATTACCCACCGAACAAGAAGTTGGTAGGATTTGGTGTGCCATTATCCGGGTAATGCTGGGCAAGACACTTGACAAGAAAATAATCAGTCAAGGAGTTTAATTGTTCTTGTACTTGAGCATTAATTGAGGAGTGACACCTATCCATCTAAGAGATCCCAAAATAAATCTGAAGAAGGTCGTGTGTCCAGAAAAATCAAGAAGCAAGAATTTGTCTAAGGCAATGATGCGGTCTACCCCAAGTTGATGCGGTCTCATTAAACCGCATCCCATGCAGTCAAACCGCATCACACCAAGAAGCAACATCGAAAATTTTCTAAGCCTGGAGAACTGCCCTCGATGAGGTCTACTAACATCGATGCGGTCTATTAAACCGCATCAGGCCATTAAACCGTATCGATAGTCCAAATTTTTCTAAGTGTTGACAGAATTTTCCACTTTTATATTTTAAGTGATTTTGAGTGAATTTACAATAAAGTGAATATCGGACTGGCACAACTTGAAACGTAGCCCGAGAAGCCACTTGAGTACTCGTACAATAAAGTGGATATCGTGACTGGCATTTTGTGAAACCCAAGCCCGAGAAGTCACTTGAGTAAATTGGGTTTTATTTTATTTTCTCGAGTGCAATTTTCTTGTGAGCTTTTATTTTCCACTCCTAAATTGGGACACATATCACTGTTCTTTGCTTGCAATATCTGTTTAAAACTGTGAACTTGATCACACTGCAAGTGCATGCATACGTATTTGTGCGTTCTTTGACCGAGTCGAACAGTTTCATTTGACTCTTGAACTGTGCGTCAAAATTATCTGTCTGTACCTCTCTTGCATCTGATTGAACTCTTTGAGCAGGCATCGAGCTGAAGGGGTGTTGAGGACCAAGAATGAGTGCGAATTAAGAGTTCACTCTACATATTTCAGCACTTATTTTCTAAACCATATTATATCATTACTATTTTCCTGAGAATCATGGCAGATAATGCTGAGCCAAGCATGACTGACATCATGAAGATGCTACGAACAATGAAAGAGGATACCGTTAAAAGGGCTGATTTCGAGACCCTTAAGAAAACTTTTGATGCTAATGTTTCCAATATTTCTGCTGTGAATGAGCGCATTGATAATCTGAGTAATGACTTTGCAGGACGCATGAAAATACAGGATGACGCTTTGGCCCAACGATTGATGCAGCGGGTCGAGCGCAGATTAGAATATGCATTCTATCACCATACTTCTACCTCAGGACAAAATGGAGCATCCGGAAGCAACAGCCAGGTCCAGGAAACTTACATGGCTGAGGCTGAGGATGCCATGGCCAAAAGAGAAGAGGAACAGGTCACAATTGGAACGTTTGATCGTCGACGGGTCCCCGCGGCCGTAGGCTCCCTCCGATAGCACCAGTTCCTCCTCCTCCTGCAGACGAAGGACTGCGCATCAATGATCCATTGGCCATGCCCCCACCGCCTATGCCAAATAGGCCCCGGAATGCGCCTGTAATAAATGGAGATGATCCCGATGATGCGGATGACAATCTGAACTGCATTAAGTTCATCATTCCTGTTTTCAAAGGGACCGGTGACCCTAATGAATTTCATGATTGGAGAAACACCATGGAAATGATCTACAACTGCCACAACTACTCCGACTTTAAAAGATCCAACTAGTCGTTCAATAATTCAAGGAGTATGCCCAGCTATGGTGGCAAAAGTTCACAACGGATCATCACAATGCTGGCCAACCCCAAGTCATTGATTGGGAATATTTTCTGCAACTCATAGAAAGAAGATTTGTGCCTCCCACTTACAAACCCGACATGTACATGAAGGTGATCAGTCTGAAATAGGAATCGAGAACTGTTGAAGAATACTACCGTGAAATGGAGATGCTCATGATGAGGGCCCAGTTCAATGAGGACCCGTTGATCACACTGACCAGATTCGCAAAAGGATTTAGGCCCGAAATCTGTGAGGAAATGGATATGAGAGGCTATGTGAACATCACTGACTTGGTGAGAAAAGCTGCAAAATTTGAAAGCCAACTCAAGAGGAGGACCCATCGAACTTCCACAGGTTAGAACCTGAACAAGCCTTGGCTGATCCGACCACCCGAGCGGACCGAAAGACCCAAAATTCCACAGCCGAAACCATCGCCGGTTCGTGATGAGGGAGGTTAAAAGCCTAAAAGGTTTGAACTGGGAAAGAATTTCAGGGAGTTCAATAGGGATGATCGAAACAGGACTCAGGGCCGAGAACAACATCCACCCGCCAAGGACAAAAGAGAAATCACTTGTTGGAAATGTGGCAAGAAAGGCCATTATGCCAATGAATGCAATAATCCAAGACGAGTAGCAATACTCAATACTGGCGAGGAGGAAAGGCCTGTGATCGAAGTCGAACCAGGAGTGTTCAAGATTTATGATTCCGACGAAGAGGATGACTGTGAAGCTGATCTGCGACAGTATCAAGTGGATGAACCAGTCAATCCCGAAATTGATGATGACAATGAAGAAGATGTGAATCTGCTGGTAGCAATGAGGACTTTGAATGCTGACAGAGTACCGGACACTTCATCCAACGAACAAAGGGAGAATCTCTTCCATTGTCGTTGCACTATTAAAGGCAATAATGCCTCTGTCATTGTTGATAATGGTAGCTGCACTAATATTGTTAGTTTATATACTGTACGCTGATTGCAGTTACCAACCGAGGGGCATTCCAGTCCCTACCTGCTACATTGGATGAACAACAGTGGCAAAACCAAGGTCTCCCAACAGGCATGGGTCCCTATCACAAAGGGCACCTACTCCGAAAAGGTATTGTGTGATGTCGTTCCCATGAACACATGTCACGTTCTGCTTGGAAGACCGTGGCTTTTTGATAAGGATACCACTTATAGGGGAAAATCTAATGTTTTTTATTTTAAGCATGGACAAAAAGAATATTTGTTTAAACCTTTATCTGTAAAAGCGGTTAGGTTAGACCAGGAAAAACTGAAAAACAAAATAGCTCAAGCGGAAGCTGACCACAAGGCAAACGAAAGAGGAAAAACCAAAGTTGGCGAGAGTTCATCAAACTTGGATCAATGTCTGATATTGACCAAGACTGCATTTCAGCAAGCAGCACGGGAACATGACTTCTCAGGTCACTGTTTTTTTTTTGCATTAGTTAAACATGATGAATCTCTCAATAGAACTGTTCATACTGCACCTGATTTGCCTTTGGAATTTTCCAGGATGCTTGACGGAAATTATGATATGAAAAACCAAAGTTGGCGAGAGTTCATCAAACTTTGATCAATGTCTGATATTGACCAAGACTGCATTTCAGCAAGCAGCACGGGAACCTGACTTCTCATGTCACTGTTTTCTTGCATTAGTTAAACCTGATGAATCTCTCAATAGAACTTTTCATACTGTACCTGATTTGCCTTTGGAATTTTCCAGGATGCTTGACCGAAATCAAGATATTTTTCCGGAAGAAGTGCCATCTGGCTTACCACCACTCCGAGGTGTGGAACATCGCATTGACTTTGTGCCCGGAGCTTCGATTCCCAACAGACCTGCGTACCGCATGAATCCCGAGGAGACAAAGGAAATTCAACGGCAAATGCAAACCTTGCTCGAAAAAGGTTGGGTTCGAGAAAGTTTATCTCCGTGTGCCGTTCCAGTTTTGCTCGTTCCAAAGAAGAATGGCGAATGGCGTATGTGTGTTGATTGCCGAGCAGTCAACGCTATTACGGTCAAATATCGTCATCCAATTCCATGACTGGACGACATGCTAGATGAGCTTGGCGGTGCTAGCCTTTTTACCAAGATCGATCTAAAGAGCGGATATCATCAAATCAGAATGCAGCCAGGGGATGAATGGAAGACCGCCTTCAAGACGAAGTTTGGTCTATATGAGTGGCTCGTTATGCCATTCGGCCTTACGAATGCCCCCTCTACATTTGCGTTTGATGAATGAGACTCTTCGAAAATTCATAGGGAAATTTGTTGTAGTTTATTTTATGACATTCTCATTTATAGCTGTACTCTAATCAATCATGTGGATCATGTTCAACAGGTACTGGATTGATTGAGAGGAGTTCTCTTGTATGCCAACTTCGAGAAGTGTAGCTTCTGTGTGCCGGAAGTGACATTTCTTGGATTTATCGTGGGAAAATATGGACTGAAAGTGGACGAATCAAAGATCAATGCTATATCTGACTGGAAGCCGCCAACCACTGTGCATGAAGTACGCAGTTTTCTGGGTTTGAGTGGTTTCTTTAGAAGATTCGTTCCGCAGTTTAGTGTAATTGCGGCTCTGATCACTGCACTGCTTAGAAAGGACATTCCATTCAAGTGGGGGCCGGCACAGCAAAAGGCATTTGATGACCTCAAGGATAAACTCACTCATGCACCTGTCCTAGCATTACCAAATTTCGATTTGCCATTCGAAAATGAAAGTGATGCGTCAGGTACGGTCATGGGAGCGGTGTTGGTCCAAGAAGGAAGACCAATAGCTACTACATTGAGAAATTCAGTGGAGCACAACTGAATTACTCCACGTATGACAAGGAATTATATGTTGTTGTTCAATCTTTGAGGACATGGCAGCACTATCTGAGAGGAAGAGAATTTGTGATCAACACCGACCATGAGACGCTTAAGCACATAAGGGTTCAGGGACAATTGAGCAAAAGACATGCTCGATGGAGCATATTTATTGAGTCCCTCCCTTACGTGGTTAAGTATAAGAAAGGAAAGGATAATGTGGTTGCAGATGCACTCTCCAGGAGAACAGCATTGGTAACATTTGCAACTACTCATCTGGTTGGGTTTGAGTATATCAAGAGTCAGTATGCCACTGACGAAGATTTTAGAGTTCTGTATGAGAGGACAAAGCAAAATGGTTTCAAGGAGTTTTCCTAACTGGACGGGTTCCTGTACTTTGGTAACAGATTATGCATCCCAAAGGGATCCGTCAGGGAGTTGCTAATTCAAGAGGCTCACGGTGGTGGTCTCATGGGACACTTTGGAAAGATGCAACTCTGGGAATCTTTGTTGAAAAAATGCAGGCCCAGGTTGTTCGCTTTATTGCTAAGTGCTTGGTCTGTCTGAAGACTAAGTCGACTGTTAAACCCCACGGCTTGTATCAAGCATTACCTGTGCCAAAAGGACCCTGACTAGACATATCAATTGACTTCGTGCTTGGGCTACCACGGACCGCAAGAGGCAAAGATTCAATCTTTGTGGTAGTTGATCGATTCTCTAAGATGTCACATTTAATACCTTGTGCGAAGACCAATGATGCCAGGCATATTTCAAATTTATTCTTCAGAGAAGTGGTACGTCTGCATGGAGTACCCAAGTCAATTATTTCAGATCGAAATGCCAAGTTCGTAAGCTATTTCTGGAAGGGCTTTTAGCGTGAGATGGGTACACAACTTATATTCTCAACGTCTTACCATCCGCAAATGGACGGTCAGACAGAAGCGGTAAATCGCGTGTTGGGTAACCTTCTACGCATAATTACTTCTTCGAGTTCCAAAAGTTGGGATGAATGTTTGCCTTACATTGAATTTGCTTGTAATCGTCACATTCATCGTGCCACACACATGTCACCCTTCGAGGTTGTTTATGGATTTAACCCTATGACCCCCCCCCCCCCCCCCCGATTTTCTGCCACTACCTAGTAGTGAGCGTCTTAACTTCAATTGCAGGGACATGGCTAAGGCGATCAGGGATCTGCACCAGAATGTTCGGAATAGCTTGCTGAAGGCATCGGAGACATATGCCAAATTTGGCAATAGGGGCAGGAAAAGGCTGTTGCTAAATCCGGGAGATTGGGTCTGGGTGCATATGCAAAAAGAGCGTTTCCCTACACAGACACATGGCAAACTCGCATCCCGCGGAACAGGACCTTACAAAGTCCTAGAGAAAATCAATGAAAATGCTTATCGGATTGAGCTTCCTGATGATTTTAATATTAATTCGATTTTCAATGTTGCTGATTTATCTCATTTCGAAAGGGATGATGAGTTGGATCCTGATCGATTGATGTCTCAACCTTCCCAAGGGGGTGGGGATGGCGTAGTTGCCAGAATCAACGGATTAATTATTTCGATAATCCCCGAGGGCCCAGTATCCAAACAAAGGGCCAAGAAATTTTCTGATGCAATGTATAAATTCTTATTGCAGGAAACAGACAATCTGGAGCCCCAGGAAGCCCGAAGACTGCAAATAATGATCCGGATAGATCAGACACGGACAAGCTCGGAATCCATTAACATGGATTCCCCACATCGGAATTAAATAAAGCTAGAAGAAGGCCTCAGGATGCACCAGGAAGTCCAACAAGCATGAAGAGGCCCAAAACACCAACACTTGGAAAATTTTCAAGAATTGATGCGGTCTATCCAATGCGGTCTAGACCGCATGCATGCGGTCTAGACCGCATCAAGCCAAACTCACCGCATCAAGCCATTCCAGGAAGAGGAGTCCAAAATCCAGCACATGCGGTCTAGTGCATACGGTCGAGAAGACGCAGTTTAAACCGCATCACTTAAATCACATGCACCATTTTTATTGAAGCAGCCAAGGCTGAAGAAACGATGCGGTCTAAACCGCATCGCATGGCCTAGACCGCATCGACCCAAAATGAAGAGACAAGACTGAATTGAAGGCATGTGATCAAAAGTCAAACGATGCGGTCTCCACGATGCGGTCTAAACCGCACCATCTCACGTAGACCGTATCAGCTCAAAAATAGGAAGAATCAAAGACGTACGGACTTGTTCAATCGATGCGGTCTTTTAAACCGCATCGTATTAACCGCATCACCCCATAATGCAAGAAGTCTTCATTTTTAATGCAACGCGGTCTCTTTGTACCGATGCGGTCTAAACCGCATCGCCTTGTTATAGACCGCATCGACTGCTCTAGACTGAATCACTTTCATAATTTGGGTATTTTGTGCTCAACATTATATTTTATGTATTTTCTTATTTTTTCATGGCTTGGACTATATATAGGTCCTCCCACACCATTGTAAACAACTTTTCTTAATTTTGAAATCAATCTATCATATTTTCAAAGTTCAAAATCGAGAACACTCTCTCAAAAGTGTTCTCTCCTAACCGTGTTTGTCTTGAGTTGCTCATTTCCTACATGCCATCAAGTTTGGAAGCTTGCTCGATGGATTGTCATGAATGATGCACTTGAAGGAAGCCATTTGTCTCATTTCCCTTGGCAAGTTCGTGTCCCATTCATTCATAAGCTTTCTCACATTTATCTTACAATTTAGTTTCATCATCTTATATTAAATCCATCTTTTGTGGGTGTTCTTGTTCTTCATCACCTTCCATATTCCTATCCCTCTAATCACCATTTTACCTAACCTTAAAGTTTATTAACACTAATCCAGATATTGTCACTAAACAAGTTTCAATCTACGGCAGGCAGCTCACCCATATCTCGGCGTGTCTCACATTTCCATGGCCACTGTTGGCCATCATCTTCATCATCACGAAGGCCACCATCCGCAGCAACTTTCGTCTTCTTCATGTTGTCCCGAGGGAGGCCAGTTGGGTGTGGGCGTGAGGGAGTTGCCGGAGAGGATTGGCGTGACAAGAAGAAGATGGACGGAATTGCGGATGGCAACCGCCGAGCTGCCAGAGTTGGCAGGATAACGACGGCGGTTGGTTGCAGGAAAATAGCGTCCAGAGTTGTGATCGAAAACCGGAGAAGACGACGGCAAAACTGAGAAGAGGTGAGGGAGTCGTAGACGGCGGGTCTGCTGCTTCATTTTTCATGTTGTCCGGAGGTTGATAATGGCATTCGGGAGTTGGGAGCCGCGGTTACCAGCTGCGTTAAGGGCTGTTCTGGTGAAGATGAATCCACTGCCGACATCGCGACAATCGTCCCATCGTCATCTTCTTCCAGCATCCATGCCATTCACTCGCTGTCATCTCTACCTCTGGCCTGCTTGTCGTCCCCTCATTTGTATGGCATCGTCAGCCTTCTCCTTCCCATCTCCGATAACCCACGCCAACAATGATAGTTTCTCCACCCTGTCTTTCACGTTGGTCATCCGGCTGCCATCTTCGCCAATTGAAACATGAAATATGAGGGTTTGCTAAAGATGGGCCTCTAACACCCCCGTTTTCCTACTCTTAGTTCCACAGCGGAAGCCTCAATTAGGAACCCGGGGTTGTTACCGCCACGCCTCTTAATTAAGCTCACTTAGGCCTAGCCCTGGCTAACTTAA
Organism: Hygrophila difformis; assembly: GCA_030278955.1. Taxonomy (NCBI): domain Eukaryota; kingdom Viridiplantae; phylum Streptophyta; class Magnoliopsida; order Lamiales; family Acanthaceae; genus Hygrophila; species Hygrophila difformis. Next base: position 5,581,201 of record JAOANR010000011.1, read on the forward strand.
TTAATTGGCGATAAGGCTAATTAAATAAACTACTGTACATGAAAAAACTCACAACTTTATTTATTACAAAGCATAATATATCAGAGTTTGCAAAATATGACGACTAAGGCTCATCGTCCCCAAAGTAACTTGACATAGTACTTTAAAATTTAAAAACATAATTTAACTAGTAATATATATATATATATATATAATTAAAGGAAATTCTGATACCCATACCCGTGCCCATGCTACTAGTCATCACCACATATGTCAAAACCTGAAAAGAGTGCATGCATAATTTATCAGCACACCAGCTAAGTAAATAAATTTATACACTTTAGGACAAAATTTAATTACAATTGACTCAAGCAGTAAATAGCATGTCAAACCGTTATGTAATAACCTGAAAGTTTGCTATATAATAATATAAAAAAAAAGAAATAATTTATATTATTTCTTAAGTCAAGTTGAATTATAGATTAATATTCTCTCGGATGGAGATCATGTGAAAGAAAATGATTTATTTTCCAATGAAAAATAATGTAATTAATAGAGAAATATATTTTCCAAGTGAAATATTGAATGGTGCAATATTATTTTTCTAAGGGAAAATAATAGAGATATATGTTTGAAAAGAGAATATGTATTAAGAGGATTATTTTCCAAGTGAAAATAATTTAGTTGAGTTAGGAAATATATCTTCACATGAGAAAATACATATCAAATAAAAATAAATATTTGATAATAGTATTAGTTTGGTATTATTCTTCTAACAAATAAATATTTGATAATAGTATTAGTTTGGTATTATTCTTCTAACAAATATCAAGTATAATTGATTTTTTATTTTTTTTAACACAAAATCATCAATAGCTCATTGGTAGATGGTAGTGACATAATACTTATATTCCATAGATCATGGGTTGAACTCATTCAGCTCAAGAAAATACAATAAATGGTGCAATGGACCAATTCAATAATACAATAATGAAAGATCCAGATTTGCGTACAAGACAAAAATAAAAAAATAAAAATAAAATAAAAAGTCTTCAATCTCAACTAGCAATAAATAGGTCAGATTTGATTTAGCAATAAAGATTTATACACATGATTATAAATAGTAAATAGATGTCAAATAGAGGGAATATAATATAAATAAATAAGTTATAAAACAATAATAAAATTGTAGATATAGTCGGCAATCAAGATCATATCACGATAGCAGATAAAATGGACTATCTGAATACAGAAGATATGCCATAGCAGATACAAATTGACTATGGATGCATGTATTAAATGTAATGGTGGCTGGAAAGAGAAAAAAAAAAAAAAAAAAAGACATGGTGTTATGCATGGGCAGTCATGTAGGCATTCATTGTGACTACTATTTATTTATTAAAATAATACACATGGATGTAGAGAAGTTCTACAATTGATTGATCTAAATAAGAAAGTCTGCAATCTCGACTAACAATAAATAGGTAAGATTCAATTTAAAATGATAAAGGCACATGATTATGAATAATAAAGATTTCTACACATGATTATAAATAGAAAATAGAAATCAAGTAGAAAGAAACTATGATATGAACAAATAATTCTGATTTAAAACAAGAAGAAATAAGTGTACGTACATTTAATGAGCATATGAATAAAATAAATGGAATATTTATCAAGTGATAAGTTAGGCAGCCATAAATAGAGACTTCATGGCAGTGGCTAGCATCAGGATTTAAATAATAATTTTAAGAATAAAATATAGCATAGTAACCACCTATGATTCTCTATAAATACGGACATTTTCCTATGAAGTTCAGGGCATCAACCAATAAAAATATAATAGAGAGTTGTGAAAGCTGAGGGTGTGGAAAAGTGTTGTAGCACTAGAAGTCCAGTGTTTCAGTAAAGCACAAATCAAGAGTTTAGAAAGCTATCGTCGGAAGAAATAGTAAGTATATTTTTGTTCTGCGGGCTTTGTCCCAAGAGTATTTTTGCATGTTTAAATTCCTTTGTATTTCAATAATTTTTGGAATTATTCATGCAACTAATTTATGCAGAGGTAATGTCCCATTATGTGTTTAACTATTTTTGGAACTAGGTCATGCATGTGAAAAATGAAATTTTCAGTGTATGGCATGTGATTATTGAATTATTATTATGTGGCGTATATCAAAGAGGTAGATATAGTCATGAGTTATTTCGTGGGTTTCCAAGGGATTCCCATGAAAATGATTGTGGTTGACCAAGGGTCTCGCAATCAGTTTTCTAGATACAGGAAGGGCCGTCCTTGTATACCATAGTTTGACTTCGGTCACTATGTGAGCATGCTAGGTCCTATGAGATACCCCGGGTGTAGACGTCATAGTTGAGCTACGTGTGGATTGATCAGTTTAACGGTTTGACATGCCATTTACTATTTAAGTAATATTTTAAAATGTTTTTGTACAAGGGACAAGAATTTACTTGCTCAGCCGTTGTGCTGATAACCCCATTTATTTTTTTTCCAGGATTTGATATATGTGGACCCCACTAGAAGGCACAGGCACGGGCATGGAAATCAGTACTACTTTGTGTTCGCATTCAGTCATTTGAAATTTATCTTTAAAATTTCATGGTTATGTAAAATAAACTTATTTTGGGGACGGCGAGCCTTAGCCGTAATGTGTTTGCAAAACTCTACTACCTTTATATTAAAGTATAATTTTTTAAACAGTCAAGTTGGTTTAAAGTATATTTATGTTTCGATTTCAAATTAGCCTTAGCACTTCTTAATTAAGTAAGCCAAGGCAAGGCCAAAGCGAGCTTAATTGGAAGTGTGGCGGTAACAAACCCGGCTTCCCATTGGTAACTTCCGCTGTAAAATCAAGCTCGAAAAACGGGGGTGTTACACGTTAAAACTCTAATTCTCTGTATCATGTAGCTCAACTATGACGTCTACACCGGGGTATCTCATAGGACTTAACATGCTTTCATAGTATACAAGGGCGGCCCTCCCTTGCAACTAAAACTGACTGTGAGACCCTTGGCCTAGACAATCATCTTTTAATGCTCTTACGAAGATAACCCCAATTGGAGTATATCCCATATAATATCATCTCAATAATTCACATGCCACATACTGGAAATATAATTTTCATATGCATGGCTTAGCCCAAAAATGTTTAAACTCATAATGGGGCATTTCCTCTGCATAAACTTATTTGCATGGATAATTCTAAAATTATTTAAAGTAATAAGGAATTAAACATGCAAAAATTAACATTAGGACAATACCCGCAAAATATAAATTTACTTACAATCTCCCTAGCTATAGCCTACTCAAACTCCGGGACTGCAACTACCTCCTGGGACTACAACTATTCCAACACTTCCCTATTATAATACCACTCACTATTAATATAATAATTATAACTATTATATATTTTTTCCCACTCTATTTTTCTCTCTCTCTCTCTCAACTCACTAAAACTTCCTCACCTACTCACTCTTCTTCTTGTGAATCTACACCTCCGAAATCCTCTATTTATAGAGGCCAAAAGGGGTAACTGTTACATTTTTTTATTATAAGACATTCTAGATTATTCTTTCCAGCTCAGTCACACGTTATTCTCTATCTTTACCTTATTTATTTACATTTTATCCACCTCTCCTTTCACCGTACTCTCATCTCTGCATGCATGTAGATTTTTTTCTTGCCCCCCACTCCTTTGTTCTTTTGGCTTGCCACGTTTTTTTTTTCTTTCATTTTTTCATTATTATTAATTTTTTTTATAATCTCATGGTACCAATTATTTATACTCCCAACTTCCATCCCTCTATTATCACTAATATTATTTCTTTCTTTTCTTCATTGCTCCCCAATACATCCATTCTTGTTCTTTAGAAAAATATCTTATTACTGCATAGCCAAATTATATATATATATATATTTTCTTTCTTTCTCAACTATTACTCTAATTATACATATATACTTATCCTATCATTTGTTTTTTTCCTTTATCTAATTACATCCACCAATTATTGGTGTGTATTTAATTTTTTTAATTTCGTTTTTTTATAAAAAATTATTATTATCATCATTCCTTAGTATTATTTTTTTCTCTTCGTTTATTACTATTGGTTCCTATATATATACATATATTTACTATTACTATTGGTTCCTATATATATATTTACTTGCTCAAAGCCTATTGTTGGCACAACACAAGTGTACGTGTTTCTATTTTATTTCCTAGTTATTATTATTATTATTTTTATTTGTTTTATCCCCCCTTTTTTAAGAAAAGGAAGGAAAATAATAATAAATAAAAACATTTGCAACAAATAAGGCTCAAACACAGGACCTTTCAAATATGTGTCCAATTGCCCAACCAATTAGCTATTGAAATCTTTATTTCATATTTCAATCGTAACTATATTTATGTTTAAAACGTTAGAACCCTTATTACTTAAAAATATTACATAGTAGCTAATAAAATTTATTTTTCTTTAAAATATTTTTCTTCCAAGTATTCATAACTTTTCCCTACTATAAAATACTAGATTTTTCACCCGCGCTCCGCGTACGGGTATTAATTTTTTTTAATACAAACTAATATTAACTCGATTAATTTAAAATGATAGATGTTATTATTTTAATATATTTATGAAAATAATATTTTTAGTAAAGTATAATTTCTATTATTATTTTTTCAAAATGATATACGAAATAAACTTTTAATTTTTTCATAATACATATACCAAAGTATAATTCAATTTTTTATGCAAATAAAATATAAATAGAAAAATTAATCCATATTAATTACCACCCCTACTATTATAAATATTATATGTATAATTAAATTGATTAAGTATATTAAAAACTTTCGTCTTTCTAACTCACTTTAATCACCCACAAAAATATGTAGACTGTATATATTATATTTATATAAAGGGAACAGAGGTAGTATTAATATTATGTATGTAGATTAATGACTAATAAAAATATATGTAAAAGATAAATTATCATGATATTAACTTTTATGTACATAAAATAGTATATTGAATTTTTGTTACTGATGAAATAATTTTTTTATATTTTACGTATATCATGTATTTTTTTGAAAAAAAATTAAAATAAAAAGTTAAATTTTAATACTCTTAACTATTTTTAGTCAAAATAGTACATATATTTTTTTAAAGATTTGTTTATGTATTTTCTTTACTATATAAATCCGTAGTATATATATTTATTAAGAGAAATAATTACAACTTAAAAGGGCAATATAGGTATCACAATAAAATTATGGTTTCAATATTCATTATATTATATTCTAATTAGGAATAAATGGTGGAGATTAACAGATTTTCAATCCTACGGTCATATAATTTTAGGATGAAGTGATTTTACTTTCTAGACCTTTGATATGTATCTTTATGATAGATATGCATATCTTTGAAGTAAAATGACTATTTGAACCCATAACATATAATTTTTATAAATAGATTAATTATAAATTAACAGGGTAATATAGTCAGCACAATAAAATATGCTTCCAGGATTTATTATTGTATAGATTTTTCTATCATCCCCTTATATTTAAACTAAGGAAATAATCCATTTCTCATAACAACTTTCCAAAAATTGAAACTTATGTCCTATTAAATTTTAATCTATTCTAGCAGATAATATTTTTATTAAACAATCTCTTTCTTTTCCTCTTAAATAAAACACTATAACTAATTTACTGGATATTACAGGCCAGGTTCAATAATATTAGATTTGGATCATGGATATATATTTGGCTCATGAAATTGATAAAAATGTGGGCAGACCAATTTGCCTATACATATTTAACAGAATAATCAAATTTAACGACAATTTAACAGAAAATATAGATTTTTCTAAGTTTTAATAATTGGGGTACTTTTTTTTCCCAAAAAAAGTACTTGGGCTCTTATGTCCAAAGCCGCAGAGAACATTGACAGTATCTAGCTTAGTCATAACTCACCATATTTTAACCTTCTCGTTTCGTGTATATAAATGGACACTTTGAAATAATTGAGGTATAAAAAGAAATAATTACTATTATTTCAAATATGCTTCCGGTTGGTCAAACGTACTATATGCTAGATGCTCCTCAATATGCTGGCAGTCAAACAACCTCAATATCTTAAAATATATAAAATTAAAAATTATGTAAAATATTATATATTTTAGAACCATATGGTTATATGGTTTTAACAATACCTAATTTAGTTATTTTATTAAATATACACTTATAATAAAATTAAATTAAAATTATATATAATGAACGACGTAAAAAATCAAATGGGCGCTTGTGCGCTTTCTGTTGGCAGCACCGCAGCAGATATGGCGGGGTTTGTTTTCCATTATGGAAAAAATGATAAATAGGTCATTTTTCTTTTCAAAAAATTCAAATCAGTCATTTTTCTATTTTATTACCAAAACAGTCCTCTACAAATGCTAATTATGTTCAAATCAGTCATTTTTTCACTAATTATATTCTAATTGCTGACGTGGCAAAGGTTTTAATTTAAACCTGACACGTGTGCATAATATTAGTCATTTTTCTTTTATCTTTTGTCAATTCAGTCCTAAACTTTTATTTTGTTCTATTTAGTCCTCTACCCCAATCACTCATTTTTATATTAATTGGCCTCAAACCTTTCAAATTATTTCATTTTAGGCCCAGAACCTTAAATTTTTTATTATTACTAATCCATTTATCAAATAAATGCACAACATACTTCCATAAATAAAATTAAACACCAAACCTCATATATTGGGTTCGACTGCTTTGTTATCGGGTCTTTCAAGTACCGGAATTTTACGGACTCTCTCTAATAACCACTCGACCGCAACCGACTGTTCATTGGTTTTGGTTTCCTTCAGTAACAATCAACAGAATCTTACTTTGCGTCCTACCTTAGGATGTAGCAATATTTGAGAAAATGATTTAACTTGAATTTTTGGAAGGTTATGGATACAGGAAGCCTTGGTTTTATTGAAAAATATTAATATTATTAAAAATATTAAAAAAATAGCCTGAATTTTATTGTCCACAAAGTATGATTGTGCTGATTGTTGCTGAAGGAAACCAGAACCAATGAACCATCGTTACGGTCGGGTGGTTAGAGAGAGTCCGTAAAATTCGGAACTTCGAAGACCCGGTAACAAGGCGGTCAAACCCAATGTATGAGGTTTGGTATTTAATTTTATTTACGGAAGTATGTTGGGCATTTATTTGATAAATGTATTAGTAATAATAAAAAAATTTAAGGTTCTGTGCCTAAAATGAAATAATTTGAAAGGTTTGAGGCCAATTAATATAAAAATGAGTGATTGGGGTAGAGGACTAAATAGAACAAAATAAAAGTTTAGGACTGAATTGACAAAAGATAAAAGAAAAGGACTAATATTATGCACACGTGTCAGGTTTAAATTAAAACCCTTGCCACGTCAGCAATTAGAATATAATTAATGAAAAAAAGGACTGATTTGGACATAATTAGCATTTGTAGAGGACTGTTTTGGTAATATAATAGAAAAATGACTGATTTAAATTTTTTGAAAAGAAAAAGGACCTATTTATCATTTTTTCCTTTCCATTATTGAGTTACTAACTACTCCTATTTTGCTTTTTTCCTTGTTTGTCCCCTTTCCCCACCCATTTCTTTAGCGATTCTATAGTTTGTCACTTTTGACCAACGCCTGTGCATTACCCTGATAAAATAAAAAAGGAAATAATCAAATGGGCAAGATAGTGGGGATGGACTTATGGAGGGAGTATTATGCAAAAATTAACAAAGATCAAAATTTAAATTCACACTTTTATGAGGACCAATCCTACAATTATGCCCTGCTTTGCTTACTAGTACTATATCAAGTAGAAAGTAGAAAGTGGAGTATTTGGTTGGCTCAGTTTCTTCGTTCCCCCCAGAATCGAAATCTTTCGAAACCCTAATTCTCTGCTGCTTCCCCAGATCTCTCAAGATTTTCTGCTCCACATTCTAAATCAAACATGGACATGACACTCGATGATCTGATCAAGATTAACAAGAAACCCGCTGGGCCCCGAGGCGGCGGCCGAGGTCGGGGCAGCGCCGGCGGTCCCGGTCCTGCTCGTCGGCCCCCGAATCGCTCTGCCAATAGGGCCGCCCCCTACGCACCCACCAAGGTCAGATCCCGCTGCTGCTTTTGATGTTTGTAGTTATTGGAGGCCGAGGAGTTTTTTAATTTGTTGGTGAATTATGGGTTTGGAAATTGGAATAGGCGGCTGATTCGAATTGGGGTTACGGCGTGTTTCCGGAAGGCGGCGATCGAGCTTCTAACATCGAGACTGGAACGAAGTTGTACATTTCGAACTTGGATTACGGAGTCTCCAATGAGGATCTCAAGGTTATTTTAGATCATTCTATTTGTAAAATCTTGAAACATTTTTCTATTTCAATTTAGTTTGAATCTTAGAAATGTATTTGGTATGTCTATCTCTAATAGGATTCGCATTCTTGTCGAGTCTGTTGTTGTAAATTTTCATAGACTTGTTATCAATCTGTAGTTCTGGTTTCAATTGTCTCATAAAGATGGTTCCTTTCGGACAAGAATTCCAAACTTGTGGCTCATGATCTTGTAAAATCAGAAATATTCCAATTTGCGTTCATGTTACTTTTTAAGAAGGGTAAGATTATGAAGTTACTAATTTAGTTATTCAGGTGCACTAGTTCTCTCAAAGTTACATTTATTGCAGAGTTCTCATTTCCTCTCTTATTCATGAATTATTTGTACCATCACTCTTTTTAAGCCTACTTTTTTAACATGATAGTATTGACACGTGAGATAGACACTAGTCAGCATGAAAAATTACTTCTAATATAATATTTCAATTACTTAGTATGCTGGATGTGTGTAAAGTCCATATGTTTAGAATCTTTGACTTTGCATACATCTTGACTTTTCCAAAGAGACTTTGCAACAATTGTGTACAAATTTGCAAATTCTACCATTGTATTTTTGGTTCATGCATTCCCTTCACGTAATCCATTTGAGATGGGTAAATGTACTGGCTTTGCATCCCATTGGATTATATACGTTCAATAGATTAGGTGTAGCTATTACATCTCCATACTCCATAGATTCTGTTGAGTGTTGACCCCTGTTTAGCTGCTGGGCTGCTGGCCATAGTAAGCTGTAACCAGCCATTATATTCTAAGGGCCTGACCACATAAACTTCTTTGGTATTGTAACGCCCCCGACTTTAAAATATAGTTGGGCGGAATGTGTTACCGCCACATCAATTAATCAAGCTCGCTACGACTAACTTGACTAAGAAATGCTAAGGCTAACTGTAGGAAATTTTGATTGACTTATGTGTCTTAACTTAGGAATTACTCCTCCGTATTCCTAAATAGTTGTCTCTTTCAACTCAATTTCAATAACCAAGGTTTGCATCTATTAACTCATAAATTTACACTTTTAGCCTTCAACTACACTTATTCTTAGCATTTATGTAAAGTGAAGGGCAATATAGTAAAAGCATAGCATAACTACCTATAACTACATAAAAATGACAACTATTTTGGAACACATTTTACTCTCTAAAAAGACAATTAAAAAGGAACGGAGGGAGTACTGTTAAGTACTCGAGTTCTACAAAGTTGTGTCGAGGGATTCCTAGGAAAGGGAGGTGGGCCACTGGAGGTGGGCCACTAGCTGACGGGTCTTGTTATCACCAAACCTCCTTAGACAGAAGCCCCCTAGCAACTTGATATTACACAAGTAATTTGTATTCATCGGTTTAAACACAATTAAAACTTAATGCATAATAAAATTCAAGTGGTTTAGAAAGAAGACAATACTTTATTAATAGACTTTATTCATAACATAAGAAATTCCATTGGGCCCATGGCCAAAACATTTGTTCCAAAAGTAGTTTGATGCACGAATTTAAAGGAGTCTTATTTATGAAAAATCTTCCCCGGCCCAAGTGCGTGCACAACTTCTTGAATGAAATTTACCATGAAAAAGGAAAAGGACAACAAATAATCAGCAACAATGCTGAGCAAGCTAGCCTCGTTCCGAGAACACAAGTATACAAAATGATACACAAGTCATTTAAGCATTATATCTTTTATTTAGCTGCACTATTAGCCGCGACCCAACTTGCACATGGTGATTCAACTATGAGTATACTACCCGGGCACACTAGACAATGTCGTGCGTCTTATATCTAGCGAAACATAGGCTCAAAACATGTGGGACTAAGGAGGAACAATCCTACCACTTAGCCAGAGGGGAGTTCAGTCATCCACAACTCAGGCACCACCGCGGTGCTCATGCCCTCAATAATTTCGTTTTCATTAATTTAATTTTCACATAATGGCCTATTGACCCATTAAAGTTTTGACATCAAGGGCCTAGCCCAAAAACACAGGTTTAAATGGTTTAAAGTATTTTGACACAAACATGGGATTAAAACCCCAAAAACATTTTGACAAGTGAACATAAACACATAATTAAAACACTTAAAAGCATTTCATGCATAGTTCAATGAAGAAAATTCAAGAACATGCTTGAAACACATGATTTTCGGGTAAGACTAGCTTACTCTCACAAAGATCTCTTGTTAGAACTCAATCAAAGGAACTCCTAAGCTTGCTTCCACTCCTTGAAGCCTCCCAACTCTTAAGAACACTTAGAACACTAGAGAGAATTAGAGAGAATATGATTTTTGGTGTGAGGAGTGAGTGAAGGGGTGGGGGGTTTATATAGGTGGATTTAGGCAAGGTGAATCAAGGCAAAGTCAAGTGATTGATTCCCTTGATTCTGTTGTCCTCTCCCAGCCGCCCCTAACTTCCCAAAATTGGAGGATTTTTGGTGATTTCTTGCCCCTCTCTTGCTAGGTATGAGATCCTTCTAGAACATTCTTTGAACCCCTTCCTTTGTTACCAGATTTTTGGCTGATTTAGCAGCCATTTGGGGGCCAAACGTGGCGCCCAAGACAGCCCCAAATCTGTCTAAAATCTGTCCCAAAATCCTTAATTTCAGTCAGCCAAAACTTACCATATCTAGAGCAAATCCTATAACTAAGGTAACTATCCCGTTGTTGAGACATCCTCCTAACTCCTCATTAAATAATTATTCCAACTTGAAATAATTATTGCATCCAAAAATTAAATTACCGTTCATTTCCGAATTCCGATAGTTATTTTCCGGAGTGTCACAGGTATCCATTTAGGTATCCTATACTTGCTCACTTTAACCTTCACTTTTATGGAAATTCCTCTATCACTAAGCACTTGTTGCCAAGGTTGTTACGGCATCGCCACGGCGACGACATGGCGGCATGGCGGTGGCAGAAGACCGCCATAAACGCTCGCCCCGCCATACAGTCCCAGCAGCCCTTAAACCCAAAAGTTGGCCCAGCCCTCAACTCTATTTCGAAACCATAGCAGCAGACTTACCAAAAACTTCTACTGTCCGTCTCCTCTTCCGCCGTCCGCTGCCACGTCTCCGGTCACCGCCGCCCTCCCATGACGCCTGTATGCTTCCTCACTCTGCTGTTGCTTCCCAAATCCTCTGTTTCTGTTCTATTTTTAAATAAATACTATGACTTTACTCTTTTATGATTTTACTATTTCCTAGATCTCATTTATTCTAGTATGTCCTTTCCCCTTCCTTTCCTCTTCTTTTCTCTTTTAGAGTGCAGTCGCCGGTCAGTGCACTATTATTACTTATCATTTTTCATTAATTAATAACAATGATAACAATAATAGTAATAATAATAATGTTTATATAAACAAATAACTAAAGGTTATATACTCCAAAAAAAAAATAACTAAAGGTTATTTTATCATTTATAATATACATTTTTATAATATTATATCCCCAATAATGTTAACATTGGGTTATGGCACAAGTTTTAAGAAACTGGGAAATAAGTGGTGGAAATTTTAGGAGAGGAGAGAAAGAAATAGAAAAAGTAGTATGAATGGGAAAAAAACTTACCCAAAAAGGAAATGTTAGCATTATTTTAAAATAGCACAAAAAGGAAAATGTTAGAATTATTTGAAACTGGAGGAAGTACTATAAAACTACTATTATTTCATCTTATGTAAAGTAAAAATATATAATACATTGTATGTAATACTCGCCATATTGTCGCCATGGCGGTATGGCTGGCACCGCTTCGCAATAGGGCGCCGTAACAACCTTGCTTGTTAACCATTATGTGCATGCAACATGCATGTGATAAAGGAATTTTTTCTTAGCTTGTTGATCCCCTATGTTTTGTTGGGAATGCAGGAACTCTTTCTGGAGGTTGGCAATGTGAAACGATATGGTGTACATTATGATAGGAGCGGCCGATCAAAGGTACTGCCCAGGATTGATCTAGTTTTGCTCTATGGTGTAACCTTGTGTCTTACCTTGTTATGTACCGCTACTTTGTCTAGGGTACTGCTGACATAGTTTTCTCACGACGTCAAGATGCGGTGACTGCCGTAAAGAGGTATAATAATGTTCAGCTTGATGGAAAACCAATGAAAATAGAACTTGTTGGAACAAACATTTCTACACCTGCTGTTGGACGTCCTCCTGCTGGTCCATCCGTCAATTCCAATGTAGCTCCTCGAAGGTGTGCCTTTTGGTTTTTTAATGTTTCTGCACTATGAATAGCTTGTTAAAGGTTGGTGAGATTAGATTTCTGTAGTGCTAGCTTGTTTATCCATGGAATATAGGTTAGGGGCATCCTCTCATAGACAGTATCTTCTTGCTTGCAGCAATTGGTATTCTACAAAATCAAGCATAGGGCCATATTAACCTGATAAAAAGGCTTAATTGAAGATGTAACTGGAATGCTATTTGCCTAACAAGTGTTTGAATAAAATGGTTTCGGCCCCCTTCCACCGAAAAAAAAAAAGAAAAAGAAGAAAAAAAAAGGCTTAACTATTTTAGGTATATATTTTCATATTTCCATCTGCAATTTGATATTCAAGTCATGCAATAAAATTATAACTTAATCAGGCCCTAACTAACTTGTTTCAGCTTTGAACTCCAATGGTTACCCTTCCAGTTTCCTGCATGTATTATTGTGTCTAGACTCCAGCCATTTCTGACCTCTCTCATCCCAGGGCTCTTGGTATATACGTACTTATATATGTATGCTGCTAAGACCTTATTGTATTAAAACTATTCTTTTCTAGGTAAAAGAAAGTAAAACTATCATATATTTGAAATCTTGATCAGTGATGATTGCAATACAACATTGAAAATGTTTATATACTGCCTGAAGTTAACTGTTGAAAAACTGATGTTGACTGGTTATTTACAGGTGAAGTCCACAACTTTTGATCATCCTTGTTAGCATCTCATACTATATTACCTTTTCTGGTTTGTAGTCTGTCTTAAGCGAATTGTGCCACTAAGAAATCATCTGTTACTGAATTGTGATGGTGACTTATGCATTGTGATGGCTTCTTTCTGAATAACTAACTTTCTAATACCAGTATTTTATTCTGCATTCAAATGAGTAAGTTATCATGGTAATCCCCTTGATGAGAATTATGCTATACTTTATTTCTTAATATTACCTGAAAAAATGAAATTATGCTGACGGAACAGTGGGCAAATCAGAGGTGCTTTTGGAAGATTGCGAGGACGAGGTCGTGGATTTGGAGGTGGACGAGGACGGGGAAGGGATCGTGATGAGAAGTTATCAGCTGAGGATCTTGATGCAGATTTAGAGAAATACCATGCAGATGCAATGCAGACAAATTGACCTTGTCTAGTTTATTGAGAGGCGTGTGTTCCTGCCCTTGTTTGATATTCAAAATTTAATGTGATCTAGTCCTTAGGCAACATTGGTTCTGTCAGCAAACAAGGAGCACTACTGGAACTGGGGGGAACAAGCTATATTATCTCGACCATGTGTTTCATGTCGATTCATCTTGTCGGTTGAGATGTGTAATGACGTCAACCTATATTTAATTTCCTGTAAAACAGTTAAAGAGTGAGAATCATGCATTCTGTTGCTTGTGAGCCCTACTGTGGTTATTGATAATCATGGAATATGGAGGTAAACCAAAGATGAAAAAATTGGGTTTAACTTGGTTTTTGATCGCAAAGATGAGTTCTGGATTGTGAGGCTATGGTGCGCATGGCTCGTTTGTATTATATTTGTGTGCTGCGAAGAGACATCTGCTCCTGTTCTCTATGTAGAGTGCAAAATCCTTTGGTTCCACCTACAAGATGAATTCACGTTGCATTGGTAATGTTATAATTGTAGATGGCTAGATTGTCCAATGTTCTTCGTTTCCCAACTATCTCGTATTATGTTCTGCTAACAGTTTGTGCAGTTCTTGTGTAGGAGCCTCTGTTTAGTGTGTTACTTACATTGGGTTAAAGCTGTTGTCTCTAGAAGAATTGTAGCTATGTCTATGTTTTGATATTACAATTTGAAAAATAAGTAATCCATCTTTTAAGGAGGTGGACATCAAAATTTGGCTTATTGCGTGGAATAGGTGTGTTTATGTTTCTTTGCAAAATGTATCAGTTTTTAGATTTTGATTCTTTATTATCTATACATCTGCTCAATTTTGCCATAACCAAGTGGCAAGTGGTAACTCCTTGTAAAATAAAAATGGTTTTGCAGCGTGTTGATTCAAATTAAGGTAAAAATTAGATGATAAAGTGATAGTGATGGTGATGACAGGTTACCATTGCATTTCGGCATTCCGCTAGGTTGCAAAAGAAAACCAGGATCGACATTAGGGGTGGAAATAGGCTAGGCGAGGTGGGACTTTGCCTTGAATGGCATAGGGCTACATCAATTTTCTAAAGCATGAGCTTGGTCTACTTTGATAGACTTACGTTATAGGTCTAAGCTTGAACTTTATTCAAATAGGTTGCATTTCGCGAGCTCGCAGAAGAAAACCAAGATTGATACTAATCACTAGGGCTGTTTGCTAGGCTAGGCGAGACTTTGCCTTTAACGGCTTATTGCTACTTCAATTTTCTAAGACGTGAGCTTGGCCTACCTTATCTTTGATAGGCTTACATTATAGGCCTAAGCTCGAACTATTTATTTGAATAGGACATTATTAAACATTTTACAAGCCTGATTAGTCTATTTCAAAATAAGTTAAATTTATTATATATATATATATATATATGTCCGGGCTGTGAAACAGGGGGATCGGCTAGGGCTTGCTGAAAAAAAAGTCTTTTTTTGCCCTTTTTCGAAAAAAATCCATCCAATCTAATATGGATTGTCTACCTGAACATTCAAAGATTCTTCTGAGGCCGTAGTATAGAAAGCAACCTCTGGTCCTTTCCAAAACCATTGATTGAATTCCCTATCAACGGCTAGGGAAAGCTTGAACCCAATTCCTACATTTTTTAGCAAAGGGTTTTTTAGGATTGATGTACTATCGGAATCGGGTCGGGTCAATTCAATAATAGACGCCTGTTGGCATTCCACCCTTCCTTCTCCTTTCAGTGCATATCCCCCCTTTTCTTTTCGTAGGATTTTACTTATTATACCCGCTCATATTTGTTAGAATTAATTGCCTTATTTTATTCCGGCAATTACTAGCGATTCCGGCTTCATGCAGGCGAGTTAATTACTGAATCACTTCCCAATGGCATGTTCCGGGTTCGGTTAGATAATGAGGATCTGATTCGTATTGATGCTAGTGGCGATATTGATGCTAGTGGCGATCCATTTTTTTTACCCGTACTAGGTATTGGTAGTCCTATTTATTAAACCTTTTACAAGCCTGATTAGTCTATTTCAAAATAAGTTAAATTTATTATATATAAATGTCCGGATATAACATATTTTTTTAAAAAATCGCTCCCAAACCAAAACTAAAATGGTACTGTTCCTACCATTCTCTACTACCCCCACTTCAAAATATGCCAATTTTTAAAAAAGAATGCCCCCAAACCAAAACTAAAATAATTTTCTAGCCTATCAATTAATAGCAGATACCAAATGTATAGGAGGATAAATTGAACAAAACAAAATTACCACAAAATTAAAACAAGTCAAATTTATCCTAATTCTCAAAACCCCAAATTTTATCCCTAAATCCTACCCTACCCACATTCAACATTCCTTTCCTTTTCTGTTTCACAACCGGCCGGACTCTCCATGCCGCTCTCTATCTTATTGATCAGCCCTTTGCCCAACATAACATCATGGTGAGTCTTGTGCGTCTATTACCATGTACTGTATGACTTATGAGTGTGCTAGATGCATGATCGATTCATCATTGATGATTGATGTATCCCTCCCTCCCAAGATAAGACCAACAATTTAATCAACTTTAGCACAAAAAAACTATTTATTTATCAACAAATTGCATTTATAGGAACTGATAAATACGCAGAAGAAATCTGCACAAACAATATTAGGGAGAAACCAGAGGAATTTCTGTGGGAATCATCATGGTGATGCCCCCAATCCCACGGGCCATGGCAGCAACACTTATCAACACACTGCTAAAGATTAACAATATGCAGACTGCATTCTGAACCACCAAGCGGTATCATAATTCATAGGGAATCAACCATCAAAAGCCATGATTAAACAATGTGAACTTCTATTCCATCATGCCAATTTCCACACAATGAGAATATGATGAGATGGTGAGCAACCGAGAAAAAAAAACAGTGCCTTCAACCTCAAAACCTAAATATGCATGGCTCATTAATTAATGCACAAACCGAGACACATCGTACAAACAACCTAACTCCCACACCGCACGAAATCCTTGTTTGATACTCCCCACATCCGTTATGCACAACATACATTAGAACAATTTTTTTTCGGGGGGTGGGGTGGGGGCGGGGGTGTCGCTCTAAAAGACAATACGATTGAGGTGAGGAGGATAGAAGCTCACCAACCCATCAGTGTTCTTCGAACCTTGTCTACAATTTGATTCCTGGCAGACATGTTTGACAGCTGAAATCCAGAGTTTTCATCTAGAAGGAAGCGGTAAACCTCCCATTCACGCTCGGCTGCTTGATGCCTCCCGATCTCCGCCTATCATGTTCAGTGATATTCTTATTTATTTCCAAATTATACTAAGAGTACACGTGAAGGAACAAAACATCTTGTTGATGCCATTTGCACATACCAATGCTTTTCTATATATTAGGTGAAATGTGCGGAATTATTCCTTCCTAAATCATATTTGAAAATATCAAGTGACAGAAACGTGCTTACCAAAAATGTGCATAAACCAAGATCCTTCAGGGCATAAGTAACATCATAGAAAACCCGTGGCCTTCCCCTCCCAGAAAGCTCAACCGGATTAGCTACCAACAGTTCAGTATCTGGGCCACGATTTCTGATGAGAACACGCAGTGGGTGAAGCAATTCCCGTTTTAAGCTTGAGCAGAGTGCCTCTTGCTTTTCAGGATCCACTATCTTTTTTCCTTCATTAGACTGGATAAACAGATCGAGTTCCCGCTGACCCTTGACTACAGGTGAAAACCGGCCATATAAAATCTGGAAACCATGGCAGCAAAAATATAAGATTGATGTGCTCAGTCGTGTTTCTAGAGCAAGAGGATGACAAAAAGCTTATTAAACATGTTTGAACAGATGTTCTAATAAATATCGGTTAACATCTTGGTAGGGAGATCAGACAGTTTGATGGTAGCAAAGTGCAGAAAACACACATGTATGAAGGGAATTAAAATTACTGTCATTCAATGTAAAAATATAGTTCACAGACCTAAAACTTGATGATTCAGAACATTATTGATACCACCGGAAGTTATAGGCATGTGTTGTGCCGTGTATGCTATCAATACCACAGGTAAAACTAATCTAATATATTAACACGAATGAGGTTATCCCCAGAACAACTTTATGATGAATTATTTATAGGATTAAATGCATACAATATCTTTACCAAACATGATATTGCATGTAGAGAAGAAATGAAGAGTTCATGCAAGATGCAATATTGTTTTTATATTTAAAATCATTAGTCTCAAGTCAATTTGAAGTCCACAAAGGTAATAATCTTAAGAGTAAACTACCAGCACGGGAGGGACCGAAGGTAAATACATTGGACATTATGGGGGATAATAATATTTGACAAGCAGTACCTTGATGTTGCAGTCTTTCAATGTTCGCATGATGTCATACAGAAAGCCCTTGTGATCTACACAGCTTATCTGAAGTAAAGTATGAGACGGGCTTAATGAATTGTCAGTTTTTACACTAGCCCTATTCAATTCCTTAATATCTGGGCTAAGAGCTTGTGACCGAGGTTCCATTTCTGATATTCTGAAGCTAAATAATTCGTCGGCACCTTGCTGAGACAGAGAAGAAATGCTTTGAAGCTTATCATATTGTGGCCCTGCTAACTGAAGTTCACAGCTGACACAGGATTCACCCAGAACATCGTACAAGCGCCGACAAGTTTCATCTTGCCTCCCTTTTGTATGCAACAGGGCCCTGAGGTTCAGATAAGGTCATAATCATAGTAACCATCAACAATGAACAGCAAGACACAATGCTATGTTATAGTAGTAATTTAAACTAATACAATGTTATAAGCAACCTCACCATCAATAGCTAACCATAACAAAACAAAACAAACTGAACAGGTAGCAGATCTCTGGGTTAGAAAAATTTTATCGTAGGGATATCTCAATGTACAATTGACACTGCAAAAATGATTTCTGGTGTTATATGGGGGTAAAATTACTAATGTAACTTCGTAAATTTCACTCTATGGAAGCATATAGAAAAACGCTCATCACCAAAAACTTAAAAACTTAAAAACACAAAAACAACAATCAGGGAACTTTTTGGAGATTAAAGCAAAGCAAACTTTGCATTCGGCTGAAATTGAGTGAGAAGACCATATTCAATGTAAAATCTTTCTCCATTGAGGAGATACTGGGCAAGAACACACCACATGTGTAAAAGGAACAGTTTTCAAATCGACTGTCAATCTATCCCTTATCATCGAAAACAATTGGATATGGCCATATTCCTAATGGCCTAACATGAATCAGCTGAACTCATAAGTATTTATTAACATCCATGGCGGAGCGTGAAAACAACTATATGCATGGCATTAACATCAAATAAAACAGATGTCAGGAAAATATAATTTATCATGTTACTAGTAAGAATTTAAGAAAAAATTCTCTCTCTCTCTCTCTCTATCAAAAAATGAAAAAAACATTGCTGATTAGTTAGTAGTTTTCGAATAGTTTGGTAGATATTTGACTTGACTATACAAATTTTAGTAGGGTCAACTACTGCAATCACCTACATAGATGGAGTGATACTCTATTTGAATGATGGAAACAATATAAGACCAGGGATGGTACCAGATACCCGTGGCCAGGAGTACTGTCCCCCACCCCATCAGTCCCCCCTTTTTCTTCATTAAAAATATGTATTAATAAAAATAATACAAAAAAATAAAAATATAGTATAAAAATATGCAACCACCTATATATGTATTTATTACTCCCTCGTCATGTTTGAAACGTCCCATTCGGACTTTTTACACTGTTCATTATGCATGTTCGGCTTAAAATTTCAGTTATATAACAAAAATATAGTCAAGTGGGATCTTGTTGGATTCGTCTTTTCGCATAGTTTTAGAATATATATTTTTTATAATTTTTACATCTTTATATTTTAAGATATTATTAACTGTTAAATAAATGCATTGGACTGCATGTCCAAAAATTTTGGGATATTTCAAATGGGACAGAGGGAGTACATTTTTATATTTGGTTAAGTTATGTGACAACTACTACTACTGTTCATATAAATAAAATTTATAGGAACAATTGGGCCACCTACTATTGCTGTTATTGTTCATATAAATTTATATAATTTTTGAATTTTCTAAAATATTAATTTATCTATAATAAAATAATTGGGCCACCTACAGGCACCCGTCCGGGTTGGGGGATGGGGGGGGTGGTGGCCTCAATGTTGCCATCCTGATATAAGTTTAATCTCCAGTAAGGTTTAGTTCTTTCTAGTTCTACACCTCGACCAAACCCCATGTTTTCAAATTTGGCAAAAGCTCACCTAAAAGAAACCCAAAGCTAAACGAAACATTGGTTTTCTGTACCCAAAACTTGCAGAGACATCAGTCATATAGGAGTACTTTTTATCCTTTCATAGCTTACAACTCACGTTGTATACTTGAGATAACCTCTCCAAAAGTCCAAGCTGACCAACCTTGCCACATGCACAAATTTAAGTTGGATACGTGATCGTGTTTCTATCAAATTCGAATTTGTTTCCTATACAAAATGTCATGTGTAGTATCAGGACTGCACAATTCTATTAATTACAGTAGATTTTTTTGTTCAAGTTGTATTTATTTATTATTTGGAACACGAGTTTTGGTTCAAGTTGATAATAGTAGAACTATAGTTTAGCTCTTACACACACTACACTACAAGGGAGAAGAGAATGTGTTCTTCGGTTCCAAGATCCATCTATCTAATGACATTTGGATATGGAAAAGTTTTAGGCTTCTCTTTTAGTTTTCCCTCCAGGTAGTGACAGGAGATATAGCAGATTGCACCATTACCCAAGTTTGAGTATTCTATCAGGACATTGATCTTAGCAAATCCACACAACACCAAGACTTTCATCATACCGAATAAACTAATAAAATAAAATAAAGAAAGAAAGAAGAAACAAGCCTTACAAGTTATCTCTTATGAAGAAAAGGTCTACGACACAACCATCAGGAGTTGTGCTCACTTTTACTTTTTGAATCTCCATCTCAAGCTCATCAAGGGCTCGAGTGACATCTGAACAAATGTAGGAAAAAAAATGTCAGTTAAGCATAAAAATGCAATTCTACAAAACCAAAAATAAGAATAAAGAAAATAATTTGTTCTACCATGTAACAATCCCATCCGATTAATGCAGCAGAACTTCAGCAAGTAAACAGGGGAGGAAGAAGCTTGTGGGGAAGGCTGGGAGTAGAATGATGGTATTGAAGGTGGGCAGACAGAAAGAAGTCGCTCTTTCAGACTTGCCCATCTCACAAGACGTGATGTAGAATGAGGAACCACCCACAATATAACATAACACCATTTGCCATCCGTTGAAACATCTTGTAATCAGAAATTTGTTAAATTAGCTACTCAATAACCTCACAAGCAAATAAAAGGGCAGATAGTCGAAGGAAATAAATAAAATATAATATCAGCGTACTGCACAATAGAATATGATCAGAAGAATATCAAAGGGGTAATCCTGCCAACCAGTTGAAAAACAGCCCCCTACTACTTAATAGCCTGTCCCAAAATTAGAGAAAGACTAAAACTTTTGTGAATGACAGGGTCGTGTAAGAAATGCCGCAATCACCAATTATCCAACCTAAGGAGCTTCCCAGATGCAATTTCAGGGTACAAAGGTACATATTTATTATTGAAAAACAAGACCTAGTTTGTCAAGTTTCCTAATCCAAACAGATCGTTGTACTTAATACTCAATCGAAAAGCCACTATTATTAAAACCAGGATAGGCAATGGTACACATCTTCTACAAAAAATAAATAAATAAAAAATGAACGACTTTTAGAAGCCAAAAAATGAAGAAAGATAACATACATCTCCTGGAAACAGTAAAAATTTCATCTGCAGCAGTAACAGTACCCTCGCAAATTAATAATGACAATCTGTACATAAACACTTGGTATGACAAAAATTAAAACACATTCAGCGCACAAAACATGAAACTAGGTCAACGCACAGATAGACAACACCGAGAAAAAAAATGTAGAAATTGGGGAAAAAAAGGTGGGTGGGGGGGGCAAATGCAAAATGGAAGAACCTCCACGGGTAATATAGAGGCCGAATTCGAGAATGGAGTGACAAATATCGCAGCCGAGGCCAGTCTTGTCGGGACAATTGACGGTGATGACGTAGGGGTCACCGGGCTTCTTCCCCTTGTCAATCAAAACAGCGTCGTCGATCATGGCCCCCATATGAGCAGATGGATGGACGGATAAGAATACAGAGAAGGAGGAGGAGGAGGAGCAGCCATCCAGGAAGGATCGAGCATCGAGGGAGGGTTAATCGAAGAAGTCTGGAAGCATGTATGATTGATTATTTGATTGATTGAATTGAGTGAGGGCTCAGCCGCTTCGTATAGAAATAGAAAATTACTTCTGTTCTGTCCAGAGGTGGCTATGGCTACGGCTATGCTGCTGACACGTGGCCTTACCAAACTACGAAGTACTATTTCTTTGTTTATGAAACAACCAACAAAAACAAAACAAAGTACATTAAACAAATACAAGTAGCACGTATTTATTTAATATTTTCTCTGTCTTTTAAAGATAGCTACGGACCCACTCAGCACGCAGTCCAATGCACATTTTAAACCATTAATAATTCAAATTCGGTACATGTAAAAATTTTAAAAGTTCGATATTTAAAATCTACAAGACGAGACGAATCTAACAAGATCACACTTGGCCATATTTTAACTTGTATAACCATGAGAAAACTTTAAGTCAAAGTATATAAGTGAACAATACCCATTAGTCAACAGTAGCTAACAAAAAAAACGGAGGGAGTAATTAATTTCTCAAATAAAAATGAAATGGATGAATATGTAAAATATTAAATATGTATACTCTTTCCCTTTCATACATATTAGAACACATTCAACTTCAGTTTGCGAGCAAATGCCACACAAATTATAAATAAATAAATATAATGGATAGAATGTCACATAAATTATAATGGAAAAAAAAGGAGGGATAGAAAGTCAGGGAGGTAGGGACTTGACATCCCCAATATATTATACTAGTATTCTCATCTATCCCATTTAACTTGTCTTGTTTGACTTCTGCACGCAATCCAATGCGCTTTTTCAACCTACAATATCTCAAAATATATACAACAAAAAATTATGTAAAATATATATTCTAAAACTATATGATCATACGATTTTAACAAGACCTAGCTCGATTATTTTTCTCAAATACATACATTCAATAAAATTGAGTTATGTTAAACAATGAACAGTACAAAAAAATCAAACAGGACAAGATGGCTGGGACGGAGGGAGTAGTATAAATCACTGCTTTTTCTTATAATTATATAATTGGGATAAGTTTAGGTCAAAATTCATTCATAAATAAACAATTGTAAAAATTAAAACATTTCTTATAGGGAACGGTTACGGTACTACCAATGTGAATGGTAGTACATCAAGACAAATGATCTCAACCATACAAAAATATCCAATGGCTATAAAATAAAAAAGGGTAGAATTGTCAAACATAAATAATCATATCTTTAGTAATAAAATCATTCACAAAATCAATTTAGTGATTTCTATCCTTAAATAAAGATTATATAAAAAAGTTGCATAAGTTAGCTCTATTTCGACATAATTCATGGCATAATAATAGAGAAATTATCTTTATTTATTTTTCACTCGTCAGTCTTTATTCCTCATAATTTTCTATTTGGCTGTTTTGAATTTCTAAAATATGATAGAATATTTAGATTTCTTGCATCGAGTAGATAGATTTTCATATAAAGAACGTCCAAATCCGAGCTCATTTGAGAAAGTTAGAGTCATTTGAAGTTTGTCATATAAATATTGTTTTATACATCGTTGAAATGCATATGCTATGTCGCTGAATTGTAAAGTCTCCGTAGTTGAATTGTAAAGGCAACGTCGCTGAATTACATAGCCACTGTCGCTGAAATATAAAGACTGTGTTTCTAAAAATCGTATTGAACTTCAAATGGCTCTAACTTTCTCAAAATAACTCGGATTTTGACGTTCTTTATATGGAAATCTACCTACTCGATGCAAGAAATCTAAATTTCCCATCAGATTTTTAAAATTCCAAATTGATAAATACCAGATTTTCAAAATAAAAGATATCTTATGCTCGTTGTTTTGAAAATATGATATTTATATGTTTTGAATTTCTAAAATATGATACGATATTTAGATTCCTTGCTTCGAGTAGATAGATTTTAATATAAAGAACGTCGAAATCCGAGCTCATTTGAGAAAGTTAGAGCCATTTGAAGTTTGTCATATAAATATTGTTGTATAGACTACATTGCGGAAATGCATATGCTATGTCGCTGAATTGTAAAGTCTCCATCGCTGAATTGTAAAGGCTCTGTCGCTGAATTACATAGCCACCGTCGCTGAAATGTAAATGTTGTGTTTCTAAAAATCGTATTGAACTTCAAATGACTCTAACTTTCTCAAAAGAACTCGGATTTTGACGTTCTTTATATGAAAATCTACCTACTCGATGTAAGGAATCTAAATTTCCCATCAAATTTTGAAAAATCCAAATAGATAAATACCAGATTTTCAAAATAAAAATATCTTATGCTCGTTGTTTTGAAAATATGATATTTATATGTTTAGAATTTCTAAAATATGATAGAATATTTAGATTCCTTGCATCGAGTAGATAGATTTTCATATAAAGAACTTCCAAATCCGAGCTCATTTGAGAAAGTTAGAGCCATTTGAAGTTTATCATATAAATATTGTTGTATAGATAGACATCGCTGAAATGCATATGCTATGTCGCTGAATTGTAAAGTCTCTGTCGCTGAATTGTAAAGGCTCCGTCGCTAATTTACATAGCCACCGTCGCTGAATTGTAAAAGTTGTGTTTCTGAAAATCGCAATGAACTTCAAATGGCTATAACTTTCTCAAACGAACTCGGATTTTGACAATTTTTATATGAAAATCTACATACTCGATACAAGGAATCTAAATTTCCTATCAAAATTTTGAAATATAAATAGATAAATACCAGATTTTCAAAGGAAAATGGTATCTTATTCTCGTTAGTTTGAAAATATTATATTTATTTGTTTAGGTTTTATAAAATCTGATAAGATATTTAAATTCCTTGCGTTGAGTAGATATATTTTCATATAAAGAACGTCCAAATCCGAGCTCATTTGAAAAAGTTAGAGCCATTTGAACTTTGAAGTTTGTCACAAAAAATTATGTTGTATAGGCTATGTCGCTGAAATGCATACTCTATGTTGCTGAATTGTGAAGCTCCCGTTGCTGAATTGCAAAGCCACTGTCGCTGAAATGTAAATGCTATGTTTTTAAAATCGCAGTGAACTTCAAATAACTCTAACTTTCTCAAACGAACTCGGATTTCGACGTTCTTTATATGAAAATCTATGTACTCGATACAAGTAATTTAAATAACCTATCAAATTTTAGAAATTCCAAAAAGAAAAAATAGATTATGAGGGGAGAGAAGTACGAGCATTAGAATTGAGAAAAATAAATAGAGATCATTTGTGTCTTATTGAAATTACAATAACACCCTTTGTATAAATCTTAGCCATTGATTTCAACATTTCATCAATGGCTTGGATGTGCCACAGTACATCAAGAGACATTAGTCTCTGCACCCTAATCAAAGCCTTTCTTATAACATAGGATGTAGGAGTATATTTTAAAACTTTGCAATTAGATGAATCTAATAAAATTCAACTTGACTATATATTTTTTAATTGTATACTAATAATTATGATAACATTAAGTCAAAATTTACAAGTGAAAAATAATAGAACTCAATAGGACAATAGTTCTGGGATGAAAGGAATATTTACTTTTTTTGGTGAATTACCGGGTATTCCCATGTCACATTGGACCTAAGATTAATCCCTCTTGGATCTGCATGGGTAAGAGCGCCTCTCCCAAAACAATTTTTTACATACAAAAAGGAATATTTACTTTTAAATGAATATTTTAATTAATTTTTTTTTTCGGTTACAGCTGTAAAAGACGAGCTAAAAGAGAAGGGAAAAATAAGCTAGATCAAAATAGAGTATCAAAATAAAATTAAAATAATTCTATAAAAAAAATAATGACAAATCATTAGTTTTATTTGATTTTTAAGTTTATAATTTTATTATTTAAAATAAAACATAACAAATTTTTTATTTATCAAATTGTAGTTAAATTGTTTTTAATTGACACTTGAAGTTAAAGTGTTTGAAACTAAATTCCCTTTAGTTCGTAGTAGCATATTTGAAGTACAACCAACCAAACCCATCATTGATCAATAATCATACTTCCGTTTCATTATTTTTGTTACAAAGGCTTCCGACACGCATGCCAATGCAC
Source organism: Hygrophila difformis (assembly GCA_030278955.1). Lineage (NCBI taxonomy): Eukaryota > Viridiplantae > Streptophyta > Magnoliopsida > Lamiales > Acanthaceae > Hygrophila > Hygrophila difformis. The sequence continues at coordinate 5,607,349 of JAOANR010000011.1, forward strand.
GTTTTTAACGATTAATAACTTAAATTGTGTACAAAGAAAAGTTATAAAAAATTAATTGTCTAAAACTACAAGATTAGACGAATCTAACAAGATCTCAATTGACTATGTTTTTTCTTACATAACTATGATAAAAGTTCAAATCAAAGTTAAACAGTGAATAGTGTCAAAAACTCATCCGTAACAAAAACGGTGAGACAGAGGTAGTATTATCATTCATCCCTTTATTGTCATTTGATAAGGACGGAAAGGGAGAGTGTTGGGGTTCTGTGCAATCAGTGAATATAATAATATTGATACACTGAAACATTTCCCCTTTGACTGACTGGAATCTGGATGAATGAATGTGTTTCAAATCTTTTCCGTGATTCAAATACAATGAATGAATTTATTCAGCAGCTTTGTTTGGACTACTTTGGGAGGAAACTCGTGATCTGACAGCAAAAACTTGTTGTTGGACACTTGGACTAAAAAAGAGAGAATCGATCGAGGGGATGAATGGTTATCTCTTCTTTTCTACTTTTACCCAAAATCAATGAGGCACAGCACGGCCCCACAAATTGCTAATTGTCACCAAAGCAAAGATGAAATTACAGTAAACAATGGATCAAATTTAAACATCATAGGAGTAATACTCAGCTCTATCCCACCCTTAATTGAGAACTCAATTAACAAGATACTATTGAGGGAACAATGCTACTACTCAAGATAGGATTTTTACACCTCTTCCATCCATGGTTTGGATAACTGTCCTGTGGACACAATCCAGTAATAGTCTTGCAACTTCTTCTATACACATATTAAAGCTCCATTTTATACAATTATGAAGATCTGAGCAGTCTTGCAGCTGTCTAAATTTTAATGCTTAGGCTAACAAGTGTGGACTTGGAGCACGACGTACACATGGTTCCATACAATTTCCCAACAGTTAAAAAGAGTTGTTTACAAGTTAATTAGCATCTCTGCAATCATTCAAGTTGCTACTGATTTTCAATACACATTCTTTTCACAAATTTTCAGCACACTTCCAACTGACATCTCCCCAAGTTACCCACATTAACTACTACAAGATACACAAGGTTATGCTTAAACCTGTTGTTCCTCTTCTGGTGGCTCTTCCTCTTCCTGGAGAAGGTTTTCCCTGTTGTCATGGGCCCAAAAACCACGTACATCTATAAGCATGCTAGCAACTGTACCACCCTGCTTGCAGGCAAGCAGATCTGCAAGCGTTATCGTCAACGGATCAGCTGGTTTCACCATATCCCAGATTTCATCCCTTACATCCTCAATACACAGCTCATAGTTACCCCCCTCGATCCATTTCTGGTGAACATCCCTGTTTCATGACAGCATTTTAGGCAAGTTAGAGTTTGAGATAAAAAGGCTGCTTTTTATCTGGGATTGAAAGACATCCAGATACTATGAGTTGGAATTGCACAAGTTTTATCATTGGAAAATCACATCAGGAGACATAATAAGCTCTAGGTGTTCACCATCTTTTGCATTCCCATTCATTTTGTTCCTCAAATATCATAAAATATAAAAAAAGTATTCATTATTAATGATGTATGTGATGAAGAATATTTCTATATCTGAACCTGAACAGTGTGTGGACATCAGCAGTTGTGAGGAATCCCCTTCCATGAAGATCAAGGCACCTAAACAGATATGTCAGCCCCTCTGGAGTGTCTTTGTTCTCCAAAGCTAAAACAAAGTCAAGAAAACTCTCAAAATCCATCTCGCGAGTGTTCCCACCCCCACCTTTTCCACGACGAACGTGCTCATCAAACACTGCGTACAAGTATGACAAAGTGAGCGCTCATGTCTCATTCTGATATCGTATTAGACTAGTTAAAAGACTTGGCCAATGCAGCTGTTGTTGTTCAAACAACTGTTTTATGAAGAGTTACATAATGATGTGGCCATTTAACCATTCTAACACCCTACATATGGGCATCACTTGCTAAGATTTTATAGGATCATCTAGTTCTCTTAATATTTTGTGCCCAATTATCCATTCTAATACCCTACATATGGCATCACTCACATAAAAATGTGTCTTGTCAAAACCTTCTTAAGAAATAAATAACTAAAAAAAAAAAAGAAAGAAAAGAAAAGAAAGAAATCCCAATGTAGGAAAATTGGCATAATATTCTTGTATCTATTTAACAATTAAAAACCACAACCTTAGTTTTATTTATGAAATTGAAGGAAACCATTACCCATGTCTCCTATATGGTTCAAATTCCACAAGAAGGTTTTTCATTGAAATAACAAAAAGGAGTTGTCGCAATGCAAGAGCATCAGTGATAATGTGTCAATGATGCAGATTCAATGGTAATCCAAGAAAACTAGAAGAGAGATGAGAAGGGATACTCATTTCCAACCTCTTTCAATGAAAATATCAGTTAGTGTCCCATCAGCATAATCACGAAGCTCCATTTTGCTCAATGTTCCATTCATATCTTTATCAAGAGCAAGGAACATATCTGAAGAAACAAACAGAAATTTCAAAAATGATATTACGTTTAGGTATGGAACACACCTTCACAACCCCGGAAAACACATGTAAAAGGAAATGAGGCAGAGCAAACATGGAAATAAATCCACATCTAAGTTAATTAAAAAATTAAAATCCACATTTTCTCAAGCGTGCAGTGTCATCCAAACCTACATAATTAGCCACATATAAACAGGTGATACATGCATTGCTTAACCAGGTTTTGTAAGCACAGAAATAACTAATAATGATTTTTAAATAGGGCAATTTAGGACAATGTTGCCATATTCCAAATGGGATAGAGCTGCAATACTGATGAAAAACTCAACCTATGGATTACATCAGTTCCCATTGTTAAATCAAGTAATCAACCAAAAAAGAGAGAGAAAGTGAAGATGACTACAATATATCTAATTTATGAGGTAAATGAATCTGCAATGAATTTCCTTACCACTACTGCTGGAAAGGACTGTACACCAACCCAAGGGTTCCAGTTCATTTTCAATACCACCACCGAAGTGCTAAATGCTGAGCATTTTTTTCATTTAACTACATTAGACTATAATTTTCTTACAGAGAAAGTAAAAACTTGGTTGCAACTGCAAGTGGTAAAATGCCCATATGTAATCACGTATTTCCAAGAATCCTGTTTCCTCTTTAACAATTACAATTGAAAATGAATACTTGTTAACAAATAAAATGAAAATGTGCTAAATTTCTCTTTGCATAAAAAATGATGCAGATCCACTCATCCAAGAACCCAGTTTCTTTACTAATTCATAATAGAAAAGGGATTATTATTGTTGACACATACTATGATCACTCGTAGACATTAGAGGACATCCTCCTTCTCTTTCTTCACATAAAAAGTTGTTGATTGTATATATTACTTCTTAAAATGACTTTTCCTTTTCATATTTTTAAGGCACGTGTTTCCAGAAGTAGTAACGAATAAGTTAATCACATCAGCAAATAATTATCACTTTGTAGCACTTAAAACCCAAATCAAGAAAGTCATCTTAAATTTATTGAGTATAATAACTGAGCCAAACTATGCATATGTGTTCACTTATAAGCTAATCACAAGACCTTTATCAATATTTCTAGCAAATGTTCAAGCAAAACAATATAGAATGTATTGTCTAGAAGCCTCACTCTTTTCTTAGGTAATACTCATGAAATTGTTTAAATTCAATCACAGAGGGGTATTTACTTTAAAATTTTCACGTTTTAAGAGTAATTTACCATAAACAGAAAAGATAGATTAGAAGTAAACCAATAAAAATTAATAATAAAATTAAGTACACAACAAAATAGAGACAAGCTGATGTTTGGCAATGGCATAACTATTAAACTAAATCATTTGGATTGCAGATAACACAAGAACATAGGGTTGAGAAGAAAAACAGGAAGATGATAAGTTTTAAAATCTAAAGATTATTTTGCCACCAAAGTGAAAAGTAAGGGATAACTTCGAAATTTTCCAATCAATAATAAGAAATAATACACATGCAGGAAACTGTTGTCTGTACCATAACTGGAGAGCAGTTCAAGGAATATGCAAGTTCTTAAACACCAGGTATTATATAGATTCTTCCATGGATAAAAAGAACTGAATTCAGTTATATAGCAACATGACTGAAACATACTTGCTGACACACACGGCACACTGATAAACCCAGAGTACTAACCACAGATGCGTTGAGCAGATGTCAAAGAGAACCAGTTCTCAGCCTGTTCAGTATCAGTAGCCTCTTCCTCACTTTCCTAGTGCCATAATAACCGAGTTCAGATTAAATTTCAAAAGTAATAATAAGAAGCGAAACAATACCCAAAGCTGTTCTAATGATTGCAGTAACAAGAGAACTAAGAAATTTAAAATGATGACATGCTCACTGATTGAAAGTACAGACACATCACAAAATGAGCAAGGAACCAAAATTTAAAATTTAAAATTTAAAATCTTGCATCCAAATGTTCAACACACATCTAAATCGAGTAATCTGGCGAAAGTAATAATATATAATTATCAAGTAATGTACTGAATGACTGTAACAATTATACCTGGTGCAGTTCCATTAGTTCCTGAAGACAATTACTAAGCAGCACCTTCTTTATGCAAGCCTTTCCTGATATTAACAACTAGGATTCACATGCCCATTCTCAAAGCAAACAGGAATCTTGAAATATTGAAATTTAATGCAAACCTCGCTTATGTGGATCACAAAAGAAGAAGAATTTGTGTGCAGCAATGCGACAGTACATTTGTATAAAAGCTGCAGGCATGTCTCTCAGTTGTGCCAAATTTGGAATAAGGCCTCTTATATAGGATTCCATTTCCTATTTTAAAAGTACAAAAATTAGCAAGTGTTGGACATCGTCGAACAGATCCATATTACAAAGTGGATCATAGGCACAAAAGAAATTTCAACATACATGAGGTTGAAGGAAGCCATCAGAATCTTCATCAAGCTCACTCATATCAATTCGGGCTTGAGTAAGTGAAACCTGCATAGTAATAAAGTGATGTTGAATGAAGCTGAGAATTGCAGAAACTCTCTGCATTAAATGCAACTCGAGAATACTCATTTCATCCCATAACTATAGATCAATCCAGTCTTTATGTGAATTACCTCAAAGGGCATAAAAGTAACAACTACATCTATAATGTCCACAGTGATAGCACAATTGAGCAGTATACACAATCTGAAGTAGAGGGTTCCTTCAAATATTGTGGCAAAGCATTATCAGGCAGGATGGGTTCATAAGGATATTCAATCATCTCCAAAGTTATATACTTGTTTTTACCATCAAATGATGATACACACACATACACACACATCATGTGTGCTAGTTAAGTTTAATGTTCTTTTTTCTAGCTGTAGTAGATTCTTGGAGCAACTCTCTTTCAAAATGTTTGAGATCGAAAAAACATAACAAATCAACTAATAACTGGAATCAAAGACCAATCAAGAATAAATGAGAAAATCTAACCTAATTGAAAGTTGCCATATTTTGTCACAACTTTGACCCGGCACTTCTTGAAATTCCAATAAAGGATAATATAACGACAATTGTAAAGGTGATGTGATCAACCCTGTAGTGAGATGATTAATTTTATGGCCAAATTGAGGTCTCTAAATTCAAACATAAATAGAGCTTCTGAGAATCAAAAAGGAGATGAGCAACAAAAAAGGCGGATCTATACGGAAATGCTTTTTGATATTTTGGGCAATCTGTCACCAAGACATAAGGAACCAATTGTTCATGGGTATAATTGTCTACAACTCTATGCAACATAGTTTCGATCATAAGGGTTAGAGAATAAAATCAATTATTGATTAATAACAAGTGTTTCTGTTTCTTAAATTGAAGTTGTTTCCTCATTATCAAGATTAGATATGATTTTCTCTCTAGTTTATATTGGCTCTCTAAGAAAGGAAAATATTTCCAGTTTTCTACGTGGAGCCTAAGTTGTTCTAGAAACTTTCCCGTGTTTTTCAACAATGCTGGTGTTGCTCCTTGTAGTTAAAGGATGTTTCAAATAGTTTTTACTTGTCCAAGTTGAACAAGTTTTCCAAAAGTTCTAGCATACCCTCGTTTGTTGGGAAATATTCCTAATAGATGTTCTTGACTTTGTTGTTCAAAGTCAACCCACCCGTGAGAGCAAATTGACATATTGTGCATGCCCAAGTTAGCACCCAAAGCCATGGCCAAGGTTGCACGGTTTACATCAAAATGTTGCTGGTTGATACCCAGTGATTTGAAATCGTAAAGCGAGAGGGTTTTCATACTCCATTGTCATTGTGGTGGATCATATTCTACTTAAGCATATAAGCTTTATTCAATTGTTTCGTCTTCAAGTGCTAGACGTGTGACTAACCCATCTACAAAATGAAGAGGATAATTGGCAGCATTTGATGTGCTCCTTTGTGTTTTGCGATTCAAGTTTAACTAGTTTGTCATGCTACCCAAGTTTAACTCTAGTGGGAGTGTTGGAAAACAAATCAATGTTTGATTGAAAACGAATTGTTTCCATATTTCTGAGATTAGATACCATCTACCAACCCTCTATAAATAGGTTGCTCTGTCATGGAAAATCCATTTGAGTATTCTACAAACGTCATCTGATCCCATGCTAATGTCTTGGGGAGTACATTAATCATGCAGAGTAATTCACATGAGTGGAGTACTGGAGTTATTTACTTGATTTTTAATCTATCTTCTCCCACATCTATGATTAATCAATGGTCAAGTTGACCACTTATAAGAGCACTATGTAACATTAAAGGTACAGGCAACTCCTCAAAAGTCAACAATAATGTGGAATGAGGAAAGTGTAACTAGCAAGTACAAAGGGTGCAGCATCAATTACCGTTCGCATCACATAGAGATAGAAAGGGAGAATGGAAATTCTTCCAGACTCATCTTTCTCGAACTTCATGAAATTTGAGGGACTGAAAAACCGCCGGCATTTGGGTCCTATTTGTTCTGTGCACACAGAGGCAATATGGCAGAAGTCTTCATAATTCATCTACACAATCACAGATGAGATGCATATCAGAATAATGTCACATGACCAACTATACATATATCAATCATCATTTGTATGATCACATAACCTGAGTGAAAACACGATTTTCATCTAATTCCTCCGTATTTAAATAATTCTAACGTTTGCATAGTAAATACTATTCATTGAATTACTTTGTTTCGTCATTTTAACATAGTAATATAAGATAAAATATAGTCAAGTGAGATCTTGTTAGATTCGTCTAATCACATATTTTTAGAATATTAAAGTTTTATAATTTTTTCTTTTATAAAATTTGAGATACTTCCACCATCTCACTATTTTTGTTACGGACCCACCCAGCACACACGCCGATACACATTTTTAACGGTTAATAACTTAAATTGTGTACAACGATAAGTTATAAAAAGTTTATTGTCTAAATCTACAAGATTAGACGAATCTAACAAGATCTCACTTGACTATGTTTTTTCTTACATAGAAAAATTTGAATCAAGGTTAAACAGTAAATAGTGCCAAAAAACTATTCGTAACAAAAACGCCGAGACGGAGGTAGTATTACTCTTTAAAAATGTGTATTCAATTGCGTGAAAACAAGGAATGTTAAAAATTTTTTAATAAGGGGGGAGTATATTACTAATTAGCAAAAGATACGCAGCCCTTGCATATTATCATTTATGTATCTGGAGATAATGGAGATAATGAGACCAAATAGTAATATGGATCCCTCAAGCCACAGTACAACTGTTTCTGCATATCTGGGAGATGGGTCTATTACCATACATGTGTTCTGGCCGGTTGTCAGATGGGTCTATTACCATACTTGTGCAGGTGCAGGCATCAGAAAACATTATATTAATTCTATGGATATGGATTTCAGCATCAATTATGTTTCCAAACAGAAAAATATGGGTTCAGTGTAACCATCTTGGATAAATAGATAAAGATAAGATGCAATGTATCCAGAAATAACATGACCCAAAAGTAATAAATTCTGAAACAAGCTCCTCCTTGTCCCCTATTCAGAATCCAAACAAAGATAGATGAACAACAATTTACCTTTTCAGCACCAGTTGCATCATCAATAACACAATTTTCTCGAAGGCACACCCACATAGCATCCAGATCATCAGCATTCAGCAGCAGATCAGATTGTTTCTGATTAGAGCAAACTAAAACTTAAATAATAAAATCCCATGACAGAAATACAACAAACTTCTTGTTTGAATTTGGGATGCAAGACAAAATTGCGAACAAACTGATCTAAAATCAGAACCTCATCTCACCCCTACAGATGACAACAGATTTACTCAATACATACCTGTGATAATAACATTAAAAACAACAATGTGAAGTTGGACACCGAATGCCAAGTCTACTAAGCAATGTAGGAACGGTAAACAATTGGGTCTAGGCTCCGGATACCAAATGTGTTAAACTATGAACAAATAAAAAAGGAGCAGAACCTAATACCTTGGGAGCCCACAAGAAATCAAAGAAATAGAACCAGTAAAAGGGATTTCTAGAGCACCAATTACAAGCATATGTGGATGCTGAAAGCCAGGGATGTTAAATTACCCTACCCATAATCACTTCCACTAGAAGATCTAAGCACCTTGACAAACCAGCAAATATAAATCTTAAAAGAACACAGACAAAATGTACAAATAGAAAAAGATATACCTTGAGAAACCGATATTTTGCCAGTCTCTGGACCCTATGACTGATGGAGCCTTCTTCGGGTTTCTGAAAGAGTCAAAGAAGCACAATCTTGGAGTGCGTACACAGTGTAAGAAACCAGCCAATAAGCAAGAAAGCATACATACCCTCTTGTAGAAGCTGGGAATGGCGCCAGCTTCAGCGCTCCTTTGTTGTTTCTCCTTGAAAATGTCTAGCAAAATCTTTTTGGTCTCCAATTCTGCAAAGCGCACAATTCTTTTTCTAAGGGCCGGAATTGGCCAACTTAAAAAAATTACTATTAAAGAAAGAAAAGACGGATACCCATAAGAGCTTCCGATCCGAGACCGGCACCGGATCCGATGTACCGGCGCAGATTGCGAACCCAAAGCATGGAAGAGGCGGCGGGGATCTTCCTGGGCGCGGGGGGCTCGGTGTCGGTTGAGGCACTGTACATTTTGTGTTGAATCGGGTGAGTTGCAAGTGAAAAATCCAATCCCAAGAAGAAAGAAGGTGAATTAGATTAGGGAATGGTAGAAATTGTTGGTGAATGGCTATGGCCCGACCACTGATAGGAATGGATTAGGGATTGGATTTGCAGAATTGCAGTTGGTTTCTTCTCCTCTGGAGAATCTACATTAACTCAGGATGAGATTTTGAGTTTTCCGGATTGCGAAATTGCTAATACTATTCGGAATAATAAAGGACTACGCTCTACGCCACCAATTATAACAAAGCGTAGGGAATGGTTTCCCGAAACTGCAACATACGACCTAGGGTTTATTAATTTTGAAAGGAAAAATTACTCTGTTAATTGGGCATTTAAAATTACTAAAATTTGAAAAAGGATTGGTAGACCTTGTTGGGTACCTTTTAGTTGTCTTTTTAGAGAGTAAAAAGTGTTCCAAAATAGTTGTCATTTTTAGGTAGTTATAGACAGTTATACCATATTTTTACTATATTACCATTCACTTTACATAAATGTTATTTGTTGACATTTATTTTATAATGAGTTTAGTTGAAGGATAAAAATATAAATTTATGAGTTAATTAATGCAAACCTTGGTTATTGAAATTGAGCTGAAAGAGACAACTAAAGAGGAACGGAGTGAGTAACTTGTATAGAGCCGTTTGGATGAGCTTTAAAAAAGAAAAAATAGAAGTCAAAATCAGAACTAATCATGTTTTTTAGAATGGATGTAAGGATCAATTTAACGGGTAAACCTTTATCAAAGTATATCCGAATTCCAAAATCACATCTAATTAAAGGACTAAACTTACATATAATCCTATTTAATGCATTTACTATATTCTCTTTTTTTTATTATTATTTTTTTTTTTGTAACAAGTGACGCTCGCGCGTTGACAAAAATAGTACAAGCTAAAAAACCTACAGAGGGGAAATGGAGGGAAGCAAGAATCATTAAACACCAGGGAAATAAACTCGGGCCATATCTGTTGTAATCAACTTTTGGTGTGCAAGTATATAAAAGGAAGGACATTAAACTCGGGAATACATTCTGCCCACTTGTTTCTCCAAAACAATCAAGGAAAAATGGAAAATTCAATGCGCCACTCAAATGTGAGTGTATTGAGCTATCCCCCTTGGGGAGTATCCAAATATCAGAAGAAGCCTCCAATCGCCATTTCAAATACTTGGATCAGTTGATCAAATCCAAACATCCAATAAAGCAAGAATGATGTAACATACCACTGGAAGAAAATGCTTTTCCGCGTGTATGAAAAAAGACGAGTTCTGAAATTTCCAGGTTACTGTCCAGCTGTTGCTCTTGCTTACACTTTGTATGGAATAAAAATACCCTTAAAACAATAGGGTCCATTTACAGAACCAACCAAGGGCAAGGCCATCATCAAATTCAAGGAAATAACTCTTGACAATATTGTCAAAACCTTGACAAATATGATACAATGAAGAATATTATGATGCTATGCTTCATTACGCTCGAACTTCTGTTATCACTACCAGAGACAATGAATATGATCATGTGTCTGCTGCAACTACCTATTGGCTTTTGCGCCATCAAAACACCAACCTGGTAGAAAATAATCATCTCATCTTGAACCAAAGCTGCCTCTCCCCCCATCTTTAACACTCTGCATTTTGAGGCATGCATAAGAGAGAAGAAATAAACATGAAGAATGCCGAAGATGGACAGCTGTTACAGTGTAGAACATACCAGTTTTTTGAAAGACTTGTGTGGTTGCTCAGAATTCTTGGCGGCTTCTGAATCCGGTCTGGCACGATCAAGGGCCTGAGAACAGAAAACTTTGGTCACAGTTGAAGGGTGGAAGGGAGAAACTATGGTACAGAAAAGTATATGACCAAAATAAAACATCTTATGCAGCTGTGTAAAGCCATGGAAGAGTAAATGAAGAGTGACCAAGATCATATTGAAGTGGAAATAAATAAATAAACAATTTTGACAGGGAAGTTCCCGCCAGTTGTTGCAATCCTCAACAAGGGACACTCGCTGTTGTTGCCCTAATCAGATAAACAGGTTGATGAAACATAGGAGTAATCATTAGGATAAAAATTCCCACAGAATACCATATCACTAGAAAGAAGAAAGTTACTAGAGAACTTTAGGTTCTGCTTGGATTGAGAGATTCGTTTAAAGACTCTGGACAAAGGATTTGATAGAGAGCAACTTGAAGAGTACAAGCAGGGACGGGAATAAACCTGCTGTCTGCAGGGCTTTTTTGTTATTTAATTATTTTGGATCATAAATTATTAGGGTTATGTTATTTCTTATTGGGCTTGGGCTATTTTAGGGTATTCCTAGTAGTATTTAAAGGGAGATTAGGGGTTTACTTGTATTAATCAGATTATTATTATTGAATTGGAAGCCTGGAGGCTTTGGGCAAACGGCTCATTTCCGTTTGATTGTTTCTGCTCCTATAAATTGATCCGACCTGCCGGATCCCGTCCCCACACGATGACTCGATCACAAAGTGAGAGATTAGATAAACTGGAATTGGAACAGGCGACAATGAAGGAACAGTTGGATGACAACAGCAAGCAATTGGCTGAAATTCGCGCCACCCTGGCCGAATTTTTGAAGGTTCTTTTGAAACCTTCGAACGCATCTGCTGTTGGTTTTCGTACCGAGGAGGGTGTGGCATTCGAGGTTGGAGAGGCGACCCTGCCGCGAGCACCGCCCAGCCTTATCGAGTTACCATCCTTCAATGGTTCCGACCCCATCGGCTGGTTGGCCCGTGCCAATCAACAGTTCGAACTCCACAACGCGGCCGCAGGATTGAAGGTTTCCACAGCAGTAGTGGCGATGGAGGAGTCTGCCCTGTATTGGGTGACCTGGTTATGTTCTCGCAAGCCCCGATTGACATAGGAGGAGTTCTCGCAAGCATTGGTGGCAAGATTTGATACGCGTTTCAAGGGAAACCCCTACGAACGCCTGGCTGACATCAAACAGTTGGGTTCAGTGGACGATTATATGAATCTTTTCGTCCAATTGGCGAGCCAAGTGCCAGGTTTGTCTGATGAACACTACCTGGGCTATTTCATGAAGGGATTGAAGGATCCCATTCGAAGTTCACTTCGCCTCCTTAGGCCCAAAGATTTGGAGACAACAATGGAATTGTCAAGGGACGTAGAGGATAATTTAGAAGTGGCTGCCGGAGGCTGTCCATATCAGAATTTCAGCACTTCGATACCACGGTCATGAATGTGTTCTCGGCTAAATTCCACCACTGCTGGTGCAGCGGGGGGCAACAGCCAAGGAGGTTCCATGGGCACTTCCCCTAGGCCATCTGACCAACCACCCACAACACCATCGGAAGTATCTGGACAGTCTACAGCTCGCTCTCGTTTCACTCGCCTGTCACCTCAGGATTTAGCAGATTTGCGAGCAAAAGGACAATGTTTCCGATGTAAAAAACCTTACACTCCGAGGCATGAATGTCCCTTTAAGCAGTTGCGGGTTATGGTAGCAGAAGAAGATGAGGACCTAGACCTCCAACAACACGAGTATTATGAGCCCTCCGGCGACTAAGAGTGGAACACTTCAAGGACTCCGACCTTGAGGGCAAGGTCGTTTTGAAGGGGTAAGGAATTGATAGAGAGCAACTTGAAGAGTACAAGCGGGGACGGGAATAAACCTGCTGTCTGCAGGGCTTTTTTGTTATTAATTGTTTTGGATCATAAATTATTAGGGTTATGTTATTTCTTATTGGGCTTGGGCTATTTTAGGGTTGATTCCTAGTAGTATTTAAAGGGAGATTAGGGGTTTACTTGTATTCATCAGATTATTATTATTGAATTGGAAGCCTGGAGGCTTTGGGCAAACGGCTCGTTTCCGTTTGATTGTTTCTGCTCCTATCAGGATTTTATGTGACTAAAACTCAAGTGGCTCTGAAATTCATTCCAGTTACTTAAATTCTAGTCAAGCTGCTTTAAACAAAAGGGACTCTAGAACTGGGACAAGCTTAAAGAATTTGTTACATTGGAATATTGGATTTGAAATTCATCGAATTGGTTCAAGTATTGCACAGGGAAAAGTCCCAATTAATATGTAGGGAGCCTTGTTCTATCTAAGGTAATTGAAAACTAAACCAGACATGAAAAATCCAGGGTAGGGGCACAGTATTGAGTAATGACACTAATCATTCCACATTCAAGATCATATTAGATGGTACCCATTCTAGCACATAGCATTAGGAAACGTCAGGATAGTTAACCAACAATTAATCAAAACTGATGAATATATCTCATCATAATTTTAATAGTTATATATTCTAAATAAATCACAAACTAGTTATTCCAAAACTCACTTTTCCTACCATCTCAAAGCATCTCTCATGCTAGATTTCCAACTCTGAATCAGGAAATGATAAATGTAGAAACTATAAACTGGATAATGCTAATTGGTGGAATTAGAAGGAAAAATGAAATCAATAAAATGTTTAATACTACCATTTAAGACTCACCTCTATTAGTGACTCCACACGGCGTCTCATCCGGGTATGCATGAAACCCTCAGAGCACTGATTACACAGGAAGAATGCAGATTACATATAAAAATTATGAAGAACCTCAATATAAAAATCAGAGGTTTCCTTGTCTAATTTGTTTTTTTGCTTTTTTTCTTTCCCTTTTTTTTATTCTTTTATTTTTTTTTTCTGAATAGGTCTCCATCAGAAAAAATTTACTTGCGCTGGCCAGACAAACAGAAAAACCATGTTCACAAAAAACTATGAAAAATTGCACAATGGTCATGTGTTTACCAAGTTGATATCGAGTATAATAAAACAATAGAACTCAATCGGATTCCTTCTAACTTTCAAAGAAGTTTAAACATATAATTTCATTCACAAGATAGCATAATATTATGCATTCCATTTAATAAGCATGGAAAACCCATTTGTTCCCATAAGCAGAGGAAAACCCATTATTCCCTTATCTATTACTCTAGTACTCTAACAGTATTTGTTATGGGGAAAAAAACGGATTACAAAACAGTAAACAACATGCTAGTAATATATTACTCCCGCTCCTTCTAGATATAGAGTTTGGGACTTTGCTACAATATTTTTAACTAATATTCCTAAAATACGTTTAATTGGTCATTTATTTATTTGATTGGTAGAATGGAATGAAGTACTAATTCAAACATTATTGTCGATTCCCCACAACCTTCTTTGAGGTTCACCTTTCTCTGGTAATACACCGTTGTTCAGCTGCCAAAAACTTTCATCTCTTTGAGCAAATTCACAAGATTTTGAGGTTACTTTGCGGTGCAGATTTATATGACTTTCCAGCTTTGGCAGCTGGAATAGCTCAAAATTCACCCAGTTCATAGTTTCATTTATCATGCAAATTATCTCCTGACCCGACCATTCACTAACCAAGAGAAATAGTGCACAGAAACTTAATTACTGAAACTCACCTTCACATGGTAACTGACGTAAGCATGGAATGTCGATAGACTCCAAACAGTTCTATCTAGTTTTCTGCCATCCACATGGCGAGGGGATATGACTGCACAATAGATTCAAGTAAGAGTTCACGAAAAATAGAATTGGGCATAAAATTATCAACTTGAGAATCAGGAAATACCAAAGCTGACAAACCCAGCATTTGCTGACAATGCTTCAGGTGGAGCTCCTTCTAACTCTTGAGGTGGAGATGCAGACCACAAACAAGCAGGGGCATTGGATAGCCCAGCAGTCCGCCTTGCTTCAACAAATTCCTGAAAGATTACAAAATTTTGGAAGAGAAAAGAAACAAAAAATTAAAACCCCTGTTTATGGAAAGGCATCTGTTGAAATGGGAATAGAGGCATTACAATCATATTATATGTTTTGAGAAGAAATAGGACCACTAATTTTCTTACCTACTACACAGAAACGAGTTCTTCAATGTTGAACATAAATATCTGGCTAACTATTTATACCAAAGGTTGAATGATTTAAAACTTCAAACTTGATGGAGATATGTACAATTTTTTTCATATATATTAATTCGACCATCATGCTCAGAACTTATAACTTTGTACTTTTCAGGTGGGATTCAAGTATGGGCTCTTGCTCTCACACTGAGTTGAATGACCAATCTCCCCTTAGTTTAAACTGATAAAGGGATTATATCAATATATATATATATATATATATTAATTCCATTAGTAACAAAGCGTAGAAAAATAAAACATTTGAAACAATAATGGATATTGAATAAATGCATAAAACTATTATAATTAATGCTTTTTCAAATGGAGCAATGACCAGAAGGCTAGATACTTTCTAATTTAAAATGGAAGCATTCTTCAAACAGATATGCAAAGAAACAAAAACCCAATCACTCTAGTTGAACACAAGTGTTCTAACAGTAAAGTGGTTTTTTTTTTTTTTCACCGTTTAGCTATTAATCTTTGTGAAAGCCTGAGGCAGGTTCAAATGTGCACGCTAAGGGGGGGAAGTTGCGACAGAAGAATGGCGCTCAAGGCATTGCATTCAAGATACCTGAAGAAATGAGGTTGCAAGAATAGTATCCACTGAATCCTTGAACCGCATGGGGAAAATCACAGTGACCCTGTCCACCTGCAACATGAACATATCGCTCAGGTCCCATGAAAACAGGGTCCTCACTCTGACAGTAAATAACCAAAAAAATCAGAGAGTGAAACTGTTCGCAAGAAAATCACAAGCATGATTTTGAATATACATATTTATTGGGAAGTGATAGAATGGTACAGCGGTGAATGGCACTACCATATCAAAGCTAAGGATAAAATGAGCATTTTTACTTAAAAATGCGGCTCAGCAAAAATCCCGCAGCCATAAAAGAAAGACATAAAGTCATAACCTATATGTAAATATGAAATCATAAAGAGCCAAGCAAATGATCTTAATATATGCCCATTATAAGAGAGCATAAGAGAAAAAATCTGAGGTGAACAACAATTAGAAATCTGACCTGAGGAACCACAAAAAATGACTCATGTGGTCGATGCACAACTGAGATAAGCTGCTTTGGATCTGGCTTAATACTCCTTAGAACAAGTTGTCTCAAAACTGCTCTCAAAGGTGCACCTAGTACCACTTCTCGTATAGAAGCAATCTTTAACAGGAGGGCTTGCTTTTGTTCTACATATCAGTCAAAATTGTTAAATACTTGCTGATACAATATATAATCGAAATGCATGCTATAACTATGTGCAGAGTAAATTATCTAAAGGCATGGAAAAAGAAACACGGTAAAATCAACTGAATCACCAACTTGGTGAAATTCAAGAGTAAAGATCCATGTCAGGCACTCCAAAGATGTGTCAAATATAGTGAAAAATCACAAGTATCCATGTCACTGGTCTTTAATAAACTAGTCCATTTGCAGAGCAATTCACAAGAAGTACTATTCACAACTCTTTAGTCTTTACTTCAAACTAACTCCACAATTACTGTACTTTGTTATGCACTTCCAATTTTTTAATTCTTGGCAAGTTCCAAGCAAAACCAACAGTTTTCCATAAATTGGAAACGAGGGGTATTTGAAAAAGAAAATACAATATATATATATATATATATATAAATATCTCCTCTACTAATGTACTGTACATGACATTGACTCAGAAAGCATCATTAGCATCAGGGCTCAAGCATTCGAATTTCGAAGA
Organism: Hygrophila difformis; assembly: GCA_030278955.1. Lineage (NCBI taxonomy): Eukaryota > Viridiplantae > Streptophyta > Magnoliopsida > Lamiales > Acanthaceae > Hygrophila > Hygrophila difformis. Next base: position 5,624,204 of record JAOANR010000011.1, read on the forward strand.
CGGTTTGTTCAGAAGTTAACTTGATCAAACTTTCAACTATAAACCAGGCCTTGAGGCTAGAACACTGATTAAACAAAGTTCCTATTAATATGTAATCACTATGGCTAATGCGTTAATTTTACTTTGGCGTTATTGAATGAGAATTAACCTAACTGCATCACCAAAAGGCAGATAATTAAATGCTCAATTGCCACATAATTTCTCATGGCATCTTCAGCAAACATCAGAATAATTCTTCCAATATCTCAAGTCTTAGCAACTAAAAATTTTGTGCTAAGCAGTTTAAACTTTAAAGCATTGCTCATTTAGTCGGTTTTGGGTATTGGAACATAATCGAGTTCAGACCTAAACATTCTCCCCCTCCCCACCCCCGGCCCAACCACCACCAGAAACAGAAGCCTGTCTTGCTCTAGTTATTAATGTAAAATTTTCAGGATGATCCAAACAAGTAGGGATGAAAGACAAAAGACTCCACCAGAGAAATTTCATATTAAAAGTATCATGGGCAGAACATTAGGAATGACCTAAATATGGAAACTCACTGGACCTTCATTCGAAGGAAGTTTGGACAAGTTTAGTTTCAGTGTGAGATTGAAACCATCCCTTGGGGGATCAAGAATTTGCAGAACCACACCATACGCTGCTTTGATTGCTTCTATAGCACCTTGAGGAAGTCCACCAACAAAAACTGTTTCTGGTGGAGGTGTTGGAAGCGATAATGATACTAGGAGTATATTTGGATTCTTCAAAGTTGCCTATGGATTAGTTAGTAAATGATAAATCAGTGCGTAATTCTACACCTGGGATGCAGACAATTTGATCACTGGAATAAATGTAATTATCCCCCGCCCCACCCCCCAAATAAATATATAGGGAGCGTGGAGCAAAGTTTTATCCCCAGCAATTATTATAAAGAAATTATTCTTCCAAAAAAAAAATCTAATAAGATATGGCAGTGCACCTGAATATGGTAGCGGACATCGTCAAATTCAACCCACTGGCAATCTAATTCAGTTCCTTTCTCTAAACTGAAGAAACAATGTAAACAATAAAATCACCAGTTGTCACAAAGGAAGGCTATTTAGGAAATAGAGAACCACGTCATCTGAATCATATCCACAAAGAAATAGCTAGGAGTTCATGACATAAAAGAGTAAATGACTAAATCCTGACATTACAAAAGTAGCCTACACAAATAACACCAATAAATGCAATGACGATACACCATTTAAATGTTCATATTAGCTCTGCAAAATTGCTAGGGGTGATCTAGATTCATAAATTTGCATCAGCAAACAAATTAATGATTTTACAAATACACAGTACAAAAAAGATGTGACATGTCAGAAAAATGTGTGCACATTTCCAATCTCCCAAGGCAGAGAAATGGTTATAAAGAATTCATATGATGGATGGAATCAACACACAATCTTCAACTAAAAGTTCATATGACATTCCTTAGACCTGTCTGCCGATATAAGCAAATTATATCCATTGAACATGAGGTTTCATTATTACAAATCATGGAAAATCAACAGCCTTCTTATTTAGATAGCATCCTTTCATGATAGTAACATCAAACAACCAACAGTATAGATCAAAAATGCAATTATTGAAGTACGAACTTGTCAAGTGATAAGGACACCAACAAGCAAATGGTCACATGCAATTCGAGGGGAGGTGAGGGGACAGTGAATCATTCATCATGAGATAAGCCAAAATATTCTCTCTTACTTTTGCACCCGAGTGGACAAGACTTGCAGGAGGTATCTGCAGGGCGATTGCAACAGTATCATGGATTTCCACTAGCTAATTCCAATCCTTTGGGATTATAGGATCTAAACACAGTCGGAGAGCTCAATTGCTCAAGAATGTTGCTGTAAGGAAATACAAAACATTAACAAATATTCAAAAGCAATTGATTAAAAAAATGGGGCGGGAATAAATAAAACTTCAGAAATTGGCTTAAATTAAAGAGTCCGCCCAGCTTATTAAACAACTTCTTAACTCAGCCGGTACGTTTCAATAGACTGTGCAGAAATGCGAGGATCCAAAAATTCGGGTGAGGCATCAGAGATTCTTAAAAAGTGGGATTTCAGATCGACTTCAGCAAGAAAAGGCAGACACATAGCAAAGCCATGGCCGACGGCAAAACCCTAGGTCAAACGTCTCAACTTCGGCAAATCAATCGTGGAGGGAAGAATCAAAAAGCACGTAAAGTACCTCCATTCCAAGGGTGACAGAAGATTGTCGAATCGCTTCCAGCTTCCTCTACTCTCCTCCGATGGAAACGGAGGTGTGGAAGCGCCGGCAACGGATACGGTGAAATGGCGCCGGAGTAGAAAAAAATCGCCGGGATGGGTGGACACCGGTTCTAGTGCAGCTGGGGCTTCGTTGAACGAAATATTCTTTGCTTTTTTGACATCAACGAAATATTATTAAAAAACCAAATTAAGAAAAAAGCGTAGTAGTAATAATTAAAAACAAACGCTGTGCCCACATAATTGATCTCATTTCCCCTTCCTCAAAGATTACTTTTTACTAGTGCTTCCGTGGGTTCGGTTCCCACTCCAATAAAAATTACTCGGACTCGTTATCTAGAAGACTAGAACTTATTTTAAGCACTTATTACTTATATTTTTATTAAAATCATGGACAAAATAACAGATATGTCATTTTCCCTTTTCAAAAATTCAAATCAGCCATTTTTTTATTTTATTACCAAACAGTCCGCTACAAATATTAATTATATCCAAATCAGTTCCTTGTTCACTAATTATGTTCTAATTGCCGACGTGGCAAGTGTTTAAATTTAAACTTGACACGTAGGCATGATATTAGTCCCTTTTCTTTTATCTTTTGTCAATTCAGTCATAAACTTTTATTTTGTTCCATTTAGTCATCTACCAAAATCAGTTATTTTTATATAAAATGGCCTCCAACCTTTCAAATTATTTCATTTGAGACCCAGAACCTTAAATTTTTTTATTATTACTAATCCATTTATCAAATAAATGTCCAAATACTTCCATAAATAAAATTAAACACCAAACCTCATACATTGGGTTTGACTGTCTTGTTATCGGGTCTTCCAAGTACCGGAATTATACGGACTTTCTGTAACCACCCGACCGCAACCGATGGTTCATTGGTTTTGATTTCCTTCAGCAACAATCAGCACAACCTTACTTTGTTTCCTACCTTAGGACGTAGCAATGTTTGAGTAAATGATTTAACTTGAAGTTTTGGAAGGTTATGGATACAGGAAGCCTTGATTTTACTGAAAAAAACTATTAAAAATATTATTCAAATATTATTAAAAATATTAAAAAATTGCATGAACTTTATTGTCCATGCTTCATGCATCCATAACCTTCCAAAAATAAAATTAAATCATTTCCACAAAAATTTAAATTAAATCATTTGCTCAAACGTTGATACGTTCTAAGGTAAGAAACAAAGTATGATTGTGCTAATTATTGCTGAAGGAAACCAGAACCAATGAACCATCGGTTACGGTCGTGTGGTTAGAGAGATCCGTAAAATCCCGGAACTTGGAGGACCCGGTAACAAGGCAGTCAAACCCAATGTATGAGCTTTGGTGTTTAATTTTATTTACGGAAGTATGTTGGCATTTATTTGATAATTGGATTAGTAATAATAAAAAATTTAAGGTTCTGGGTTTGAAATGAAATAATTTGAAAGATTGGAGACCAATTAATATAAAAATGACTGATTTGGATAGAGGACTAATGGAACAAAACAAAAGTTTATGACTAAATTGACAAAAGATAAAAGAAAAAGGACCAATATTATGCTCACGTGTCAGGTTTAAATTTCAGATAAGATAAGATCAGACCAGAAACAGACCAGAAAATTCAGATAAAATCAGACCAAATTTTATAAAATTCAGATCAGACTTGACAAATTCAGGCATAGAGAACAGGCCTTAATCAAGAGTGATAAAATATCAAGCGTGCACAAAAATGAATAGAGGAAGTACTAATTTAAAGTGTGACCAATATATATATATATATATATATATATATATTCCGAATGAAAGTGACCAATTTGATCAAATAATAATACTCCAATATTTATGTATATGATAATTTTTTATTCAGTTAAAAATAATAAATTAATATAATTTCATCTTGAAATCTAAAATTTTTGATTCAATATTGAGTGTCAAAATTTCGACTATATTCAATTTATTGTTTGATATTCTTAGGTCAATTTACTCTATTGTGAATTTGAAGTTTTATTTGAAGTTTTCTTATAAATCGACATTTTTTATATAGTTTCAATTGTCATTATTTAACTAGACATGTTTTTTTTAATGGTTTTAGTGGGGAAGAAAGAAAGAAAAAATCGAATTCGGAATTAAAATCGCTATACTATTGTGTCGGCCCGTTTTAGCCTTCTGCTCTCCTGAAAGCTAATCGGAAATCCAAAACTAACAACTACAAACATGTGATGATTTCTAATTTAACTCTTAAAATTTACCCCGTTTATCCCATGAATTTTTGGGAAATCGAATCCCCAACCTTCATATTGGAAGTTAAAGAATTTAATCACTTAGGCTGAGTCCTCATCACCGATCCCATGAATATTGACTAGTTTATCATGAACACGGTATTTAATATAATATTTTAATAGCTAATATCTTAAATTGAATACTAATAAAAATTACATAAACATTGTAGTCTAGAATTACATAATTAAATGAATTCAACAAAATTTTAGCCTGTAATCGAATTTTCTAGGGTTTCTCTCGGATGAGCGCTCTTGACCCCCCTCTCGTTCTGCCTGCCTCGGCTGCTTCCCCAGCATCTCCTATGGCGTCAACGAGTCCAGGCTCGTTCTGTGATGCTGTCAAGACTGGTCCCCTTCCCCTTCTGTGGAGACTCAGGAAGTTGATAGAGATTGGTTGAAGGAAAAGTTGGCGTATGTTGATTGTTCGGGTTTGAACCGGCACCGTCCCCAAAATCATATTTGAAAAATCGATTCTGGATGATTTGTTTAAGCCATGGCGTGATACTCTTGTTATTAAGGTGTTGGGGATTACGGTTGCATTTGTTGCCTTGAAGGAAAGGTTATCATGTGCATGGAATTTGGCGGGGGAATTTGAACTTATGGACAACAGCCATGGTTGCTTTTTGGTGAAATTTGCTTTGCCTAGTGATCGAGAGAAGGTCCTTAAAGGAGGCCTGATAATGGCCAGAATTGACCATTATTTTCAATCTATTTCCGTGTCTAAACATGGACATTTGATCGCATTCCGGTCTTATTTAAATAAGAAAGCAGTTGAATTTGACAGATATTTGCAAGTTTGTATAAATAATAAGTTGGTATTGAAAAACACAGAAATATTGTTATTTTTATTAATTTTATGTTAAAAAATCCAAAAACATGATAAAATATTAAAAATCCTCCACTTGACTAATTTTGGTTCGGTGTTGTCTATTCGGTAGAACACGGGTCTATTAGATAGAACACAAACCAAATAGTCAAGTGGAATAAATATACTTATTTATATTATATTTTGATTTATATATTTTTAATTTTTATATATTTTTAATTTTTATGTTTATTTTTTATTTCTGTTTTCTGATATGATTAGAAAAATAAATATTTGGTCCACTAATCATTTTAATTAATTGCAGGTTCCAAATTAATTTGATTAAGCAAGCCCAGTCCAACATCTCCAATTCTATTCAGGCCCAGTCAAACAATTAGCTCAATACTCCCAACACCATGTGTCCAGGCCCAACACTCCACCAAAAACCGACCCTAACCCTAAGCCCCTTTCGGCCGCCGGCGCCGCCACCGCTCCGGCGAGATTCCGGCGAGTCCCTTCCACCATTTCCGACCTCGAGTTTCCAGTTCCGCAGCCATCATTTCCTCCATTTCCGACGACTTCACCGCCACCACCACCAACACCCTCAACAGCCCCTGCCTCTCCTCACCACCGCCCTCGCGCCACCTCCGAACTGCCGCCGCTCCGTTCATTCCCGCACCACCATTTCCGACCTCCCCCATCGCCTCACACTCCGCCGCCATCTCGGTTCACCTCCACCAAACCGCCGCTGCCAGCAGCCCCATCCACCTCCATTGCCGCTGCCCCCTTCCTCCGCTGCCGCCGTCTCCACCAGTTTCAGATCCGGGCAACCACTATCTTCCCCAAATTTGCAAAATTGAAAACTGAACACAACAAATCGCACCTACAGTTTGAAGAAATAAAAGCAAGAAATAGGTTGGAGAAGAAAAATGGAAAGGTGCGATATAAATTGTTGAGAAGAAATTGGTGCGAAATGAAAATGGGTGCAGAATAGAAATGGCACACGAAGAAGGAAGAAAACATGGAAAACTGGAAACGAGAGAAAGAAATGGAGGAGAGAAGAACGGAAAAAAGGGAGAGAGGAAAGAGAAAAATGGGGAAAGAGAAAAAGTTTGAGAGGAAAAAGAGACATACGGCGCTACACCAGAGCACTACGACGCTAAAGAGGAGAGAAAAAAGCAGCTACGACGCTATAGAAAGCTGCTACGACGCTATACGACGCTGAACAAAAGAGCTACGACGCTATACAAAAGCAGCTACGACGCTAGTGTAGCGTCGTAAAAGAGGATAGCGCCGTAAGCCTTTTTCAAAATTCCCCATGTGTCAAATTCAATAGGAAGTCCAGGGAGCAAAGGTCCCGCAGTGTAATTATTTTTGTCTCCTCCCCCAGGACCTCGAAGACCCGTCCCTTCCCACTCAGTTATTGGGCCTATTGGGCCTAGGGTTTTATTACCCACTTATAAATATCTGCTACTGTTTGGATGAACAGCAGCTCCCATTTTTGAACAGTGCCAAGTGCTGTTAATGGGAAGCTCACAAAAAAATTGAAAAATATGCCTAAGAGCTGCTGGGTTGCTCCCAAAAATTCTAGACAATTAGTTTATTTTAAATTTATGCAATGTAATTTCATTTCTGTTAGTTTCAGTTGTAGATCAGTTTTTAAATAGTTGTTTGAACCATCTTAGAGTAGTAATTTACCATATTTTTAAAGCTTTGTAGTGTAGAAAATAATTTGGGAACACCCAAATGATGGGTTGTTCTTAAATTTTTATTGTTTTGAGTGATATACAAGAAAATGGTTCCAAAAATATGTTATGGAGTCTACTCCATGTGCACTGTACTGGTTGGTTTTTTTTTTTTTTTTATTTTGGTCACTTGACCATTGTCTTTTTATTTTATTTTAGTTAGGTTTCGATGCTTTGTTAGATTTAATAAAATGCACAAACCCTTGATGTTCATCCCTTTATAGATTTAATAGTGTAGTTTATATTTTATTTTTGCTTAGTGGTTGCTTTTATTACTTTTTAGTTATTTTTCTTATTTTAGTTTATTTTCATTTTCTTATTTTATTTTATTTTTCTAGTTTTAGTGTGATAGATCTAAAAAGTGGATGATACTCATGTGTTTGTGTATATTGAAATTTGAGGAAATTTTGGGAAATTTTTGGCATATACCATATTCGGGACACGCATAGTGTCACAATATAATTGGTTAATACCAAACAATGGACCATTAAATCCGAAAATAGGGTTTGCAATCGTATAGATTGCATTACCCGACCAACAACAACATTCTGGGCTAGCTACGACGCTAACCGCCCTACGACGCTATCCTTGTATAGCGTCGTAGGTGAGGTTTAGCGCCGTAGTCGTCCAGACTTAAAAATTTGCCTTACGGCGCTAGACCAACGACGCTATCCTAGCGTCGTAATTTTTGTTCAGCGTCGTAGGTCTCCAAAACATCGTACATTTTCACAAAACCTACTTACGACGCTATACCTACGACGCTATCCTAGGATAGCGTCGTCATTTAGTGTATAGCGACGTACCCTCCAATTTTATCAACACTTCTAAAATTTCAACTTACGATGCTATACCTACGGCGCTATCCAAGGATAGCGTCGTAAAATCTGTCTAGCGTCGTAATTAGCATTTTTTGCCAAATTTTCCATTTCTCCATTTTCTTCATTTAATTAATTGAACCTTTATATTAATATTTTGATGTTGAAATCCAATGATCTCAACCCATGATTAATTTGATATATAGAACTTTGTTCAATTTTCCATTAAAAGACTTTTCTACAAAATAAAATAAAAAATTAAACTCTAATGATCTAAGTATATAATCCGGACGGTAATTAATTAATTAATTATGGAATGAGTGATTATTTAGACATAAAGAGTAATTATGGAATAATTTCCATACCCTTGCATGAGAAACCAATGTCTCTCATACAAGATGACCCAAAAATATTTTCTTTTATTTATTTTGTCTTTTCCGTGTTGTGTGAAACAGCTAGTAAGAGATATAACAGACTAATGTTAGCGGGTATTCTCACACGGATAAACTAGCTCGTGGTCTGTATATTAATTACTAGATGTTATTTTGCATGGTCCGGATAGTGGTCGGTGGAAGCCTTGGCGGTTCGTCCATCCGGGATTATAATAGCTGCTCAGCTGACTCCTATCCGGATACAGTTTTCTTCTCTTATCTTAATTTCAAACCCGAATCTCAAACTGTGCCAACACTAGACGACATAGGTCAATGTTGTCTAGTAATTAAGACAGCGAAAGAACATGTAGGTTTTTCTCCGATTCACAGATAGTAAGGGTCTGAATGATAGCGACCACTGTCATTTAAGATTATTCTGCTGTCTAAAAACTTTCCATCTGGAATAATTAGGAACTGGATAGCAGATGTTTGCAGTCCAGGTTATCCTGATTATTTCAGTCATCTCTTTAGCCAAAATTCTTCTCATCTCTGGCTATTTCATCTTTGTGTTCCAACTTCTGTCTAAACCCACCTTATATTTTGGGTTGTTTAATTTTACACTTCTTTATAAAATTATGCATGATACTATTATGTAAACATTGTGGTCATAATTATTTTGGGATCATTCCATTGGACATAGAAGTCTTGATTTTAATCAGATGATTCATAATAAATTTCCAACAAAAATTCATTTATAAAATCCGGATCCGAGTAAGGGATAAATTCCACAGTTATGACTAATTCAAATCCGACTGGGGGTTGATTTTGGGAAATTAGAAGCAGAGTCAGCGATTAGGTCTCATCTCGACTGAAAGGGTCTGTGTTCTTATTGAGAGTCTTGTACCTGTTTAGGGAATGATTTTCAAATATCTATTATTTTCCAAAATTGCTGTATGTTGGAAATCTTATATTAAATATTGCACTGACTCAGAGTCCACTTGGATTCAGATGAGGTGTAACAGATAATACTAGAAGAACAACATGTGGGCCTTGGTTATTTTCTAAGATAGGGTTGAGTTCCTTTCAACTGCTATCCTCTTCTGCCAATGCCTATTTTTGAGTCCTGAGTGAGTGCATCCGGAACGAACTAATCTATTAGTTCGTTTCATTAGTTTGTATCTCATAACCACCCGACGGGAAGTGAACATTGCGAGCGGTTCACCGAGAATAGAGAATTCTTGATCCACACCCAGTCATTCTGACCGGGGGCTTTCTTTTACTACCAGGGTCAAACTTTCAAAAACCTCCGAGTGATAGGATTTTAAATGCTTTCTTTATCGCTTTCTTTTAAATGCTTTCGTTAGAGGTCACTCGGTTGAAACGAGAGTTGTGTAACTGCTACTAGAACTGATAGTTAAGGGATAGTTCAGGGCTTGATTAGAATCTTTGGGTGTGACATGGGAGAATGATAACAGTACTTGGCATTTCAACTAATGATTTGTCGGGTGTTGCTTATCCACCACAGATAAATGACATACCTCTGCGCAGGGGCAGTTATATATCTGTGGTATCTTAGATTTTGTTGTCTTAAGGCATGTAAATCCTTACTGTAAGTACCTGTCTGTTAAAGGGAACATGGTATAGGAAACATGAGAGTTAGCTAACTGAAGGATTATCCCAAACAAAGATCTGTGTATTAAAATGGAAGTTTAATTGTGTTTTATCTGAATCTTGTCCAATTTTTATTCTTTTCTTCCTGTCCCTTCTGTCATATTTTAAATCTGCTTTCTTAGAATAATCTTAACCGCTTTCTTAGATTAATTTTATTGCTTCCTTAGATTAATTTAATTCGCTTTCTAGAATAATTTTATCTGTTTTATTTAATCGCTTTCATAGCTTAGATTTAAATTGTGTCAAGTAGTTGATAAATCAAACACAAACTTGAATCGAGTAACCGAGTGGAAAATCTTAGTAAATGACGTGGGTCCTGCTTCTATCGCACATCCTCCAGTGAACGATCCGGTACTTAATATAAATACTGCAATTTTTGACTCCGTGCACTTTCGGGGCACAGTTTCTTAACACGAGTAAATAAAAAACGTGACAACCTATAAATATATCCCTAATCCCAACTCCGCCTTCATAATTGGTTTCCTTAAATGAAATTGAAAACCAGGATTATGATTTTTCAGAAAATACTCATGTAGTGAGAACTTGTCAAAGTTTCATGGCAAGGATCTTCAAGGCGCGAAATTGTCAAAAGTTTCATGCCGGGGAGGTCCACATCGCCGTTTGAAATCAAAGTTTTCCACATGAGTAATAAAAAGTGAAATATATCCTTAAAACCCTTCCCACGAATCATAACTCTTTTCATTTAATAAATTCAAACTTGGGATATTTTAGAAAATGCTCGTGTTAACGAAATTTGTCAAAAGTTTCATGGCGCCGTTGCCGGGGAGGATGCAGCGTCGTTTTATTAAGGGAATTACACTCCTAATTACTCATAGTTAGTTTAAGTGTTAGTTTAGTGTATTTATTTCAGAACAGAGAAGTACCCTCAAATCAATTAAACATTTAGAGTACTAAGACTCTAAATGTGAGGATGTTGATTTGAAGGGAAAATCTAACCATTTGGGTATTTTTGCTTGCAGGAATCATGGAGCCATCGAAAATTGGTGTAAGGAGTTAAATGTGGAAGTGTAGCATTGGGGCTACACTAATTTGCAATTGTAAATTGCAAAACACGTGGGACTCACGTGTTTGTCATCTCCACCACCTCCGGACCACGAAGCTCCACCACTGCTCCATCGCCCATCCACCTCATTACCATCACTGCTCTGAGGAAACCCTCATCACTGGTGAAACAATAAATGGAGCAGCAGACCTTCGGACTACAGGTTCCCGGTTGGATTAGTTTTGTAATTGACCGAAGATTATATCCGGAATTTAAAGAAATTTAAAATCCGGAATAATTTTCACAAGCACATAATTAGTCCAACCTAAATTTCTGCAAGTCAAAATCATATATATATATATTTATATATATTTATACATATTGTGCATATTATATTAAATAATTCGGATATTAATCAATTGACTCACATTTAGAGTACTAAGACTCTAAATGTGAGGATGTTGATATTCTTGAGAAAACCCGATAACTTCTTCTGTGTTTGCTTTGCAGGAATTTGTGGAACTACCAAAAAGAAAATTAAAGCTCCAAAAAAGGTTCCCGGTTGGATCGATTCTGTGATTAATTGAAAGTATTCTTGGAATTTAAAGCAATTTAAAATCCGAAATAACTTTTATAATGACAGAATTAATCCGACCTAATTTATGCAAGTAAATATGGTAGATTAAATTTTATAAATCCAAAAATGTGATCGAGCAATTTTGATAAAAATCATAATTTTTCCAAGTATTGGGCATCGAACAATCGCCTTGTTTGATGAACCAAGCGATCACACATAGCCAAAATCGTCGAACACTTAATTGGTTTGACGAAAAAGGCTATCGGAATTATTTTCCTAACTTTTATGTAAATATTTTCCCCCTCCATCCCTCCTCTTTTATTCCATTGTGATTTCAATAATTTGTTTAAGTAGGAATTGATTTACTCACATTTCGAGCAAGGCTCAAAATGTGAGGATGTTGACTCTTCACTAAAAAAAATAAAAATAAAAAAATGTGTTACTTCTATTTTGTTTATTTTTATTATTATATATATTTAAACCCGGTACAAAGCATGCACAAATCTGTCAATAAATTCGCATATTTGATTTTGGTTTATGATTAAATTTTCAAACTTTTAAATTGAGATAATATAATTGAATACATGCATGATATGAATTTTTGAGGTTTTGAGCTATAAAAATTCAATGATATAATCATCTTGTTGGGTAATGAGTCCTCATGTTGAGAATTTAATTGAATAGAGTGTAAGAATTTTCAAAGATTAAATTTAAGAATATTGTATAACATGAATGAACCATTCCAGGTGAGATTTGAGCCATGAGTCACATTTACTCATTCTTTTCTTTGATTGTGTGAAAATCATTTTAATTAAAGGAAACTAGAACTTGCGATTGGGACCGATTCAAGACTATGCCATATTCCAAAAATCGAGCATATGATCGAGGCACCTCGAAATCCAAAATTTTGGCCTTCGTTTGAATTCCAAACCCAAAAATATTTTCCCCTTAGGATTAACCAATTTGAGCCTTAAGCCTAATTTTTCTTTGAAGCCCTCTATATTATTCCTAGCCTTCTAAAAAGACCAAAAAATTCAAACCCAAGTGTGCAAGAATAAATTTTATCAAGGCATTGAATTTGTGATCATCAAAGATGTATAAATCGGTATTCAATAAACCGATTCAAAAAAAAAATCGAGTTTCAATCGACAGAAATCAATTGCAAATGACAAAGCAAATTAGACATAGTCTAATGTCATGCAATAGAAAAAGAAAAGCACAAGAAAAGGAAGAAAAATATTGATGATCATAAATTTTAAATAAAAGAAAATAATGCCATGTTATGATAATATTAATTCTTGCCACTTCTTAACCCAATAATTCCCTTTCCTACCAAATGTTACAACTGTATGCCCCGTTATAACCCTTGAATAAGACCTCATGATCTCGATTTGAGGAAGTGAGCCGGTGGCGAGTTGGTCCAATTGCAAGCATATGGGATAATTTAATTAAACTTGACTATGAGCGTTCATGATAAAACCACATTTTGAGAGTGAGTGAAATTTCCGCTTATACTATATGTGAGGCCTCATTTCTAATTTATACTCATGTCATGCTTAAATTCTAGAATTAAATCAATGATTAGTTCTAAACATGATATTCATGAAGAATTATCAATAATGACTGATTTTGTAGGCCTGATTTAGTGAGAAGTATCATTTTATTAAACACTGCAATCAAGAGAATTTAATACTTGTAGTTTTCGATTGTCTTATCCCAATCTAAAAAGAATGAAATTTTTGAAGCCACGAAAATAGATTGAATATGCAGCGTCTATGCTCTTAGGAGCACTGACTCTAACTGCTCGGGGACGATCAGTATTAAATGTGAGGATGTTGATAACGGCCAAAATTGACCATTATTTTCAATCTATTTCCGTGTCTAAACATGGACATTTGATCGCATTCCGGTCTTATTTAAATAAGAAAGCAGTTGAATTTGACAGATATTTGCAAGTTTGTATAAATAATAAGCTGGTATTGAAAAACACAGAAATATTGTTATTTTTATTAATTTTATGTTAAAAAATCCAAAAACATGATAAAATATTAAAAATCCTCCACTTGACTAATTTTGGTTCGGTGTTGTCTATTCGGTAGAACACGGGTCTATTAGATAGAACACAAACCAAATAGTCAAGTGGAATAAATATACTTATTTATATTATATTTTGATTATATATTTTTAATTTTTATATATTTATAATTTTTATGTTTATTTTTTTATTTCTGCTTTCTGATATGATTAGAAAAATAAATATATTTGGTCCACTAATCATTTTAATTAATTGCAGGTTCCAAATTAATTTGATTAAGCAAGTCCAGTCCAACATCTCCAATTCTAGTCAGGCCCAGTCAAACAATTAGCCCAATACTTCCAACACCATGTGTCCAGGCCCAACACTCCACCAAAAACCAACCCTAACCCTAAGCCCCTTTCGGCCGTCGGCGCCGCCACCGCTCCGGCGAGTCCCTTCCACCATTTCCGACCTCGAGTTTCCAGTTCCGCAGCCATCATTTCCTCCATTTCCGACGACTTCACCGCCACCACCACCAACACCCTCAACAGCCCCTGCCTCTCCTCACCACCGCCCTCGCGCCACCTCCGAACTGCCGCCGCTCCGTTCATTCCCGCACCACCATTTCCGACCTCCCCCATCGCCTCACACTCCGCCGCCATCTCGGTTCACCTCCACCAAACCGCCGCTGCCAGCAGCCCCGTCCACCTCCATTGCCGCTGCCCCCTTCCTCCGCTGCCGCCGTCTCCACCAGTTTCAGATCCGGGCAGCCACTATCTTCCCCAAATTTGCAAAATTGAAAACTGAACACAACAAATCGCACCTACAGTTTGAAGAAATAAAAGCAAGAAATAGGTTGGAGAAGAAAAATGGAAAGGTGCGATATAAATTGGAGAAGAAATTGGTGCGAAATGAAAATGGGTGCAGAATAGAAATGGCACACGAAGAAGGAAGAAAACATGGAAAACTGGAAACGAGAGAAAGAAATGGAGGAGAGAAGAACGAAAAAAGGGAGAGAGGAAAGAGAAAAATGGGGAAAGAGAAAAAGTTTGAGAGGAAAAAGAGACATACGGCGCTACACCAGAGCACTACGATGCTAAAGAGGAGAGAAAAAAAGCAGCTACGATGCTGAACAAAAGAGCTACGACGCTATACAAAAGCAGCTACGACGCTAGTGTAGCGTCGTAAAAGAGGATAGCGCCGTAAGCCTTTTTCAAAATTCCCCATGTGTCAAATTCAATAGGAAGTCCAGGGAGCAAAGGTCCCGCAGTGTAATTATTTTTGTCTCCTCCCCCAGGACCTCGAAGACCCGTCCCTTCCCACTCAGTTATTGGGCCTATTGGGCCTAGGGTTTTATTACCCACTTATAAATATCTGCTACTGTTTGGATGAACAACAGCTCCCATTTTTGAACAGTGCCAAGTGCTGTTAATGGGAAGCTCACAAAAAAATTGAAAAATATGCCTAAGTGCTGCTGGGTTGCTACCAAAAATTCTAGACAGTTAGTTTATTTTAAATTTATGCAATGTAATTTCATTTCTGTTAGTTTCAGTTGTAGATCAGTTTTTAAATAGTTGTTTGAACCATCTTAGAGTAGTAATTTTCCATATTTTTAAAGCTTTGTAGTGTAGAAAATAATTTGGGAACACCCAAATGATGGGTTGTTCTTAAATTTTTATTGTTTTGAGTGATATACAAGAAAATGGTTCCAAAAATAT
Source organism: Hygrophila difformis (assembly GCA_030278955.1). Lineage (NCBI taxonomy): Eukaryota > Viridiplantae > Streptophyta > Magnoliopsida > Lamiales > Acanthaceae > Hygrophila > Hygrophila difformis. The sequence continues at coordinate 5,639,462 of JAOANR010000011.1, forward strand.
GTTATGGAGTCTACTCCATGTGCACTGTACTGGTTGGTTTTTTTTTTTTATTTTGGTCACTTGACCATTGTCTTTTTATTTTATTTTAGTTAGGTTTTGATGCTTTGTTAGATTTAATAAAATGCACAAACCCTTGATGTTCATCCCTTTATAGATTTAATAGTGTAGTTTAGATTTTATTTTTGCTTAGTGGTTGTTTTTATTACTTTTTAGTTATTTTTCTTATTTTAGTTTATTTTCATTTTCTTATTTTATTTTATTTTTCTAGTTTTAGTGTGATAGATCTAAAAAGTGGATGATACTCATGTGTTTGTGTATATTGAAATTTGAGGAAATTTTGGGAAATTTTTGGCATATACCATATTCGGGACACGCATAGTGTCACAATATAATTGGTTAATACCAAACAATGGTCCATTAATCCGAAAATAGGGTTTGCAATCGCATAGATTGCATTACCCGACCAACAACAACATTCTGGGCTAGCTACGACGCTAACCGCCCTACGACGCTATCCTTGTATAGGTCGTAGGTGAGGTTTAGCGCCGTAGTCGTCCAGACTTAACAAAATTTGCCTTACGGCGCTAGACCAACGACGCTATCCGAGGATAGCGTCGTAATTTTTGTTCAGCGTCGTAGGTCTCCAAAACATCGTCCATTTTCACAAAACCCACTTACGACGCTATACCTACGACGCTATCCTAGGATAGCGTCGTCATTTAGTGTATAGCGTCGTACCCTCCAATTTTATCAACACTTCTAAAAATTCACCTTACGATGCTATACCTACGGCGCTATCCAAGGATAGCGTCGTAAAATCTGTCTAGCGTCGTAATTAGCATTTTTTGCCAAATTTTCCATTTCTCCATTTTCCTCATTTAATTAATTGAACCTTTATATTAATATTTTGAGGTTGAAATCCAATGATCTCAACCCATGATTAATTTGATATAAAGAAGTTTGTTCAATTTTCCATTAAAAGACTTTTCTACAAAATAAAATAAAAAATTAAACTATAATGATCTAAGTATATAATCCGGACTGTAATTAATTAATTAATTATGGAATGAGTGATTATTTAGACATAAAGAGTAATTATGGAATAATTTCCATACCCTTGCATGAGAAACCAATGTCTCTCATAAAAGATGACCCAAAAATATTTTCTTTTATTTATTTTGTCTTTTCCGTGTTGTGTGAAACAACTAGTAAGAGATATAACAGACTAATATTGGCGGGTATTCCCACACGGATAAACTAGCTCGTGGTCTGTATATTAATTACTAGATGTTATTTTGCATGGTCCGGATAGTGGTCGGTGGAAGCCTTGGCGGTTCGTCCATCCGGGATTATAATAGCTGCTCAGCTGACTCCTATCCGGATACAGTTTTCTTCTCTTATCTTAATTTCAAACCCGAATCTCAAACTGTGCCAACACTAGACGACATAGGTCAATGTTGTCTAGTAATTAAGACAACGAAAGAACATGTAGGTTTTTCTCCGATTCACAGATAGTAAGGGTCTGAATGATAGCGACCACTGTCATTTAAGATTATTCTGCTGTCTAAAAACTTTCCATCTGGAATAATTAGGAACTGGATAGCAGATGTTTGCAGTCCAGGTTATCCTGATTATTTCAGTCATCTCTTTAGCCAAAATTCTTCTCATCTCCGGCTATTTCATCTTTGTGTTCCAACTTCTGTCTAAACCCACCTTATATTTTGGGTTGTTTAATTTTACACTTCTTTATAAAATTATGCATGATACTATTATGTAAACTTTGTGGTCATAATTATTTTGGGGTCCTTCCCTTGGACATAGAAGTCTTGATTTTAATCAGATGATTCATAATAAATTTCCAACAAAAATTCATTTATAAAATCTGGATCTGAGTAAGGGATAAATTCCACAGTTATGACTAATTCAAATCCGACTGGGGGTTGATTTTGGGAAATTAGAAGCAGAGTCAGCGATTAGGTCTCATCTAGACTGAAAGGGTCTGTGTTCTTATTGAGAGTCTAGTACCTGTTTAGGGAATGATTTTCAAATATCTATTATTTTCCAAAATTGCTGTATGTTGGAAATCTTATATTAAATATTGCACTGACTCAGAGTCCACTTGGATTCAGATGAGGTGTAACAGATAATACTAGAAGAACAACATGTGGGCCTTGGTTATTTTCTAAGATAGGGTTGAGTTCCTTTCAACTGCTATCCTCTTCTGCCAATGCCTATTTTTGAGTCCTGAGTGAGTGCATCCGGAACGAACTAATCTATTAGTTCGTTTCATTAGTTTGTATCTCATAACCACCCGACGGGAAGTGAACACTGCGAGCGGTTCACCGAGAATAGAGAATTCTTGATCCACACCCAGTCATTCTGACTGGGGGCTTTCTTTTACTACCAGGGTCAAACTTTCAAAAACCTTCGAGTGATAGGATTTTAAATGCTTTCTTTATCGCTTTCTTTTAAATGCTTTCGTTAGAGGTCACTCGGTTGAAACGAGAGTTGTGTAACTGCTACTAGAACTGATAGTTAAGGGATAGTTCAGGGCTTGATTAGAATCTTTGGGTGTGACATGGGAGAATGATAGCAGTACTTGGCATTTCAACTAATGATTTGTCGGGAGTTGCTTATCCACCACAGATAAATGACATACCTCTGCGCAGGGGCAGTTATATATCTGTGGTATCTTAGATTTTGTTGTCTTAAGGCATGTAAATCCTTACTGTAAGTACCTGTCTGTTAAAGGGAACATGGTATAGGAAACATGAGAGTTAGCTAACTGAAGGATTATCCCAAACAAAGATCTGTGTATTAAAATGGAAGTTTAATTGTGTTTTATCTGAATCTTGTCCAATTTTTATTCTTTTCTTCATGTCCCTTCTGTCATATTTTAAATCTGCTTTCTTAGAATAATCTTAACCGCTTTCTTAGATTAATTTTATTGCTTCCTTAATTTAATTCGCTTTCTAGAATAATTTTATCTGCTTTATTTAATCGCTCTCATAGCTTAGATTTAAATTGTGTCAAGTAGTTGATAAATCAAACACAAACTTGAATCGAGTAACCGAGTGGAAAATCTTAGTAAATGACGTGGGTCCTGCTTCTATCGCACATCCTCCAGTGAACGATCCGGTACTTACTATAAATACTGCAATTTTTGACTCCGTGCGCTTTCGGGGGCACAGTTTCTTAACACGAGTAAATAAAAAATGTGACAACCTATAAATATATCCGTAATCCCAACTCCGCCTTCATAATTGGTTTCCTTAAATAAAATTGAAAACCAGGATTATGATTTTTCAGAAAATACTCATGTAGTGGGAACTTGTCAAAAGTTTCATGGCAAGGATCTTCAAATTGCGAAATTGTCAAAAGTTTCATGCCGGGGAGGTCCACAGCGCCGTTTGAAATCAAAGTTTTCCACATGAGTAATAAAAAGTGAAATATATCCTTAAACCCCTTCCCACGAATCATAACTCTTTTCATTTAATAAATTCAAACTTGGGATATTTTAGAAAAAGCTCGTGTTGACGAAATTTGTCAAAAGTTTCAAGGCCCTTGGTTTGTGTTTGATCACTGCCTTGCTATATAACAGAGGTCTGAATCCTTTCATCCGGTTAAGTCCACGGTGAATATGATTCAAACGTGGGTTAGATTTTCGGATTTAAAACTTGCATTCTACAATGATAATGCCTTGAGAGTTATAGCATCTTCGATTGGGACTTTAATTAGAATTGATCGTAATACTCGTAGGCTGTCGAGGGGTCGTTATGCTAGAGTGTGTATTGAGATTAATCTTGATGAACCTCTTTTGGGAATTATTGATGTTGAAGGAGATGTTGTTCGTGTTGCATATGAGGGACTTCACACGGTATGTATGAAGTGTGCGAGGTTCGGGCACCTGCATAATAGATGTCCAGATTTTATGGCGCCACATGATGATTCATCTAACACCAAACAGCCACAGATAGGAGATCATGACATTGTGACACAGGCTGAGGATGAACCGCTAAAGGAAACTCCTCTTCAATTGGAATGTCCGGATATAGTGGAAAAATCTGACAAGGTGGATTGAATTCTGAGACTTCAGGGTTGGAGACATTGGAGAAAGTAGATTTGGGTGTAGTGGATTGGATGGTGGTTAAGAGGAGGAAACCTCGCCAACAGAATCCTAAGAAGACGAAAAGCAATGAAACTGCAAGTCAGCCATCTCAACATTTGGTACAGAAGTTTGCAGCATAGCCGGTACAAAATATTAATGACACTGCAAGGTAGCTAGCTCAACCTACGGCAAAAAAATTTGTTTCACAGCCGAAACAATAGATTCGAGTGGCAAAACAACCTAGTGCGGTGAAGGATAGGGTTGGAGTTGCTATGAAACCCTTGTCTCGGATCAAAGGAACCATGCATACGGCGAAGCGTATTCGCATGGAAGAAGAATCCCACGATGAGAACACGGTGGCTATAGCTGTGTTGGAAGTGGCTAAGCTTTTCCCTGAGAAGTACGCTTATATTTTAGATGGAGGCACAAGCTCGGAGGTTGTCATATCTCCAGGCTTGAGAATAGATAGTACAAATGCAGTATATGTTGTGGGGGATGTGAAGATGTCATCGGAGGAAGCAGAATAATGCTTCTGGGGTATGTATGTGAGGTCTTTCAACCTATCATAATTATTATGAATCCATTTAAAGATTTCTCTATCATTGTTTGGAATATGTGTGGGTTGATGAGCAAAAACCGCTTAACGGTGGATGGCTGATCTGGTGCGTGAGCAACGTCTGGATATAATTTGTGTGTTGGAGCCTCGTGGTTCCTTTGAGCGTGTGAGGGCCTTCTATGTTAGGATAGGGTATTCGCTACTTTATCATCAGGAAGCGGTTTGTATGGAAGGAGGTCTTTGGATATTGAGTGCGATTAATATGCAATGCAGGTTGCGGATCATTGATAATCGGCCTCACATGATATCTGTAGAACTATCCCACGGTGCGGTAGGTTGGGCGTTTACTGCCATTTACGCAGACCCTAACTATCAGAGACGCAAGATTAATTGGAGGGAGCTCAAGGAATTAGCTGCTGCCATAAATTTGCCATGGGCAATTCTAGGAGATCGGAATGAGATACTTAGTGAGAAGGAAGTGTCAGGTGGTGTTTACTTGGTTGAAAGAGCAGAGGAGTTACAGGAAGTTTTGGACAGCAACAACCTGTTGAGTATGCACACTATGGGACCCGAATTCACTTGGATGCGTATGGCAAGGGAGGGGCGTCACATTAGTAAACGACTGGACCGAGGGTTAGCAAATTTGGGTTAGATGGATCAGATGGAGCTGTTTGATGAGGGCCGAATCATGCACCTGCCCCAGCTTGGTTCGGACCACTGCCCACTTCAATTGAAGTGTGGGGATAGCATGAGGCATCGAGCAGCGCCACCATTTCAATGGGAAGCGGCTTGGAGTAACCATACGATGTATAAGGAGGTGGCTAGTAATGGAGTAAATAACTGGGCGGGGGAGGGGGGCTGTCTTCATCAGAAGTTAGAATCTGTCCATGAGTTGTCATTAGAATTCAACAAAAACACTTTCGGTAACATTAGAGACAGGAAGATGAAACTTAAGAATAGAATTCATGGCGTTGAAAAACGACTAGATCAAGTGGACTCGGCTTGGCTTTGGAGGTTGGCGACTGAATTACATAAGGAATTGGAGGATGTATTAATTCAAGAAGAAAGGTTGTGGTATGAAAAATCTAGGGATAAGTGAGTTAAAGTGGGAGATCGAAACACAAAAAAATTTTCATGCTAAGACAAAGATCCATTGGAAGAGTGGATGGATATACGGTATGGAGGTGGATGCTGAAGGCATTACAGAGGAAAGCAGAGTACAACAACATGGGATCAACCATTTTCATTCATTTTATTCCAGTCAAGTCGAATGGACTGGGATAGGCGACTGCCGGCTTTAGATCCAATTCGGGAGAATCAAAAAAATTCTTTAGAAGCCCTGGTTGTGGAGAAAGAAGTGGAGAATGCAATTCAGTTGATGAAATCCTTTGCTACGCTGGGGCCGGATGGATTTCCTTCAGCGTTCTACAAAGAATATTGGGAATACTTACGTGAACCAACAATAGCCATGGTGCTTGAGGTGTTGGAGACCAAACGGATTCCCAATCTGATGACACATGCATTTATGTGTTTACTCCCTAAAATAGAGGTACCTCGGTGTTTAGCACATTACAGGCCTTTGATATTGTGTAATGTCTCTTTCAAAATTATTACCAAGATTTTGGTAAATCGACTTAGGCCTATTCTTTATGATACTATTAGTCCTTTCCAGTCGATTTTTTTCCCAGGGAGAGAAACGACTGACAATGGAATTTTGCTCCAGGAAATAATCTCGACGATTGAGAGTGATAAATCTACTCATAAGACAACTATGATTAAGATTAATCTTGCAAAGGCATAGAACACGGTAAGATGGTATTTTTTTAGAATCTTGTTTGGAGGAGTTGGAATTACTGAATGGTTGCAAGGAACTCATTACGATATTTGTATCATCGGCTAGTTTTTCAATTTTATGGAATGGTACACCCATTGGGGATATTAAGGCAGAGAGGGGTTTGCGGCAGGGAGACCCATTATCTCCTTATTTATTTGTGATTATGATGGAAAAGTTGTCTAGAACAATTTTAGAAGAGGTTAGAATCAAGAGGTGGAAACCTATTCAGCTCAGTACCAATGGTATAGGAATTTCCCATCTTATGTCTGCCGATGATTTAATCTTTTGCTTAGTGTTGGAAGTTAGCAGTGTCCAGTGCATGGCAGATAAGTTGGCAAGTTTTGGTTCACGGTCAGGGTTGAAATTGAATGCGGCTAAATCTATGATGTTTTGCTCTCCAAGTGCATTAATTGAGGAATGAAATTGGCCTGCCCAAATTATGGGCATTACAGTAGTGGAGGAGCTGGGGTCGTATTTAGGGTTTCCTATTGTGCATGGCAGAATGAAAGTATCTCACTTTGATAAAATAGTGCGTCGTGTGGAGGATAAGATGAGGTCCTGGATGGTATTCTTATTAAATAAAGCAGGGCGAATTTCGCTAGCAAGATCAATGTTATGTTCAATTCCAATTTATTCCATGCAAGTGCATTTAATGCCGAAGGCTGTTTGTGATAAATTGGATAGAATAGTGCGGCGTTGGATATGGAAGGGAAGTGATGCCCGTGGGTTACATTTAATTAAATGGGAGGTAGTAACCAGACAGAGAGGAAATGGAGGATTGGGTATTCGAACAACACATGCCATGAATATAGCATTACTTGGGCGCCTCATTTGGGATGTGATCATGGATGTGCCGAAGCTTTGGGTGAAGGTGATACGTGAGATATTGTCTATCTGTGGGTTTATTTCCGTATGATCACTATTGAGGTACTAAGGTGTGGAAATCATTGGTTAAGGTAGGGGCAGCTTTGAGGAATGGAGTTTATTTTAGTTTTCGCCATGGTGGAATGGAGAATATTTGCATGAGAATGTGCCATTTGTACACACATGTGATATTGATATAAAAATTAAAGATGTAGTGGTGAATGGTAGTTGGAGATTGGAAGGAATTATGTCATGGTTGACAGAAGAGACTAAGAAGGCTATATTAAGCTCCTCGGTTCCATTAATTCATGACGGTGCTTCGGATGTTCTTCATTGGCGAGGTAATGCTTATGGAAGGTACACGATGAAATCTGGCTATGAATGGTTAACGGAGGCAGAGGGTAATGTGGATAGTTGGAGATGGATATGGAAAGGTTATATTCCAGAGAAGATGGGTATGTTATTATGGCTTTTAAGTCATGGGGCTCTCCCTTGTAATGAATTACTGTTTCATCGCGGACTAGCTAATCCGCCATTGTGTTCATTATGTGGTATTCATGTTGATGATTGGAAACATGCCTTATTTAAGTGTGCTTGGGCGTATTTGGTATGGGATAAGGGATGATGGTTTCAAAATCACCTAGAGGCGCTGCCAAGTTTGGGATTGGAAGAGATCAAACATTGGTTCGAATGGGCTTGGAGGAGTTGGGGGGTGAGATTTATTGCAACTCTATGGGTGGTTTGGTGTGAGAGGAACTATAGGATATTTAGAGGCAAGGAGAGAACATTGGCCACATTGGGGTTCAAAATTGCATCTCTTGGCAGAGCCATCTCGGCTGCTGCTGCGCAGGCTCCAAAAGAGAGGGAGTGCAGGTTGGTTCGTTGGGATGAGGGAGCGGAAGGTGGTAATGTATTGCACTATAATGGTAGTGTAATGCATGAGCTACGGGTGTCAGACTATGGAGCGGTGTTAAGAGGGAGGGATGGAAGATGGATTTCAGCTTGTGGTGGCAAAATGGGCTTGAGATCGGTGCTTGAAATGGAAGTTCTTGGTCTGTGCTATGGTTTGCGGATGGCTTGTGAGCTGGCAATAGAAGTTTCAACTTGCTTTGTGGATTCTATGGAGCTTTGGTAGTTAGTTACACAAGATGCTAATTCCTGGCCATAAGCTTTGGCCTTGGATTAAGGTGATTCAAGATGCGATTCGAGGTTTTCAGAGATGTACTCTTTGGTATATATGTCGAGAGGGAAATATGGTGGCTGATGCCATTGCGAGGAAGACAGCTTGTGCAGAAGAATTCTATACGACTTGGACTTTTTCCCTTGATGATATTCTGAGGTTGGCTGAGAACGATGCGTCAGGATATGGTTATATTAGAAGTGAATTATTGGCGTTTTCGAAAATTTGATGTAATTTTTTTCCTTTTCTTTGCTCGCCTTTTCAAGCTGTGTTACCAATTTTTATTTTTTTTTTACTTCAACCTTTTTTTTAATAATTATATAATTTGGATAACATTATGTTAAAGTTAATAAATAAACAAAGACAAATATAGAAGGCACGTCAAGCTTAATGGACTAGCATTTAAAGTCCATAAAACAATTTTATTTGAAATTTTGTTTTGAGTGTTGATTTTAGTATAGTTATAAGTAGATTGCTTCATTCCATTTAGGGCATGTTTGGTTCCCTGTATTGAGAGGTATTGGGCCTCATAGTATTGATATAGTACATCAACATAATACATACCCTTGTTTGGCATCTTTTGAAAATTGTACAGGTACTATTTTAATACATGATATCCTGTATAATTTAATCCGTAGTAAAAGTGCGGGATTCGGGTGTATAGATTTTATTCGGTCATCGATTTTTTCTTCTACAGATCCCTTCCCCTTCCCCCCTTCACCAAAATCCCGTTCCTATATCCCATTGACAGAGACGCCCTTCCCCGTTCACCAAAACCCCTTTTCTAACACCCGTTGACAGTAACTCCCGTTGACAGAGACGAGCGACCGGCGACACTGGGGCTGGTGGCGGCGAACAACGACACAGGTTCTCTCTCTCTTTCTCTCGCTCTCTATTGCTTTTCTCCCTGTTCGTTTACAATGGCTATGTGTTGAGTATAATTTTAGTGATGGGTGCGAACTCGGATTCAAGTTTGGTTATAGTTTTTTCATGTAAATGCCGTCTCATAGAGGTGAATTTTTTGTTGATCTCTTTGTATGCATTTTCATGTAATCGTTGCTTCAGTTCTATACTGGTAAGAACTGTGCCCTATGTGATGGTTGGCTATTAGATGTGATTGATGTTTATGGTAATTGATTTCCTGGAATACTGGGATACTTTTATTTTTTCGTGTTTAGATTTTAGACCCATCCAATTTTCTTGTTTTGAGCTTCCAGTTAACCCGTATATATATCAAATCTGCTTGTCTACTTTATGATTCTGAATGGGAATTCTTGTTTGCATATCGTTTCGTGACAACTTAACCATATTGGAGCTAATATGATCAATGTTATGAAATATCCCCCTTACATTTTGTTCCCATCACACAATCTGGTAGATTGTTGTACGAAAAAGTGGATTTTGAGTCCATAACTTTGTGTTGAACTGTTAATTTTTTTTTATCGATCTAATATTGGTAGGACCTTACTTTGTAGTTTCTCCAAATTTTTTAAAGTTGGTAATTTTGGTAGTGCAATAGAGCCAGATGAAAAATTTATTAGTAGGCTAAGAGAGAATGCTTGGCAATTTATCAATTTGTGTTACTTGACTGACTTTAATGTCAGAGTGGAGAAGCTAATTAGGCCCTGCATTCTGGAGCTTTCATTGCTCAAATTATTAAAGGTAAGGTTAATCATGTGCTTTGAATCTTCTTCCTATTCTTCCTTGTGCAGGCCAAGGAGTTATACTGTCTTTTTATTTTTATGCATTGCCTGAGCGCAATAGCACATCTTTTTGGTTTCATACTTGTGTATAATGAAATAGATGGTTATTTTCCTTTTCTTTCTTCATCTGTACTTGATTGTTGATAATTTATCTGGTGGTGGTGCTTTGTTGTTCTTGTTGTTTTTCTGGCTTGTTTGATGGAGATGAAGGGGGTGTGTTACATTCATTTTTTTGTTCCTCATAAAGATTAAAGATTGTTTCAATTTCCACCATCACACCACTCTGTCTATAATTTATTTGGTGATTAAAGAATTCTTGTTTATTTTAGGGACAAAACTTCATGTTAGGATTCTGTTCTTTATGTTAGGGTTCGACAAATTCTTGTTCATTATGATTAATTACGACTTTGATATTGTTACATATTTTGCACATTGCAAGGAATGGAACAAGGAAGTGCAGGTCAAGGAGGATAAACTTCAAGGCGAGCATGGACAAAAGCTGAAGAAAATGCATTTTTAGATATTTTGGACACGGTGGTCGCAAATGGTGGTAGAGCAGACAACTACTGTTGTCTGTTAATATGCTCTTGAGGAGGAATAAGAGTGAACTTTGAATATCTCAATTTATATAATATTTTGTAATTATTTAGTTTTGTGATAGTAACTGAGAGATCGGAATTATGTATATTGTTTTTGAGATGAATAGATAACAACACACAGTGGAATAACTCAATTGGTGATTTGGGAATATTTATGAGAACACTGAGTTTATTTTGAAGTATTATTCCTTGTTGACTGCTATACAAGTATGAATTATTAGACTTTGTGGGTGTGTGTGTGTGTGTGTTTTTTTTTTTTTTTTTGTATTTGTGTTGATTTGATCAGTTCTTTTTTCATGTTTGGTGTCAATTAGTCAATTAGCTTGAATTTTCAAGTTCATTTTCCAGATCTATCTTCTATTTTTTTTGGTTGATTGATCAGATCTTTTGTACTATGGAAATTTGTTTTCAGAAGATCAGGCATCAAAACATAAAAAAATTGATGTTCTATTTTTGATATTGTATCAACTTTGTAGCCAATCGTCAGATTATCATTATCCCAAAATGTAAAATCAATTTTATAGGAATTAATCGTTATTTAATTACTCAGAAAATAATAGTACAAATGATACAATACAGTATTACACACCAAACACTGTATAATTATAATACAGGTACTACCAAACACTGTATAACATTAATTTAATACCCTGTTAATACAATACACCATAATACAATACACCTGTATTAAATAATAATAATACAGTACAGTGTTCCAAACGTGCCCTTAGGGCATGTTTGGTTCCCTGTATTGAGAGGTATTGGGCCTCATAGTATTAATATAGTACATCAACATAATACATACCCTTGTTTGGCATCTTTTGAAAATTGTACAGGTACTATTTTAATACAGGATATCCTGTATAATTTAATCCCTAGTAAAAGTGCGGGATTCGGGTGTATAGATTTTATTCGGTCATCGATTTTTTCTTCTACAGATCCCTTCCCCTTCCCCCCTTTACCAAAATCCCGTTCCTATATCCCATTGACAGAGACGCCCTTCCCCGTTCACCAAAACCCCTTTTCTAACTCCCGTTGACAGTAACTCCCGTTGACAGAGACGAGCGACCGGCGACACTGGGGCTGGTGGCGGCGAACAACGACACAGGTTCTCTCTCTCTCTTTCTCTCGCTCTCTATTGCTTTTATTCCTGTTCGTTTACAATGGCTATGTGTTGAGTATAATTTTAGTGATGGGTGCGAACTCGGATTCAAGTTTGGTTATAGTTTTTTCATGTAAATGCCGTTTCATAGAGGTGAATTTTTTGTTTATCTCTTTGTATGCATTTTCATGTAATCGTTGCTTCAGTTCTATACTGGTAAGAACTGTGCCCTATGTGATGGTTGGCTTTTAGATGTGATTGATGTTTATGGTAATTGATTTCCTGGAATACTGGGATACTTTTATTTTTTCGTGTTTAGATTTTAGACCCATCCAATTTTCTTGTTTTGAGCTTCCAGTTAACCCATATATATATCAAATCTGCTTGTCTACTTTATGATTCTGAATGGGAATTCTTGTTTGCATATCGTTTCGTGACAATTTAACCATATTGGAGCTAATATGATCAATGTTATGAAATATCCCCCTTACATTTTGTTCCCATCACACAATCTGGTAGATTGTTGTACGAAAAAGTGGATTTTGAGTCCATAACTTTGTGTTGAACTGTTAATTTTTTTTTATCGATCTAATATTGGTAGGACCTTACTTTGTAGTTTCTCCAAATTTTTTAAAGTTGGTAATTTTGGTAGTGCAATAGAGCCAGATGAAAAATTTATTAGTAGGCTAAGAGAGAATGCTTGGCAATTTATCAATTTGTGTTACTTGACTGACTTTAATGTCAGAGTGGAGAAGCTAATTAGGCCCTGCATTCTGGAGCTTTCATTGCTCAAATGATTAAAGGTAAGGTTAATCATGTGCTTTGAATCTTCTTCCTATTCTTCCTTGTGCAGGCCAAGGAGTTATACTGTCTTTTTATTTTTATGCATTGCCTGAGCGCAATAGCACATCTTTTTGGTTTCATACTTGTGTATAATGAAATAGATGGTTATTTTCCTTTTCTTTCTTCATCTGTACTTGATTGTTGATAATTTATCTGGTGGTGGTGCTTTGTTGTTCTTGTTGTTTTTCTGGCTTGTTTGATGGAGATGAAGGGGGTGTGTTACATTCATTTTTTTGTTCCTCATAAAGATTAAAGATTGTTTCAATTTCCACCATCACACCACTCTGTCTATAATTTATTTGGTGATTAAAGAATTCTTGTTTATTTTAGGGACAAAACTTCATGTTAGGATTCTGTTCTTTATGTTAGGGTTCGACAAATTCTTGTTCATTATGATTAATTACAACTTTGATATTGTTACATATTTTGCACATTGCAAGGAACGGAACAAGGAAGTGCAGGTCAAGGAGGATAAACTTCAAGGCGAGCATGGACAAAAGCTGAAGAAAAGGCATTTTTAGATATTTTGGACACGGTGGTCGCAAATGGTGGTAGAGCAGACAACTACCGTTGTCTGTTAATATGCTCTTGAGGAGGAATAAGAGTGAACTTTGAATATCTCAATTTATATAATATTTTGTAATTATTTAGTTTTGTGATAGTAACTGAGAGATCGGAATTATGGATATTGTTTTTGAGATGAATAGATAACAACACACAGTGGAACAAACTCAATTGGTGATTTGGGAATATTTATGAGAACACTGAGTTTATTTTGAAGTATTATTCCTTGTTGACTGCTATACAAGTATGAATTATTAGACTTTGTGGGTGTGTGTGTGTGTGTGTTTTTTTTTTTTTTTTTTTTGTATTTGTGTTGATTTGATCAGTTCTTTTTTCATGTTTGGTGTCAATTAGTCAATTAGCTTGAATTTTCAAGTTCATTTTCCAGATCTATCTTCTATTTTTTGGTTGATTGATCAGATCTTTTGTACTATGGAAATTTGTTTTCAGAAGATCAGGCATCAAAACATAAAAAAATTGATGTTCTATTTTTGATATTGTATCAACTTTGTAGCCAATCGTCAGATTATCATTATCCCAAAATGTAAAATCAATTTTATAGGAAATTAATCGTTATTTAATTACTCAGAAAATAATAGTACAAATAATACAATACAGTATTACACACCAAACACTGTATAATTATAATACAGGTACTACCAAACACTGTATAACATTAATTTAATACCCTGTTAATACAATGCACCATAATACAATACACCTGTATTAAATAATAAAATACACCATAATACAGTACAGTGTTCCAAACGTGCCCTTAAGTCATTATATGGGATATTACAGTAATAAGGGTTTCTTTCGGGCATTGGAGTTTCTAAAAAACATAATGATGAATTTTGGATTTATGGGTTTTAGGGTAGAATAAAGAATAATGTATTGAAAAGTCTTAAAGTGAATGTCTGCAGCAGCACTTTATGACCATTATAATTGGTAGACAATATGGTGCAGTCATAAAATGTGGCCGTTAATACGGCTGTAATGAATGCGTTTTATTTTCATATTGCAATGAAATGCCTATATATATCATCTTGTATTGTATTGAGGGATATAAAAAAAACAGAATAAGAAATCAATACTTGTTTCCTTGCTTTCTCTCTCTATCTTCATTTACTCCATTTGCCTCTCTTTCTCTCTCGTGTTTATTGCCCTTCATTATAATATTTCTACAATCAGAATACATAAAAACACATTACCCCACATTTATATATATACACTTATAATTATACTATATAACACGTTATCAGCACGAGTAGACTCTGCCCGGATTACCAGAATTTGAGGTATAATTTCTTATTCCAAAACTTTCAATAAGATTATGACTAACCTTGCAAAGCAGGAATTTGCTCCCTTAACCGTTGAAGGAAGCAATTATATGTCTTGGGCCCGAGATGTGAAAATGCATCTTACTTCAATGGGTCTGGAAGATACTATTGCTGAAGGGAAAAATCCTAGCCATCAGAATCAGGCAAAAGCCATGATTTTCTTGTGCCATCATATCGAAGAGGCACTCAAAATGGAGTACGTGACTGTGGAATCCCCACTGGCATTGTGGGAAAAGTTGAAAGAAAGATATGATAATCTTAAAAAGACGGTGCTTCCGAAAGCCCTTGATGACTGGACAAACCTGAGACTTCAGGACTTCAAAACAGTCCGGGAATATAATTTTGCTGTGTTCAAAATTACGGCCCAATTGCAATTATGTGGGCAAAAGATATCTGAAGCAGAAATGCTTGAAAAAACGTATTCTACGTTTCATGCTAAAAACTCAGTATTGAGTGAGACATACCGTCAAAAAGGTTTTCAGAGATATTCTGATCTTATCACCTGCTTATTATTGGCTGAACAAAACAGCCTATTGTTGTTGAGAAATCATGAATCTAGGCCCCAGGTGCAAAACCGTTCCCTGAGGTGAACGCGGCTCAATCATCGAAATATGTGCGTGATTGTGGGCACTTTAAAAATCAAAATGATGATCGTGGCCAAAATCGATATCAAAATCGAGGCAGAGGTGAATCATCTCGTCAAAATAATTATCGAAATAAGCCTCGATTTGAACAAAATCGCAGATATGATACCAGAAGGCCTTACAAACCACAACAAAGAAATTATGCAAGAAAGCATAAACAAAATGATGAAATTTGCGATCGTTGTGGAATTAAAGGCCATATGGCTCAAACATGCCACACAGCTAAACACTGAGCTGAATTGTATCAGGCCTCGAAACGAAAAGAAAGACCAGGTGTTGAAGCACACCATAATGCCCACGATGATACTTATGATGATATATTAAATGATAATATCACGCACCTGGAAGCTGATGATTTTGTTGAGCCAGATACTGTTACTAAATAATATATTATATAGCTATATATATTTTGTACTTGTCTTTTACAATTCCTGTTTAATATAAATAATGATATCTCATACTTCCCTTTTATTATCCATATATAATATAAATATGTTTTTGCATTAATAATATTTATATTATTGATGTTTAATAATTTTCTTATATTCTTGTAAAGAAATGGATGCTGGAAATTCAGAAGTCGGAGATGATATCTGCCTCATTGACAGTGCAACAATGCATAGCATTTTGAAAAGCAAAAGCTATTTCTCCAATTTAAAATTGGAAAAGACCGCAGTGAAAACTATAAGCGGTAATGCAAAATGCATTGAAGGCTCCGGTAGAGCTGTTATATTTCTCCCTGAAGGGACAAAAATGGCAATTGAAAATGCCTTGTTCTCACGCAAAGCTCGAAGAAATTTACTGAGCTTCAATGATATTCGAAAAAATGGATATCACATTGAAACTTCAAACGAGGCAGATCACGAGTATCTTTTGATAACTCGAATTGAAAATGGCAAAAAATTTGTGAATGAAAAATTGCCATGTTACTCCTCTGGCTTATACTATACAAAAATATGTGCCGCAGAAATACATAACCTAGTAGGCTTGAAAGCTACTAGTGAATTTATTACCTGGCACGATAGACTTGGGCATCCTGGCAGTGTAATGCTGAGGCGAATTATTGAAAATTCAAATGGCCATACATTGAAAAGGCAAATGATATTGAACCCAAATGAGTTCAATTGTGCAGCTTGTTCACAAGGGAAATTGATAACCAGACCATCTTCAGTAAAAGTGGGAATTGAATCCCCTACATTCCTAGAAAGAATTCAAGGCGATATATGTGGACCTATTGATCCACCGTGTGGACCTTTCAAGTACTTTATGGTACTAATTGATGCGTCATCACGCTGGTCACACGTTTGTTTATTATCAACTCGCAATTTGGCATTTGCAAGGTTACTTGCACAAATTATAAAATTGCGAGCACAGTTTCCAGATCATCCGATAAAGAAAATACGCCTTGATAATGCTGGAGAATATACATCACATGCATTTGATGATTTCTGCATGTCGATTGGAATTACTGTTGAACATCCTGTGCCTCATGTGCACACGCAAAATGGTCTGGCAGAATCATTTATTAAGCGATTGCAATTAATTGCAAGACCCTTGTTAATGAAATCAAAACTCCCTGTTTCTGCTTGGGGACATGCTATATTGCATGCAGCAGCACTTGTGAAAATAAGGCCGACAAGCTATCATAGCTACTCCCCTACACAAATTGTGTTTGGAAAGGAGCCCAATATATCCCACTTGCGAATTTTTGGGTGTGCGGTTTATGTACCGATTGCGCCACCACAACGCACAAAAATGGGACCTCAAAGAAGGTTGGGCATATATGTCGGGTATGAATCACCCTCGATTATTAAATATCTTGAGCCAAAAACGGGTGATTTATTTACTGCAAGATTTGCAGATTGTCATTTTGATGAAACTCAATTCCCGACATTAGGGGGAGGAAATGATCAACTAAAAAAGGAAATATCTTGGCAAAATCCATTTGATTTCCTTGATCCTCGTACAAGGCAATGCGAACTTGAAGTTCAAAGAATTTTGCATTTGCAGGGAATTGCAAATCAATTACCCGATGCTTTTAATGATGCTGCTAAAGTTACAAAATCATATATAAATGATGCAGCAAATGCACCGGCCAATATAAATGTCCCAGAAGGGCATATTCCGAGTGCAAATGAATCTACTGCACGCCTGAAGCGTGGTAGGCCTTTGGGTTCCAAGGATAAAAATACACGAAAGAAGAAAATTATCCATATAGGTGATAAATCAATCACCGATGATATTCCCGAAGGAGGAATTGATTCAACCCCCGAAAAGGTTGAACCTGAAAATATTTACCCAGAAGAAAATGAAGTTATTGAAACTTCTTTCAATTATATCAATACTGGGAAATGTTGGAACCGAAAAGAGACAAACGTTGATAATGCTTTTGCATACAACGTTGCACTCGATGTAATGGAAAATAACGAGGATCCTGAACCAAGATCAGTTGAAGAATGTCGGAAAAGAAATGATTGGCCAAAATGGAAAAATGCTATTCAGTCTGAACTAGATTCACTGAATAAATGAAAAGTATTCGCCCCTATTGTTCAAACACCGAAAAATGTGAAGCCTGTTGGCTACAGATGGGTGTTTGTGAGAAAAAAAAAATGAAAATAATGAAATTGCCAAATATAAGGCAAGGCTTGTAGCCCAAGGGTTTTCACAACGACCGGGAATTGATTTTGAGGAAATATATTCCCCAGTTATGGATGGAATAACATTCAGGTATCTAATGAGTCTAGCAGTACGAGAAAATCTCGAAATGAGGCTGATGGATGTTGTTACTGCATATTTATATGGCTCATTGGAAAATGATATTTATATGAAAATACCTGAAGGGTTTAAATTACCTGAGTCTTGCAACTCAAAACCCAGAGAAACTTATTCCATCAAATTGCAAAAATCGTTGTATGGGCTCAAGCAATCTGGCCGAATGTGGTACAACCGCCTCAGTGAAAGTTTGATAAATGAAGGCTATACAAATGACCATATCAGCCCTTGTGTATTTATAAAGAAAAATGGGTCAGAATTTGTGATCGTCGCAGTCTATGTTGACGATTTAAATCTAATTGGAACTCCTGAAGAGTTGAAAAAGGCGGTCGAATATCTAAAAAAGGAGTTCGAAATCAAAGATTTCGGGAAAACAAAATTTTGCCTTGGCCTACAAATTGAGCATTTGGAAAATGGCATATTTGTTCATCAATCAGCTTATACCCAAAAGGTATTAAAGCAATTTCGAATGGATTATGCTCATCCGCTAAATAATCCAATGGTCGTTCGGGCACTTGATCCTGCAAAGGATCCATTTAGGCCAAAAGAAGATAATGAAGAGCAACTTGGCCCAGAAATCCCATATTTAAGCGCAATTGGTGCGTTAATGTATCTTGCAAACAGCACGCGACCTGATATCGCATTTGCAGTCAATCTACTCGCAAGATTCAGCTCTTGCCCTACTCAACGACATTGGAAAGGCATAAAGCACATCTTTCGCTATCTCCAAGGAACAATTGATCTTGGGTTATTTTACCCAAAAGACTCTCGACATGAGTTAATCGGCTATGCCGATGCAGGTTATCTGTCAGATCCACACAAAGCCAAATCTCAGACAGGCTACGTCTTTACTTGTGGTGGATCTGCCATCTCTTGGAGGTCAATGAAACAGACTCTAACTGCTACTTCTTCTAATCATGCCGAAATATTAGCAATCCATGAGGCAAGTCGAGAATGCGTTTGGTTGAGGTCAATGACTCAACATATATTGAAGAGTTGTGGTTTAGTCACTGAACCACAAATACCCCCAACAATTTTATTTGAAGATAATTCGGCTTGTCTAGCCCAATTGAAAGGAGGTTATATCAAAGGAGATAGAACGAAGCATATTTCACCAAAATTCTTCTACACTCATGATCTTCAAAATAGTGGCGAAATCGATGTGCAACAAATTCGATCAGAAAATAATTTAGCGGATTTATTTACCAAGGCATTGCCGACTGCAACGTTCGAGAAGCTCGTGAAGAAAATTGGAATGCGGCGGCTTCGAGATTTAAAATAATGTCCAAATC
This sequence comes from Hygrophila difformis, assembly GCA_030278955.1. Taxonomy (NCBI): domain Eukaryota; kingdom Viridiplantae; phylum Streptophyta; class Magnoliopsida; order Lamiales; family Acanthaceae; genus Hygrophila; species Hygrophila difformis. Next base: position 5,658,863 of record JAOANR010000011.1, read on the forward strand.
AGGGGGAGTACCGGATACAAGAATACTGTACTCTTTTTCCTTCACTAGGATTTTTTCCCATTGGGTTTTTTCTGTAATACCCGAGAAATCGACGTCGAGAATTTAAATCCAAAAATTAAAGAATTGGATTTAACTATCACAACCGAAATAATTCCTAGAGAGCGGAATTAAATATTTTCGGACGATAGCAACTCGAAGAGAGTTATAGGATTATCCAACGACCTCGGATAATTCCATATTATGATTTTTAGAATTTAAAATCATAATATTAACAAAAAAAGAGAGAGAGAGAGAGAGAGAGAGAAGCCCGCGCAGCAGGAGGCCGCGCGGCGCGTGAACCCCGCGTCGGCGGCGGCAGGCGACAGTTCCAAGCATTGCACGCGTTTTTGCTCCAATTTTCGAGGATGGATGATTCAATCTATCCAAATTCAGTTACCACACTCTTGAGGATGTATTTGGACACTCTTGGATAGATTTTGGGTGTATTAAAACATTTACATAGTTGGAAATTTGGAGGATGCATGAACAATTTAACATTCTTTGAACCATGGTGGTATGAGGGGATTAATGGGGGGTTGGTGAGCCCTAATTCCGAGGTTGACTGGCCATAAACACTTGCCACTTACCTAGGGACTTCATGGTACCCATAAGAACTCTAAACACTACATTATCAAGCCCTTAACAGCCCCAAACCTACCCCTCATTCTCTAAATCCGAAAATTAGATTTCATCTTGGAGAGTTGAGAGTTGTGGAGTGTTCCTTGAGTCTCCAGGGAGTTTTGGTCGAGTTCTTGTGTCCTAAACCTTTCTTCATCAAGTTGGTAAGGTTTCTAATCCAATCCTTTGTTCCTTACTTCGAATCTTAAGCCCTAACATCAAACTTTCTCCATACAACCCTAAAATAGGATTCGTTCGGTAGATTTCGGAAGAGAGGGACTGCTCCGGACGATTTTGGAAGTACAACCAAGGAGGATTTCGACACTACACTCTTGAGAAGTAAGTTAGTGTTGTGCATCTCGAATTTTAGAGCTTTTGGTTGAGTATTCATTGAGTTGTAGTTCGATTTTCATCCTATGCCAAAACTGTCTTCTAGGGTTTCTTCCGAGTAGATTTTATTGTTGTGCTTTTCTCGCCTAGATCCTTTCGTTTTTGGAAGAACTTGTCTAAATGAAAAATGTTCCTAACACTTTAAAGATGATCTCTGTAAATTTTCATAATTTTTGGACTTGATTTGAGTGTCGAAAAAACATCTGGTATTTTCTGAAGTGCATGATGACAGATTCCATTTCATAGCATGTTCAGTTTTGTAGTCCATATTACTCCTAGCTACAATCGTTTTTGATGGTTAGTTTTTCATGAAAATTGTTCATCTATGTGTCTAGTTTATTCCTGTGAAATTTCAGAATTTTTGGATCACTCTTCGAATTGTTATGGATTTTTAAGTAAACTGTGGTTGGATGAACAGTGATCTCTGCACCCTTTGAAAATGAGTTTCTGAAATGATTTTTTTTTGGCAACTTAGAGTCCGAATTTGCTAAGGCCTATTTTTGAGAAAAACGTTTATTTTGATGTCTCTTAGTAGCTGTAAAATTTTCAGAATTTTCTACAAAGTTTTACTACATTTCCTAGTACGAATTTGAAAACTGCTACGGTGTGTTCTTACCGGTAAAACTTGGTTTCGTACGTTTGGATGATTAATGAGTCGATTGCTACTCTTTTGTGAATCTTATGTAATCTGGAAATGTAGACATGGGTTATAATGATTAAAATGTGCATTTTGAAACTTTGTGAGTTTTGATCGAGTTAGATGCCCAATTTTGGAGGGTAAGTGCATTTGGCGTGGGCTCGTTGGGCCGCCCCCTCTTTTTGGTGGCCAAAACGGCGCCAAGGAAATATTGTTGCGTGATTGTATGAGTCTATACTCCTAGGTGTATCCGTAGGGGTTACCTAGGGCTCCGGAGTGTGTCTGTATAGGGTCCGCTACTTTCACTTGCCTTGCGGGTTCGATTCCCCAAGGTGTATGTTTTTCCTGCGGGTTCGATTCCCCAGGATATTGTTGACTCCTATGGGTTCGATTCCCTAGGATGTATATTGAGTTCTTGCGGGTTCGATTCCCCAAGGACGAGGTGTCCTCGATCATAATGAACAATGGTAAACGAAGGTATTTGAGTTCTGGAAACAATGAGGTCCTCGACCATATGGAAACATTGGTAAAAGAATATGTTTGAGCTCTTGTGGGTTTGATTCCCCAAGAATGGTATTTCTCGATAAAAATGAGCAATGATATATTATGGCAAAGTGTAAGAATCTTCCGGAATTATTTTTACTCGTCATTCCCTTTTTAAATTACAACTTCTAACTTTTAAACCTCTCTTCTAAAAACTTTAAAATTTGTTATGCTATATACTAACTTACTCAGTACCGTTGTACTGATAGATACGTTGTCTCTATTTTTTTCTCAGATGTCGCAGATTAGCGCATGCATTTACATTTGGGACGGGAATTTCTGAAGACTTGTCGCACTTGTTTTTTTTTAAATTCTTTTACGAAATCCAAACTCATGTTTGGCCGTGTTTGGCCCTTAGCTTCCGCACTGTTTAAAATTATGTATGTTAGACTTAACTCTGATTTAAACCTTCGGGCACTTATTGAATGGTTTTTAAATTTTTAAGTATTGGTACAACTTAGCCTTAGCATCTTCTCAAGTGAGCTCGGAATGGTTCGCGTCTTGCTTGGGAAGGTGTGGCGGTAATGCCCTGGCCTGGGTGATCAAATCCGGGGTGTTACATTTTCCTAGTAAGGTTTTAACGAGGCATATTCTTTGTATTAACGACATTCAAGGGGGAGTATTGAAAAGTCTTAAAGTGAATGTCTGCAGCAGCACTTTATGACCATTATAATTGGTAGACAATATGGTGCAGTCATAAAATATGGCCATTAATACGGCTGTAATGAATGCGTTTTGTTTTCATATTGCAATGAAATGCCTATATATATCATCTTGTATTGTATTGAGGGATATAAAAAAAAAACAGAATAAGAAATCAATACTTGTTTCCTTGCATTCTCTCTCTATCTTCATTTACTCCATTTATCTCTCTTTCTCTCTCGTGTTTATTGCCCTCCATTCCTTTTATTTCTCATTCATTATAATATTTCTACAATCAGAATACATAAAAACACATTAACCCACATTTATATATATACACTTATAATTATACTATATAACATAATGATATTTTTTTGTTTTGTGAAATTCTTTGTTTCTTATATGGGAAATAGCTTTGATTGTTGGTTGGGAGAAGTACAATTTGTTAATAAGTTGCATTTACTGATATTTCATCAAGGGTTTGGATAGGGTATTAAATGAGTGATATTCAACAAGTGTTGGCGTGCTGATCTAATGAGATATGTGTGCTGGATGTTAAATGAGGTGTGTGTTGAGTATTTAATAGTATTTGGGTTGTATTATAATACTCAGCATATACAAAGCACTAATTCAGCACATACAAAAACACTTATTCAACACTTTAGAATGAACTGATTCAGCTCCCGAACAAAATCATTTCATCCACACCTGCTGGCGAACATCATGGACATACTTATGATGTCATATATATTTGCATTCAACACTCATTTCGTGAAGATGCTCAAGTGGAAAACTTTATATCAAAAGAGGGGGCGAAAGATCCTATGAGCTATGACCATTGTTATTCAATGGGATAGGCCGCAATCCCATTGCATGCGGTTACAAAAATAATTAACAACTATCCAATCATCTCATTATTTTGGTGAACTAGCACACCCGCCCGCGCAATGCGCGGGAAGTAAACTTTATATGTTTTGTTTTATATATATAACATAATACTTTAAAAGTTCAAATATATTACATAAACTTAATTGAGTCATGCCTATTTCCCAATCATATATTATCGAGGAAAAATGTGACAAAAAACAATGATAAAATAAATACCGTCCGATGAATGTATAAAAGTAATTTCCCTACAAAAAACGTCCATAGCACAATGATTATTAATTTGTGAATATGTTCAAGATTGATTTATGGGCTTTCTATATTAATTTTGGATAAATTAATTTATTAAGTTTCCAACATTGATTTAAGAGCTTTCCAATTATTTTTCTCAATCAAGAATTAAAGACAATTGATCCAAATTTAGAATAGAAACATCAAAGATAGTGGAGATTATTTTTCATGTTCAAAAAAAAAACATAAAAGAGAATAGAAATTATTTGAAGTGATTTTTTCAATAATCCAAATTACTGAGCTCGTTTTGTTAATTGACTACTATTTTTTATGCATTTAGTAAACACATTAATTCACTGCAACTATCAAAACTGTTGATATATAATGCACTGTTATAGTCATATCAATCTCTAATAAATAATACCCCTCCGTCCCACTAATTATGTCCCACTTTCCTTGTTAGTCCGACCCACTACAATTGTCACATTTCCCTTTATGAAAAAGTTTTACTTTATTAACATTAACTAAAACATCAAATCAACTAATTATTTAACTTTTTCCCAATTCAAATATACATCACATCAACTAAGTACTCAACTTTAACACAATAACTCATTCCACCTAAAACACTGTGCCCAAAAATTATGGGACATTATTACCGGAACGGAGGGAGTATACAATTATATATGTAAATCAATTACACATAAATTGATTTTATATTGAGTCTTTTAAATAATTTATTATATAATTAGTTATTCAAATTTATTTTTGTTTGAATAACTAATAATTTTATAGATTCAACAAACAATAATTATATCAATAATTCCAGAAAAAAATTATTGATAATGTAGATAAAAACAAATCTATGTTAGAATATAATGGGAGTGTTTGGCAAAATAAATATTTAAATCAGCTCATTTGTGTGACAAAATAACTTTTTTAAAGACCCCAAATAACTTAGGTCAAACAACTCTTTTTGAATCTGTTGTAATGAATATTATTTTGGATTTCAGCTTATTGTAGGCAAAAATTGGTCTCGAAATTGTCAAATAACAAAATTTGAATAATTTATTACACACATAAAACATGGACAATAATTAATTCTATTTTGACATTTGCAATTATATTAAATAATTTATTTAAACATTATTTATTATTTATTAAAATTTAATTGAATATAGAGAATATGAGGTTGATTAAAATCTTAAAATTAAAAATTAAGTTAGACCAAGTTAAATCTTTTCGAAATTTTTTAAAAAAATATGGTTATATATTAAATTGATTATAAATATGATTTTGGTCTAAAGAGATAACTATATGATAATGAAATATTTTTTTTTTCTAATAGGCTTATTGAATAAATTAAAGTACACAACAAAAATATAGAGGAAAGATAAAGACAAAACTTGCCATCCATATTATTTTTATGTATAAAATATTAAAATTAAAATAACATTATAGGATCCAAATAAATCTTTAGAAATCAAATCTGAAAAATAGATATTGATTCACTATAAAATTATTTTAATAAATATATAATAGTTCATTTGTGTAACACCCCGGTTTTGGTAACCCAGGCCGGGATGCCACCGCCACACCTCCCTAGCAAGACACGGTTTCTCCGAGCTCACTAAAGAGATGCAAGGCTATGGTTTTTCAGAATTTAAAAATATTCAAACAGCCCATTCATATATAATTTAAAGATAATACATCAAAGTTGCAGCGGAATTTAAATATAGGGCCAACATGGCCAAAACACGGGTTAAACAGGCCCGTTCATGCAGGTCATAATTAAATGCAGGGATTTAAAATAAAGATTTCCCCTAATGTTCCCATGTATGCATATGACGATGCATATTCTTCGTACTCTGTAAGAAAAAGGAGATATATGGTTTGGGTCAGCAAAAACGCGCTGAGTAAGTTAACACATAGCATGGGTTAGGGGTTTCAAAGCCTTTAATTAAATTTAATAAAAACATTTCCACAATATTTAATTTAGCCGGCAATCCGGCGGCCGCAGCCAATTTCATAAAATCTAAGCTTTTTAATATATTTCCCGTTACGCCATCATCTCAACAATATATCATTTAGCCGGTGATCCGGCGGCCTCAGCCAATATCAAAAGTATCATTTAGCCGGTGATCCGGCGGCCTCAGCCAATTTCAAAAATATCATTTCTCAATATTTCTCGTTTCTTTTATAGTTCACCATTCACCAGGGCTCTTGTGACCGCAATCCTCATAATCAATATTTATAAATAACCATTCGCCAGGGCTCTTATGTCCACTAGCCGTTCGCTTGGGCTCTTATGTCCACAAGCCGTTTGGTCGACCATTCGCTAGGGCTCTTATGTCCACTAGCCGTTCGCTTGGGCTCTTATGTCCACAAGCCGTCTGGCCCATATTGATAATTTCAAACTTGGTCACAAATCCCCAATGTTTCAAAAGAATTCTTTTAAGAAAATGTTTTTATTTGGTGTAACGGGATTTTTCAAAAGTATAGATATATCGTAATTCAACGTCTCGATCGTTTGTTTCGAATTTCAAAATCTCTTCGATTTAAAAATCATTTGGCGTCACAGTTTGCGCCTTTTTGGTTTAAAAATCCATTTCTTAGGCGATTGATATGAAATTTTCACAGTATCTCAAAAACATCCCAATGAACAACTTTCGTGTTTTAAGTTTTTCGGAAAAACGATGGGAAGTATGTCAAAAATCGAGTTTTCGACTCAAACGAAAAGCTGTCAGGATTCAGGTTCGACAACGTTAAAAGATTTGACTTTTTATCATATCAAATGGACTCCAAAAATTCTGAAATTTCATATGCATATACTAGACATGATTTCCAACAACTTTTGTTTAGATCATGAAGCTTAGTTCGGACTAGAAATGATAGGAATAAGCTCCTCAAGTTCGGTTATGAAAACTGTCATCCTTTGAAGATTCTTAAAAACGCAGAATATGTCCGATACGATTTGGGGTATCAAAACTTGATGAAAATTTCTGAAATTTTTACACAATATAGCTTATGATCTTTGGATCAAAATCTTAGTTTTGAGTTTTCAGGTTTGAACACTTGAAGTAAGAGTTTTGCTCGTCGAGTTTGATTATGAAATCTGTCAAGGTTCTTGACATCGGTTCTAACGCAGATCGGATCGGCTCGAGTTTGGAGGTTCAAATCTCAATGAAAAATTCTAAAAACTTACAGTAATATTCCAAACTCATAGATCTACAATTCTTATGTTCAACACCAATCCTAGATCGGCCTAGATCCAAGGTCAAAATAACCAACAAGTTTGAATAAAGAATCTATCACTATTTCAAGATCTAAGTCGATGGCAGGTCTGTTCATGGTCGTTTTCGGATATCAAAACACGATGAAAAATTATGAAATTTTTACAGTAGCTAGATTAATGTCTTAGGAATGTTTTTCATGTTTTGAGTTTTTCCGTTTGAGCAGCTTTAGGGGTTCGAAAAATTCATACGAAAACGCTGCGCCGGGGGTTTTTCTTGTTGACAGATTTTAGAGTTTCTAAATCTCTATGTTTGGTTGCATTTTAAGTCACCCAAAACCATAGTAAGGTTAACTTACAAAGATTGTGTTCTTGAGTCGTCCTAGGGTCGTTCGGCTCGTCCAAAAACCTACGAACGGATCTACGAAACGCAAAGTTCCCGACTTTGGCCACGAACGTATTTGCAATCAACGATTCAAGAGTTAGATTGGGGATTTGAGAGGAAAAACGAGATTGAGAACCTAAGATACTACTTACCAAAGATCTAAGCACTGTGATCCTTGATCTACACACTTCCTTGGTCGGATTTGGTTGCCGGAAACTCGTCGGAAGGTCGCCGGAAGTTCGTCGGAAGAGTGTTTTGGCTTTGGGAGAGTTTGGGAGAGTTTTGGGGATGAATTATTGGTGTGGAGGCTGAAAATGGGGTGTTAGGGGTGGGTTTTGGTCATTAAAGGGACAAGGAATCCCGGATTTGGAGGCCTAAGCCGACAATTGGGCGGCTGCTACAGTAGCCTACTGCTACAGTAGCCACGTGCTACAGTAGTGCTACAGTAGCGCTACAGTAACTTCTTCTTTTTTTTTTTTTTTTTTTTTTAATTCTAATATTTCTTATCTACAAAAATAAAAATCATAATGTGGGAATTATCCGTGATTGTTGGGACAATTCGATAAACTCGTTTCGAGTTGCTATCTTCCGATAAATAAAAAATTCCGCTCTCTCGGAATTATTTCGGTTTTAATAATTTAAATCCAATTCTTTATTTTTGGATTTAAATTTTCGATGGCGGTTTCTCGGGTTCGTCGGCTTCCAATTTGTCGTCTTTTGATTCCCGTGCAATAACTTGTATCATTAAATTTCTTCAGACTTCACGGGTTCTTGGAATTAAAATTCTTTTCCTTCATGAATTTAATTCCAATTATTTTGACTGAATTCATGGAATGTCTTCGGGCTTCCTTTCCCTCTTTTATTCCATTTTGAATTTAAATCTATCGGCGTTTTATTTCCGAGTAATAATTTATTGTGATAAATTATTTTCTTCTTCTCGGATATATTTCGACATTGATCGGAATAAATTTTATTCCTTTGGACGATGATAAAAATTTGGGGTATTACAATTTGAACATGGAAAGATACGATTATATGCTCTAAAAAAACTTTAAATAAGTATTGACAATTACTTTAGTTAAAATATACAGTAGTTCACCTATTGATAGATCAGGATTGGAACCTGAGTTCAATAATTATATTGGAGCAAATGAATAAAATACAATTCATGAAAAGATACAATTGTTCATTCAAGACATGAATGAATTAAGCATTGACCATTAATTTAATTTTTTTACATTCACTGATGCGGATGAACAAATGAATTCAAATAACCACAATTGGAGTTCTCAATCACCATAAAGGAAGCTAAACTTGAAAAATATCCACAATTTTCATCTTCCATCTCATAAGTCTCTACTATTTTGTTACTCCGATTGACTTTCAACTTGCACTTTAGAATTGCTTCACCACCAAAGTGATTAATGATCCTTTTTCAGATACATACATGATATACAATAATCAAAAATGAAGAAAACAATATATCTATGTTATACAAAAGCAGAGATAGAAGAAGAATAAGTTAGATTGGAGTAGATTGTGTTTTCTACCATACCCGATAGCAGTTAAACAATTAAAAAAGGGAAAAAGTTAGTCCGAAAAAACATCTCACCAATCTAATAGATTGTAATATAATAAAAGAACATAATATTAAATTGTGAAGAATAAAAATTTGCTAAATACATAACATGATCAGCCTGGTTAAGAAGATAGAAAAGTTTCACCTTGTGCTATATACTGTGAAATATATTCAGCGACAAAAGATCAAAAACGAAAACTGCAACCATAGTTTTTTTTTTTTTGCTATATTATGAATCCACTAGCCTTTCGTGCATTTTCACCCGGTTTCCATCCGTCAAGAAACAACATTTAAATACATAAAAAATTCCATTCATATTACACAAAAAAATAAAAAAAAACATAAACAAACAAATATTTAAAGAATCATAACAACAAATACAATTATCCTCCCAATTTTATCCATTAATACACTCAATTCAAGTCCCTTGCACTGCTTAAAAAGAAAAATTCAATTTTGATAGGCGGAGATTGGATTTGGAATTTGTATGAAGATGAAAGTAATAGGATTGTAAGATAAAATTTAGTCTTCCACTAATTAGATAGAAAATACCCTATTTTATAGGTACACAAAATAAATCTAACTACGAACTTAATCAAACAAATCTCAACAAACTTAATGAACAAACCTAATCAACCATATTTTTAACTTATTCAAATATTAATATTAATATATATATATATATTAATATATATAATACTTTTCTTTTTTAAAATTTCTACATTAACATTATTTGATTTTTATATTAATGTATCCTACGTACAAAATGATATTATTAGGATATTCAATAAATATGATAAATCCAAATTCTAATATTTTACACAAAGAAATTGAATTTTAGATTTAAACTGAAATTCCACGATTTTAAATATAAATATTGAGAATAATTATGTGTGATCTCAATGGGAAGTAAGGGAAAATCGGTAATTGTATATATTAATTAATGATATTATACGCAATTCAAATATATATATTAGATTTTTTTTCTCGATTTTTTATTTTAATTATGTGAGTGGAGTTGTTGAAAATACTTTAAAATTTTATGAGTATTATAGATTATAGATTTAGGGTATATATGATATAATTGAGTTTGTTGAAATTAAATACTTCCTCCGTTTTTAAATGATAGCTACGTTGGAGAATTTGACACTATTCACACAATCACTTTTGACTTAAAGTTTTATCATAGTTATTCAAGTTAAAATATAGTCAATTGAGATCTTGTTAGATTCGTCTCGTCTTGTAGTTTTTAAATATCGAACTTTTAGAATTTTTACTTGTACCGAACTTGAGTTATTACTGATTTAAAATGTACATTGGACTGCGTGCTGCGTGGGTCCGTAGCAAACAAAAAAAAACGGAGGGAGTATTAGATATATATAATATAGATTTAGGAAGTATATATGATTGATGTAGTTGAATTAGATCATATATATTAGATTTAGTGAGTATATATGGTTGTTGAAATTGAAGAAAAAAAAGTCGGATGAGATGTTGAAAACATGGGGTGGGGAAGTGGGGGGAAATTATACTATATTACTTTTATATATATATAGATACATATAGATAGATAGATATAGATATAGATAACCGGGTATTACTATACCACATTAAACACAAGTCTAATTTATTGAGGATTTGCATGAACAATGAAGACAATTTTTTGAATACACAATTATTGATTCCGAATCATTGCTTAAACGATTAGAGTCTCAATCTACTCAAGTCAAATGTAGTTAGTTCCAAAGATTTCATTATCCATAAATATAAATTTGGAAAAACAAAACCATAAATTATTTGGATTATACTTTTAAGTCACTTGATATTTTCGAATTATAAATGTTAGTTGTTAAACGGCGTGCTCCACTAGGCCAGGAACATGCATTGTTCAGATTGCCACAATTGTATTGTATACATGCTTAAACATTGACAATGTCACATTATGTCTATTTTACACCCATTCCCATTGAATTGATTATAATTTAATTTAAAGTATTTAATCACCCACTAGCACAATTCATAAATTACTCACAAATTACCCAAATTGTCGAAACAACAGGGATGAAAGGGATAAATATCGAAAAACAAAAGGAATAATTAATTTCCATTAATCCAGGTTTCATAAAGAGGGATTGTCTGAACATGTCATTTATGTTGAGATTTGAGATTACACAAAATTGGCTGTAATAGAAAGCCCCTCTCGAGTCATACTTCCTCCGCTTCCTAAAAATTACTCGCTCCGTCGCATATAAGACGTCATATTTGATTTTTTGACACTGTTTATTGTTCAACTCTGACTCAATATTATTGTAACTATATATTTGAAGAAAATAGTCGAATTCGATCTTGTTAGATTCGTCTAATTGTATAGTTTTAGAATATACTATATTTTTTTACATAATTTTTACTTGTATATATTTTGATACATTAACGATTAAAAATGTGCATTGAATTGTGTGCAGAAGTCAAACAAGACATCTTAGCTGAGACAGAGGGAGTATAACGGACCCACAGTGAACAAAATTCAATTTCCATTTTAAATCATTAATAACTCAAGTCCGGTATAAAATCTAAAAGTTTGATATTTAAAAATTATTCCATTAAAAATCTAATAAAATCCGACCCGACTATAACCAAATTTCCAAATCCCAACCGAAGCTCCGGGACCAGCAGTTCTGACCTTTTACCCTCTCCTTTTAGATTTTACTATCTGAGTATCTGTCATGGTGAAGCCACCGTCCCGGTCCCACTTCGGGAAACCCCTCTCATGTTCAACTGTCTCTGCCAGCTCTAATCTAGCCCTCCGTCGTTGACACTTGACTCCATCTCCCCCTTTTACCCCCCAATCCAGTTTCAGGGTTTGAATCCGATAGATCTTCCACCGCCGATTGATAATGGAGGAAGACGGCGCCACCCTGTCGCGGAAATTGATCGATTTAGTGGCCGAAATTTCCGCGATTTCCGAATACAGGGGCACTGTCAAGAAGCAGTACACTAACCTAGCGCGGCGATTGAAGCTGCTGACCCCAATGTTTGAGGAAATTCGAGATACCAAAGATCAGCTCCCCGATGACACCGTTAAAGCCATGGCTTCGCTCGTCACCGAACTCGAATCGGCTAAGGAGATGCTGCGCTTCGGGAGTGAGGGCAGCAAGATTTATCTTGTCGGTATTCGTTTTCTTTGTTGCTGCGTTTGATCTCTGGTTTATGTCAGCGTAATTTCCGTTTGTTTGGTTTTTCTTTATGCCGATTGATATCGTTATCTGTTTCTTACCCCTTTTTTGACTGATCTTGGGAGTTTCTCAAATTTCCATTTTTTTTGTGAATTGATAGGAAGCCTTTTTTAATGCAAAATCTTGAGAATTTGGTTAGGTGTTACCTGTTCTGCTTTTCTTGTCCATCTGTCATTAAACTGATGAAGGATTGGATTGTGGGATTGACCTTCTTGCAAATAGCTGGGAAAAGTCTAATATCATGGGTGGACTAATTTTCATTTGTTGAGTCTTGTTTGCATTTGATATTTTCCAAAGTTGGAGCCCCAGTTTTCGGGATTTGAGGAGGTAGTCTGATGATAAATTTAGAATATTCATATATGGCAAAAATGCAAACTTATCACTTATGGCACAATTGGTGTTTGTGATCACCGTTAATTGTATTGACATGTTTGATTCCGAAGGCAGCAAGGAAATATCTAACCAAAAAGATAACGACGCCACATAATACCATTTGGGGAAGCATTTTATAGCAGAGTGTTGATAGGAGCTATTTACATGATTGGCAATTTACATGAATTTTAATTGGTAGAAGTTATTTTGGGAAAGTCTGTAAATTCCAGTGGAACTGTTCAAGAGGGTCACTTATAAAATTCTCATAAAGGGACAGGGATTCAAGCCTTGCAATAAATGTTCGCTAGAAGTAAATTCTTGGTCTTGCTGTATGAATTTTTGTGAAGATAGCTGGATGTTTCCATGAACGCGGAGCTCTCCAAGCATGTTTATTGAATTATTTTTTCCATTGCCTTGAACCAGTTTAACTGTTTTGATTCTAAGTTCTATGCATGATCATGTATGAGATTATCTATGTGTTTCTAATATTTATCACTTTTAAAAACTTAAGGCCATATCTACTGCCTAAAGATAGAATTTGATGCGCAACTCCGATATTAGGGAGCTGTTTCTTGGTTTTCTCATATTAAAGCCAAACTAAGATGGGGTTTGGGAATGTGCTTCTCGTCTATTATGTTAAGGTTTTAGCTTTGCAGAGTTCCATATTGAAATTCTTCACTTGCTTGGCACACATTGATATATAAAGATGACGGAGGCTTCATATTTAGTCGCAACACGTCTGATCCTGAATTGATTTAAAGTTGTTGACGACTTTAGTTACTGTCCTAAGTTTATCATTTTTGCTTTATTTGAGATCTGCCTTTAAGCTAATTTGATTGGGAAAGAATGCATTTTTATTTCTTGAAAGTTTTTACTGGAAGAAAACAACTTGCCTAACATGGATTTCACTTGAACAGGTGTTTATTGGGTGTAAAAGAGTCTGCCATACGAAGCCTGGTGTTTTTGTTCCATTGTGTTTTCTTGAATTTTATTTCTCTTCTGTGCTTCTCTAATCTTTTCTTCATCTTATGCTGTTTACGTCCTTTGAACTCCAGTAGTGGAAATCTCATGAAGAATTCTAACTAAAAAATATGGCATTTAGTTTGTTCTCTTGCCCCATTAAAGATTATGAAAATTACTTAGTTAAACAGTGAAGGAAATAGGTGTTACCAAATATAGTTGTACTTGCATCTGAATATTGAGAACAACATTTTTGAAGTTTGGTTTTTAATCCACCAAAATTCTAGGTGCCAACGGAAAGCACAAATTATTTTTGTTACCAGATAGACATGACTATGGTTCCATTTCGAATCAAGAACTGAAGTTTGATGGAATTGTCTAGAATTGAGAGAACCATGCATAATTGTTCTTAGTAATTAGAACTGAAAATGAAATTATGGTTCTCCATTTTTATAGAGACACAAAACTGCAATTTTGGCATCATGACCATGTCTACTCGTAGATAGATTCTTCTTTTATTAATCGCTTTTATGATGTTTGTCCATGCAGGTTTTAGAGAGAGAGCAAGTTATGGCTAGATTCCAGGAGGTCACTACTGCACTGGAGCAAGCTCTAAGTAGTATTTCTTTGGAGAAACTTGACATTTCAGATGAGGTGAAGGAGCAGGTAAAATCTTGATTTGTGCGGCCAGAAAGTAATTCGTTACTGCAACTACTAGGTTATGCCTGTTTTGGTTTATCCTTTTCTGATTTCAAGTTTGACTGCTCTGAGGTTTTGTTTATGTATGCTAATAATGGACTTAAACTTTCAGAAGTGTCTTGAATCACCTAGCATCCCTTTTTGATGACTTTCCTTTAGGTAGAGCTTGTCCTTGCTCAGTTCAGAAGGGCCAAGGGAAGGGAGGATGCACCTGATGTGGAGCTCCATGATGATCTTTTATACCTTTACAACAAGGGAAACAGTGCTGTAGAAGATGCAGAATTGTTAAGGAGATTGGTTGAAAAGTTACAACTTTGTGGCATATCTGACTTAACTCAAGAATCACTAGCCTTGCATGAGATGGTTGCCGCCACTGGTGAGGACCCAGAAGAGAGGGTAGAGAAGATGTCGATGTTGTTGAAGAAAGTCAAGGATTTCGTGCTGACAGTAAATCCAAACATTGAATCCATTCCAGCTGAAAATTCTTCACATACAAGTGGCAGCGTGAAGACATTGACCGAGGGAACTCCCAAGAACCTTGTCATACCTGATGACTTTCGATGTCCTATCTCGTTAGAGCTCATGTCAGATCCTGTCATTGTCTCAACAGGACAGGTACTCCCCTATTTTCTCGTCTTTATCAAATTCAGCCGTGCTGTATTGGTTCTCTTTCTATTTCTTGATATCTTTTCCCATCTTCAAAGGATACCCCATCTGCGAAATAATTTATTTTCACGACTAACGTAGTGCAAGTTGTGTGGAATCACCGGTATGCAAACGGATTATCTTTTTCAATGAAAAGATTTGATGCACTGGAACCTTATTATGTGCTTATCTTCATTAATCATTTTTGCTGCTTTTGACCTATCCCTGTAAAACACCCTTTAGGCTCCTGGTGAGTATATTTTTGCGTAGTCATGCAGCTTTGGGAAAAATAGAACCGTTTTCCTGAATCTTTGTTGTTGCAATTATAGGTGTTATCGTACAATATTCGATTCCTGTATCGCCTTAGAATCTCAATTTGTCGAATTAGCCAACCTCATCAGGCAAAGAATGATTATGTTCATTTGTTTCCGACCATGGTAGATGCCGTGGCTTCATTACATATTATCGTAATGTTTTATTTTTATTCTGCAGACATATGAAAGGTCGAGCATTGAAAAATGGCTAGAGTCTGGGCACGACACTTGCCCCAAGACGCAACAGCCGCTCACCAGCAAAGTGCTCACACCAAATTATGTTCTTCGAAGTCTTATCGCGCAATGGTGCGAGGCAAACGGCATTGAACCACCAAAGAGACCAAGCAGCTCTCGAGCCAAAATTGTATCTGAATGTTCTCCTGCTGAGCGCCTCAAGATAGAAAATCTTCTCTCTAAGCTCTCATCTGCAAGTCCGGAGGATCAGCGAGTAGCAGCCGGTGAAATCCGCCTTCTTGCCAAGCGAAATACTGACAATCGTGTGGCTATAGCAGAAGCCGGTGCAATACCATTGCTCATCCGGCTTTTAACAACTCCTGATTCTAGAACACAGGAGCATGCGGTCACTGCGCTTCTTAACCTGTCCATTTGCGAACATAACAAAGGAACCATCGTAACATTGGGTGCAGTGCCCGGAATTGTACTTGTTCTCAAGAAAGGGAGCATGGAAGCAAGGGAAAACGCGGCTGCCACCCTATTTAGCCTCTCAGTAGTCGATGAAAACAAGATTACAATTGGCGCTTCTGGAGCGATTCCACCACTGGCAACGCTTCTCAGCGAAGGCACTCAACGGGGGAAAAAAGATGCTGCAACAGCACTCTTCAACTTGTGCATATATCAAGGAAACAAGGGAAAGGCCGTACGAGCAGGAGTTATACCCACACTGATGCGACTGCTGACCGAACCACAAGGCAGCATGGTGGACGAAGCGCTAGCCATACTGGCAATACTGTCCAGTCACCCCGAGGGAAAGGCAGTCATTGGATCTTCCGAGGCAGTGCCTATTTTGGTGGATGTCATCGGTAATGGCTCCCCAAGGAACAGAGAAAATGCAGCAGCTGTGTTGGCGCACCTCTGTTCTAACGATCCACAGCACCTTGTCAAGGCACATGAGCTAGGCATAATGGGTGCATTGCTCGATTTGGCACAAAATGGTACGGAAAGGGGCAAGCGAAAAGCTGCACAATTAATCGAAAGAATTACCAGGTTTGCTGAAACACAGCCACAGGTGCAGGATCAACCGCAGAATCAGCCCTCGCTGCTCCCACCCTCATCTGGCAATGCCGATAACAGCTGAGCGTTGTTTTTCACTTCTTTTTTTTTTTTTTTTTTTCGTGCGTTGAATTTTGTTTGAATTGTGGTCCGAGTGCTTGATTAGAAGGGAACAGATGGCGGAAGATCGCCTCTCGGGTCCCCTTATAAGTTATTTATCAATGGAAGTTTTGGTGAGGACTAAAATGGAAGGGAGTGAATAGTATAAAGAGAAGCAAGTGTGGAGTTCTCCAAAACACTGGTGTCCAAACCTTGGCTCCAACTAAATCTGTCTGATTTAGGCAGAACAGGTTGTGAAGCTTTGGACAGGGTGTAAATGAATGAAGACAATTGCCCCATGTAACATACAAGTGTAATCATCCCCATGTTTTATTCAACAAATTTGTTCTATCTCTCTCTCTTTTGTGGATTCAAAATCTATAATAATAAATCCTTTCCCTCCTATTCCATTAGCGGGTAAACAAGGGAAAAAAATGGTGAGGATGAAGACTTTCCAATTTCTTACCAATCTAAGGCTTTTAAAGCCTTCAAGTCTATTAAAATGTCCCATATAGACTGTATATTGAGATGCCTTTTATTTATATGGATATGAGTACAAAGTCGTAGTAGAGCAACAACAAACCAATAATTAAATTTAAATTATGTAAAATAAAATGCCTGACAAGAAAATCACTATGCATGATTCGTGAGCGATGTGGCTGTGGCCTGTGGGGCTAAAAGAAATCAGAAGATGAATAATGAATATGAATTATTGCAAGCTTCAACATTGCTCGTCAAAATTGAATCTTTACATCTTCCATATGAAAATCGAGCCCAAATGCCTTATCGTGAATAGACAAGGACAAATATCGATGTTTAGATTAGAGCATGGTTTTAAGGTTTGTGTTAGGACAAATATCGATGTTTAGATTAGAGCATGGTTTTAAGGTTTGTGTTTTTTTGGGGTAAATTTAAGGTTTGTGTATGATAACTCATGAAAATAGAAATTCAAACCCATATTGGGATTATTCCAGGAAATTTAGGTTACTGCCGTTTTCTTCTGGTTACCAATTCAGGACAGTGTTTGGTTTACTCATTAAAAAATGTCTAAAAACAATAAATGAATAATGTATACAATCCCACACTCTCAATTTTAATCAATATAATACCAAACGCAGTTCGTCTGAATGATATGAGGCTGTGGCAGTTTAAGCAAAAGTGTATTTGAATCTTTGTGTATGCAGAATTCTGCTTTAGGAGCGGCAACCCTTCAATGCCCACTAAATCCTCGAGGGATTAATAATAGTTTGGAAAATAAACATTGGCCATTAGTTCGAATAGCCTATCAATTTAAATGGAACACTTTTACTTTTTTTTTTTGGAAAATTATATATCTATATCAATCGAATCGGTTTGAGCAAAACAACTTCTGAAAAAATAGTTTTTTTTTTTTTTTTTTTTTTTTTTTTTTTTTTTTTTTTTTTTCTGCAAAACTCCATAAAAAACAAAACACAGTCCTATTGAAACGAAAAAGGAATCCAAAGCTAAAATAACATATACTAATATCTTAGGGTTGAGACACAACTGATAATTTCATGTTGGGGGTCACATCACAATGCTCTCATAGATCATTCATTGCTTCCCAACAACAATTGAGCTTCTAAGAAAATAACCTATATTTTATTTTGATGATTGTATTACTAGTAGATTATTAGTACCACTAATAATTTCTTAATTGCTTTTGTCCATCAACATACGATCTGCATTTCGCTTGCAAATTTCATTCACTTGCATGATACAAGTAATTCATTGCGTGTGGACATTCGTTATACTATATATTTATTATTTATAAGATATAAGAAATACAAGGGAAAATATACTACTCCAAGTTATAAAATAAGAAAAATAAAAAAATTATAAACTAGTCTAAGTTCAAATTTTATTAAGTGTGTGTATATATATTCGATACTTTCAAATATTCTTCAGTAAAAAGTCATTTTTATTGAATATTTTTTTAAAAGAGAATTTTAAATTAAGGTTCGGCTTGTGTTTAGTTTAGTTTAATGATTAATTCTTTACCTTTCAACCTTTGGAATTGATCCTTATTCGCTGCTATCTCTCGTTTTGCTTCTTTGTTTTATGAACAAATTGTGTACCATTTATTACTTACTTTGGTTATGTTTGGGAAATAATTAGATTTTAGCGTATGAAGTTTGGAGTTTAGAGTCCCGAGTTTGAAATTAATGGTGAAAAATAGTTTTAAATTTGAATAATGGTGTTTGGTAATGCAATTTTAAATTAGAGTTTAGAGTTTGGAGTTTGGAAAGCTAAAAGTTGGGGGAGATGAGATCTTAGAGATTATTATAGATTAAAATTTGGCGGTTATTGTAATTTATGTTTACTATATATAGGATTTTAGGCTATTTTTAGTATGTATTTTAAAAGTTAAACGCTAATCGCTAGCGTTTGTTCCCAAACACAGCCTTTGTCATGTTCATATGCCGATTTGAAAGAGCTAAACGTTTTTTGGTTGATGTTATGGTGCGGATACAAAATGGCAATACAGTGCGGAGGGCTCTCACAAGCCGCTGATCAAATTTTGAATCCAACGGTTTATATTAATAGTAAGGGTAATTTTGTTATTTTGATCATTTTACCATTTTGTAAGGTTAAAAATAGTATAGAAGGCCAATTCATTCTCGTGTCCAGACCTATTGCTATTTCTTTGATAGGATATTTAGATTCCTTGTATGGAGTAGATGAATTTTCATATAAAGAACGTCCAAATCTGAGTTTATATGAGAAAGTTAGAGCCATTCGAAGTTTGTTGCGTAGGCTTTGTTGTAGTGGCTTTGTCACTGAAATTCATAGGTTACGTGTTGAATTCTACAGTCCCCGTCACTGAATTCCATAGGGCCCGTCGCTGAAATGTATGAGCTCCGTCGCTGAAAATCGCAATGAACTTCAAATGGCTCTAACTTTCTCATACGAACTCGGATTTCGGTGTTCTTATATGAAAATCTATCTACTCAATGCAATGAATCTAAATATTTAATTAGATTTCAGAAATTCCTAATAGGAGAATAGGATATTTTCATAACAACGAGTATTAGATATTTTTAAGGCTTCAGCGATACGAATAGGACATTTCAGCGACATACCATACATACCTCAGCGACAAAGACCATACAATTCACCGACATAGCATATATAATTCAGCGACATAGCTTATGCATTTTCAACAACTAATTGTATTAATTTCAACAACGTAGTTCTATGTAGTTCAACAACGTCATTATATGAAAATATGCTATTTTTCTAATTGAAATTTCAGAAATCTTATAGGATATTTAGATTCATTGCATTAAGTAGATAGATTTTCATATAAAGAACGTCCAAATCCGAGTTCATTTGAAAAAATTACAACCATTCGAAGTTTATTGCATAGTCTTTGTTGTTTAAATTATGTCGCTGAATTGTATAGGCCATGTCGCTGAATTCTATAGGCAATGTCGTTGAATTGCTTATGCTCCGTCGCTCAGACATAAACGCTTTGTTATCGAAAATTGCGATGAACTTCAAATGACTCTAACTTTCGCAAATGAACTCAAATTTGGACGTTATTTATATGGAAATTTATTTACTCGATGCTAGGAATCGAAATATCTTATTAGATTTAAGAAATTCAAAACATACAAATATGGTCTCCGAATATGGTATGCAGATTTATTACCCAATTTATTAATATAGTATTTCTTTTGATAACTATACCCTTAATTAATAGCCACTGGATGAGATTGAATAGCCATGATTTAAAGTCAGTACCGTACAACCATTTCTCATATGTACCATAACTGTTCCCAACTTTTTTGGTACATCATTTTTTTTTTAAAAAAAAAAACATTGAACGAGTTAATTTTTTGATACATTTGAACGAGATAAATTGAGGAAATTTAGCTCATTTAGTCCTCCATCTTTTGATTTTTTCCAATTCCATCATAACCTTTTATTTTGCCATATTCGGTCCTCTAGCTTTACTAAATTTTGCCAATTCGGATATAATTCACCGTAATCTTATAAACTAGCACATTATGGGACCAATTCAACCTGTATCATACTCAAATAACCTGAACCGTAAAAAAACGAGACCCCGTTCCCCACCTATATATATATATATATTAATTATTTCCTGATATTTTATACCTACCCCTAAATTTTATTATAGTGGGAAAAAAATATTGGAGAAGAGTTAATAGAGAGATGGGAGAACCCGGGGATAGAGTTTTGGATGGATCGGATTATTTGAATATGATACAAGTTGGGTTGATCCCACAATTTTGTTAATTGTACTAGTAATTTATAAGAATATGGTGAATTATGACCGATTTGATAAAAAAAAAATTACTAGTAGTAAAGTTGGAGGACCCAATATGACAAAAAAAAAAGAAAGAAGAAAGAACGGATTTAAAAAAATTAAAAGATAAAAGACGAATGAGTTTTATTTCCGATAAATAAATTGATCTCTTGAAACTAATTTATTTCATACAATGAGCAAAGAATTTTATTTTATATCGTATATAAAATATATATAATAATGGCACTCCCACAAATTTGAATATTCTGAAGGCGTCTAAAATAAAACCCACAAATTTGAATATTCTAAAGGCGTCTAAAATAAAAGAATGGTAAAACAATTAAAAAATCAATACCATGTGTCATGTTGGCAAGTAAGTGTGAAAGCTTGGAATTTGGGCACATAGAAAACGACCCCTTACTAAACTACAAATACTTTCTTTATTAAAAATGTTACTCCTGTATTCCGCTTATAATCTTTGCTATTTAATTAAGATACTTTCATGACCAAAATATACCAAAAAAAATTATTTACTAGCAAAATGCAATTATTTAACCATTTAAAACCAAAGCTTAACAATTTGTGAATTCACAAACCTGAAATGTAGGAGACTTGACCACAGACGGATTTAGGTAGAGAGGGGTGGTGGCATATGACACTAAAAATTGTTGTTTTAAGCTATAAACTAGCAAATAACCCGTCGAGACTCGACGGGCATAATTATATATTTATATATAATATATATCCTTATTATATAATAATAATTAATGTATTTTGAGTAATAGAAAAATGTGTAATAATTTTATATATGTTCGAAAGTGAGTATATGATAATATAATTTAATTATTTTTAAAACTAACAGAAAATCGTATTATATTGCATTCTTTAGCTCATGTGGCTTGTACAGTACAAACATAACATATCAATAAAAATAAATATTAAGATTTTTATTTAATTTAAAATAAATAAAATTTAAATATAAATATTAAGTATAATATGAAATTTTCATTTACAATTTGCTGAAAATTTTATTGTAAACAACAATTCTTGAGTATTAAGAAATAATATTTTGAGTAATGAAAAATGTGTAATGATTTTATATCTATTTGAAAGAGGATATATATGATAATATAATTTAATTATTTTTAAAACTAACTAATAAATCATATTATACCGTCCTCTTTAGCTTCTGTGCCTTAACAGATCAATAAAAATAATTATTAATATAATATTTTTATTTAATTTGAAATTTAAATTAAAATAAAACAAAATTTAAATATAAATATTAAGTATAATATAATGAACTTCCTCACAATTTGCTGAAAATTTCATTCCTGAAAATACCATTGGTAGGGGCTAATATAGTACTATCTTTTAAAATATCTGAATTTGAAGTGATGCAGTTTATATTTGTATATGTACTCTTAAAAGTTGTCGCCATAGGATCACCCGTAGAGTTTATAAGAATATCATCCGGAAATGTCACATCTAATTGTAGATCATCAAAATCAATATCGGCCTTACCATCACCTACATTAAGTATCCATTTTGTAAATTTCCTGTTATATATAAATTTTATAGTAAACAACATTTCTTGTGGTATCTTGAGTTAATCATTTTTAATTGCATATTAATATTTTGAGCCGCATCTTGCTAGTGGCGCGAAATATTGCAACATAACTGTTCATGGCAAAAACTTATTTTGGAAGATAAAGTCCAATATTCTTTAAAGATTAACATTGACTTTTGTTTATAATCATAGCAAAACAAACTACAAGTTGAAATTTTCTCAACTTAAATCGAATCATGAATTTGGTTAAATCAGATAGGCTCAGCTCATAATCATTCTACCAATCAAGAATTTTTTACTTTCATAGTTTCTAGAAAATTAGTTTAACCTCAATAATATGATTCTGCATCTTGGTGACTATCAACCTACTTACATAGTTACATTGCATACTTTATTTGATCGATCTATATTCCTAATATGCATGACTATGCAACCCTAAATCAATTCTATTTCATGATCCGATAATCCAGAACAATTTGATCGTGTTTCGATATTATAGTGAAAATAATTCATTGACATTATCTATGCTTTCATCATCTTGATAAATATCATTAGAACTAATATATATATGTGTGTATATATATATACATTTTCATTTGCAGACATACATTCCATGATTTAATAATTGATCGTATCAACAATCTCATTAGTAGAAATTAGTATAACAATATCTTTACTAATATATGGATTTGAAGTGCTGCATTTCATATGTGTATAAATACTCTCAACAATTGCCGCTATATGATCTCTCGTAGAATTCATAAAATTATAACCTGGAAATGTCATCTAATTGTACATCTCCAAGATCAATATCAGATTTACAAATTACCATCACCTACATGAAGAATTCATTGTGCAAATTTAAGTTATATATGATTTTCATTGTAAATAACATTTCTTATAGTATCTTGGGTTAATTCATCTTAATTACATATTAATACTTCGAGTCCTCTCTTTCCAGTACACGAGATATTGCAGCATATCACTAACATAGGTAAAAATGATTTTTGAAGATAGAGTCCAACATTCTTTAAAAAATTACATTAACTATTTTTAATAGTCATAGTAAAACAAAATACAAGTGTGACTTTTTTCCTCTGAAATCGAATGAGGAATTTGGTTAATTCAGACGGGATCATAATCATTCTACCAATTAAGAATTTTCATTCCAAATAATGGGCTTTCTTTTAATGAGAACAGAGGTTAAATAATTTTCTGGGATAAGTTTTTTGCAGGTAGAACCAAATTGAAAATGTGCAATCATACCTCTTGGAAGGAGTAGGGTGCTATTCCACTGGATACTACATGCAACACAATATCATTTTTCCCACGAATGGCTAAACATATTATTTTCTAGATAAATTATCGATAAATGTCTTGTCAGCTCCACCACGTAAAGAAAAAAAATCAAACCTCATCACTATCAACTACATACATTATTTTATTATAAATATTCTCTTCTCATTAATCAACAAAGGTGCTATGATCCACCTTCATTTCTTCCTTATTATAATATGTCTCTTATAGTATCAATAGACTATCTGTTTCAAACGTTAAAACTTCATTCAGTACCGGTATTCTAGAGAAAATTTTCAAACTTATAGAATTTGCAGCAATTAGCCTTTCAATTTCTAATAAATGTATATTTATATTTGTTCTTCCGTCAATTGCAAATTTGATAAAATATAAATTAATGAAGTATTTCTTAAAAAATAGATTAAAAAAATAAAATTTCATTCTTTATTTACTGATGGACTATTCGCATCCCAATAACTCTTTATACACCCGATTCTTTTATTTCTAATATGCTTTATGAAAATAACTAATTTACTCTAAATCAATTATCCATAGAATATGAATTTTCATAATTTTCTTAATAATTATAATTTGTGTATTTTTTAAATATAATAAAATATAAATAAGATTTATTCTATTTAGTATATATTTATATACAATTAGAATGATATAATGATAAAATATATTTTTTAACAATTAGCAACTATATAATGTATATTACTTTTAGTAAATATATAATTGTATAGTTTCTCCGTTTCAGTTTAATTTTTATGTTTGACTTTTTGGCACTATTCACTGTTTAAATTTGATTCGAAATTTTATCATAGTTATGTAAGAAAAAATATAGTCAAGTGAGATCTTGTTAGATTCATCTAATCATGTAATTTTAGAATATCAAATTTTTATAATTTTTTTATCGAACACAATTTAAGTTATTAACCGTTAAAAATGTGTATTGGTATACGTGTCAGGTGGGTCCGTAACAATTATAATGAGACGGATGTAGTATTACTTTTAGGAGAAGTTGTAAAAACATGGCATATATATATTAATTAATATATACAAATCTTTTCCATACATTTATTAATGTATCTTTTAATAATATAAATTCTATTTATACACTGCGAATTCCATATAAATTTGAAATTTCCAATCTTTAAAAACTGAAAATTGTGGGAACTTCATATAAATTGAAAATTAAATATCTTTTAAAAACTAAAAATTGGATTTCATATACACATTAATATATCTTTAATATAAATAAATAAATATGTGCAATGAATATTTTGATTACATCATTTACCACACCGAAAAAATATATCAAAAAACTAAACCTACATTAAATTACCGACATTACAATATGATCACCATTTTGAAATATAAACACAACATAATTCTTAGTTGCCAGTGAAGAACCCCGTCCTAATAGTACTATAGTGCAAAAAATGAAAATGTCTATTCATGTCATAATAATCTGATGGAGTAAAAACTCAAAATCTATAAATAAATAATAAATGAAGCAATAAAATCTAAAATAAATAAAATAAAAAATTCAAAATAATAAAATCTAAAATAGATAAAATAAAAAATGCAAAATAATAAAATCCAAAATAAATAAAATAAAAATACAAAATTTCAAATTTTATCTTTCAAATTTTTTTAAAGGTGAATAAATCTCTAATGAATAAATAAATAAACTTGAAAATCTAAAATTATTAAATTTAAAAATGCAAAATAATATAGATAAAATAATAAATGCAAAATTTCAAATTTCAAATCTTTCAAATATATTTTTGGTGAATTTCAAATCTTTCAAATATATCTTTCAAATCTTTCAAATATATTTAAAAGTGAAGATTGTGGGAATTCTATATAAATTGAAAATACCATATATTTCAAAAACTGAAAATTTATAATGAATAAATAAATAAATACAAAAATTTAAAAAAATTAATTAAAATGCAAAAATCTATAAAAATTAGAAATTAGAAATGGAGACACCGCATTAAATTTAGGATGGGTTGTTCACTAATGCTTTAATATATATATAGATTATTTTATATATTTGGTTGATTTATCTTAGTGCAGCAATTCAATTTTCTGTTGACACCATTATTATGTAATCCAACTTAGCATTTCTCTATGTTCTTTGTGTTGTGACTAATATTCATAATTCAACCGGGCTTTCATTATATTTTGTGATACCACTGTCAAATTTTTCTGAATTCACCACCGGACTTGACTATTTGATCAAGTTTTCATCCACGTCAAAGCTTAAGCATTGAGACGATGGCTATTGATAAATAGAAAATAACTTGGTTGATTCCGCGTAAACTCAATATATATGATACTTGGGATGAGGACCTAGCCCAAGCGGTTAAGTCCCTTGACTTCCAACGGAAGGTTGGAGGTTCGATTCCCACCGGGGATCCCTCCCTTTAATTCCCCTTTGTAATTGTGTGGCATGGGCTCCCACCACCCCTTTCCAGGCCTTCAATGGCTCCTCCAAAATATATATATATATATATATATATATATATATATATATATATATGATACTTTGAGATTGAGTTTAGTAATTTAGAAATAGAATTTTAATATAATTAATAATTCTTCTTATTACAAATATATGTATTGCATAATGCTATTAGATAACCTCCCGTGTCAAAAAATACTATTAAATCTGTTGATCACAGTCACACAATAGATCTATTAAACATATGTGTGTAAATCTATTTTTTTTTTGTTGCGAAAAAAAAAAATCTACACACATACGTTTAATTGTTCATTAACTTTAAATACATATACAGTCATTAATTAATTTAAACAAAATAGTTGTTGAATACTGTATTTATGTACATATACTTCTACCTTCAACATTTTTATATTTGTTTATTTCAAATAAAATAAATATTAACCTTGTTTAATTAATCACAGTGATTTGATCAGGACCGTCTCGGACATTTTGGAGGCCCTGAGCACAAAAAAATTTTGGGCCCCATTAAGGAGAATTTTATTTTATTACTACATAAAATAAATTTAATATTTATTTATTAAACTATATAAAATAGTTTTACTATTTACTTTTGTCAAAATACACATTATTTTATTTAAGATTTTTATTTCACTAGAAGGTTGAAGGAATTAAGTATTAAATTATATAGCTATAAGTTTTTTTTAATGAATAACAGACTAGATATAAGTTTAAAAATTAAACTTAATTTAAATTTACTAATAAAAATACAGTTTAAATATATTATAAATAATTTAATAACATAAAAAAATGATAATGACAAAAAAATGTAGCAATATACAAATAAATATATATACTCCTGATATACTATATTTTTTTGTAAACATTGACACCTATGTGTCGGCAAATGTGTGTGAGAGGCCCCCACACAGCACAAATTACAAAGTGGGATAAAGGGGAGGGAATGAGCCTGATGTGAATCGAACCTCTAATCTATAGTTGGAAGACGGAGAATATGACAACTTGGGTCAAGTCGCATTCACCTAATATGCTATATTAAATACACATATTTTTATAATGAAAGAAAAACTAAAGTCAAAGCAAAATGTAATTATCGAGTTATTAATTTTACTAATATTATAAATATTTTGATTTTGAACAAAAAATAAATTGATAAAACAAAATTACTAAAATAATTAATTAATATTACTAAGAGGTAATAACTAAAATAGGCCACTAGAAGAAGTCATTTCCACTTTTGGGCCACGATATTTTGATTTAGGAAAATAGGCCACTAGAATGATTTCGGGCCTGAATTTAGGCAATTGGACTGGAATTCGGGCCGCGATGGCCTAAAAGTGAAAATGACTACTTCTGGTGGCTTATTTTAGTTTTTTCAATTATTTTTTATTTTATGTAATTAAAATAAATAATACTCATTCTGTGTCATTATTTATGTTACTTTCTTTTTTTCCTTGTTCCAATATTTTTATTTCATTTTCATTTTAAAAAATAATTAAATATTAATCGTCAAACCCACCCACCCGGTCCCCTATCATTCCCCTTTGTAATTGTGTGGCTTGGGCTCCCACCACCCGTTCCAGGCATTCAATGGCTCCTCAAAAAAAAAAATTTGTAGCTAATTACAATCACATTATATAAATTTTTAAGGTACCCTTTTTTAACACTATTAATAGGACGGGGGAGTAATATAAGAAATAAAATAAATATTAATTCAAATATATTATAAAATAAGTAAAACAAATACATATTCAAATAAATTAGAAAGTAAAAATAAACATGTTTTATTATAAGTATCCCAAAATTTTCGAACATGGTATTTTATGTAGGAATAATTAGTATTAAATGTAAGGAATTTTTCGGATATGGGTGTGTTTGGCAATTAATATTTAATTATTTTTAAAATGGAAATGAATAAAAAAATATTGGAACAAGAAAAAAAGTAAGTAGGACATAAATAGTGTCACGGAATGAGTATTATTTATTTTAATTACATAAAATAAAAAAATAATTCAAAAAAACTAAAATAGGCCACCAGAATGAGTCATTTCCATTTTTAGGCCATCGTGGCCCGAATTCCAGCCCAATGGCCTAAATTCAGGCCCAAAATCCTTCTAATTGCCTCTTTCCCTAAATCACAATATGGTGACCCAAAAGTGGAAATGACTCCTTCTGGTGGCCTATTTTATTTATTACCTCTATTTCTAATGATATAGATGAATGAAACATTATGTCTATACTCTACATAAATTTGTTTGAACATTTAATAATGAATATGAAATATTTAAAAATAAAAATAAAAAGAATAATATTAAAGAAAAGAAAATAAAATGGGGCCCCCAAAATGGGGGGCCCGGTGCATTAGCTCCTTGCTCTTGAGGAAAGACGGCTCTGGATTTGATTCGAAACTAATCTACTCCATCCGTGTTTTTAATTGCTACATTTGTAAATTTGCTATTGTTCACATAAACACTTTAACTTAAAATTTTATCATAATCCATATATATACATTAAAGCATTAGTGAACAACCCATCCTACATTTAATGTGGTGTCTCCATTTCAAATTTTTAATTTTTATAGATTTTTGCATTTTTAAATGTATTAATTTTAGATTTCTCATTTATTTATTTATTTATTTATTTATTTATTATTATTATTATTATTATTATTATTATTAGTTTTTGAAATATATGGAATTTCCAGTTTATATGGAATTCCCACAATATTCATTTTTAAAAAGATTTGAAATTTAAAATTTTGCATATTTTATTTTATCTATATTATTTTGTATTTTTTATTTACTAATTTTAGATTTTCGCATTTATTTATTTATTCATTATAGATTTTAGCCTATCGTATAAATATATCATTTACTTTTCCACTTTATCCTATCGTGTTCGTGTCACATATATTCACTTTTAAAAATATTTGAAAGATAAAATTTGAAATTTGTATTTTTTATTTTATCTATTTTGGATTTTATTATTTTGTATTTTTTATTTTAGATTTTATTGCTGCATTTATTTTTATTTTTTTTGAGGAAAAAGGGGACTTCTCATTCATAAATATGAGTTCACAATCTAACCAATTATCCACACTCTCACAACCTTGTCTAACGAATGCAATCTTCCAAGCCTAACTACTGCCAACCTGTCTCAAATGCAAACAAATGATTCATTACAGTAGCATCGAAACCACTTTATTAATCCAACCACTTCACCAAATCTCCCTTTCTACTTTCCATTAGCAGCAAAATTAACAGCAAACTTAACAGCAACGTCGGATCCTGCTGAAGCAGGATAGCCACCATTCAGCAACAACTACATCTGGTTTAATTCTCCTGTTGCAGCACTCTTGGAAATTTGAAACCCAATGAGCCTCAGCATCAACAATCTCGTGAGTATCTTTTGAAATATCCTCTCCATCACAACAGCCATAGCATGATTAGTGAGTCAAATAGGCAAACATATAAGTATGCTACACACAAATCTCCCCTGCACAAAACTCTACACCAATGCATTGATTCGAACAGACAGAGAATATTTATGGCGAGGCTGAGTGACAAAGGAAAGAAGGAATTTTAGGTCATTGGAAGGAAGGAAGGAACCAACTGTGATGCTCTCACTCTCACTGTTCTACAGAATATTTATTGCTGCATTTATTTCTTATTTATAGATTTCAATGTTTTACACCATAGGATAATTATGACATGAATACACATTTTCAGTTTTTGCACCATATAATTATTATGACAAGGTTCTGTACCAGCAACTAAGAATTATGTTATGTTTATGTTTCAATATGGTGATCATATTGTAATGCCGGTAATTTTTTGTAGGTTTGGTATCACTCTTTGGTTATATTTTCTGGGTGTGGTAAATGATGTAATCAAAATGTACATTGCACATCATATTTATTTATTATGTTAAAAATATATTAATGTGTATATAGCATCCCAATTTTTAGTTTTCAAAAGATATTTAATTTCCAATTTATATGGAGTTCCCACAATTTTTAGTTTTTAAAAGATTTGAAATATCAAATTTATATGGAATTCGCAGTGTATATATGGAATTTATATTAAAAGATACATTAATGAATATATGTAAAATATTTATATCGATTAATTAATGTATATATAGCCATATTTTCACAAAAATATGTCACTTCTCCTAAAAGTAATATACAATTATATAGTTGCTAATCGTTAGAAATAATATGTTTTATAATTACATCATTCTATTTGTATATAAATATATACTAAATTAATATAAATCTTGTATATGTTTTATTATAGAAAACCTAATACAAAACAATTATAATTATTAAGTGGATTGTGAAAATTTAAATTCTATGGATAAATTGGTTTGGAGTAAATTAATTATTTTCGTAAAGCATATTATAAATAAAAGATCAGGTATATAAAGAGTTATTGGGGTGCGAATAGATCCATGTATAAATAAAGAAGGAAAATTTAATTTTTTAATATAGTTTTTAAGAAATACTCCCTCTGTTTTGTAATAAGTGTAACAATATAAAATGACATGGGATTTAGGTAAGTTAATAAAAATGATTTAGTTGAAATACAATAATTTTAAATAAATAAAATAAGATGAGTCATATTTGACTTTATTCCTTTTGAGTTTTATTTTAAAGAATATAAAAAATTATTAATTTAAGTATAATTAGTAAAAATGATTAACCTTCAAAACATTCCAAATATGGTAATGTAACATTTATTTCAAAACACCCAAAAAAGAGAAGTATAACACTTATAAAAAGTAGAAAACGGAGGAAGCAATTCATTAATCTATATTTTGACAGACTTACAGTTGACGAAAAAATAAATATAAATCTAGCTTTCTTAAAAATTGAAAAGCTAATTGTTGCAAATTCTATAAGTTTGAAAATTTTCTCTGGAATGCCGTACTAAATGAAGTTTTAACGTCTGAAACAGATAATCTATTGATACTAGAAGAAATATATTATAATAAGGAAGAAATGAAAGCGGATCGTGCTAAGCTATTACCTTTGTTGATTGATGAGCAGAAGAATGTATATAATAAATAATGTATGTAGTTGATAGTGATGAGAGTTGATAATTTATCTAGAATATATTAGGTTTAGCCCTTAATAGGAGAAGTGATATTATGTTGCATGTAGCATCCAGTGGAATAGCACCCCTAGTCCTTCCAATAGGTAGGACTACACATTCTAGATTTGGTATTCCACTAGATTGTGACGAGAATTCTACCTGCAAAAAATTACCCCAAAAAATTATTTAACATCTCTTCTCATTAAAACAAAGCTCAATATTTTTGGAATAAAATTCTTGATTGGTAGAATGATTATAAGCCCGTTTGAATTAACCAAATTCCCCATTCATTTTATGAGGAAAAAAAATTCCTACTCACAGTTTGTAGGAAAAGAAAAAAAAAATCAATGCCAATATTTAAAGAAGGTTGGATTCTATCTTTAAAAATCAGTTTTTACTCGTATCAGTGATATGTTGCAATATCTTGTGTCACTGGAAAGAGACGACTCGAAGTATTAATGAAGTATATAATTAATATGGATTAACTCAAGATACAACAAGAAATGTTGTTCACGATGAAAATTATATATGACAGAAATTTGCACAATAAATACTTCAGGTAGGTGATGGTAATGGGTAAAGTTGGTATTGATATTGGAGATATACAATTAGATTTGACATTTCTAGATGATAATTTTGTAAACTCTACGGGAGATCCTATAGTGATAATTGTTGAGAGACTTTTACAAATATAAAGTGCACTACTTCAGATCCAAACATTATTACTATTTATTAACCCCTACCAATGAGATCGTTGATACGATCAATGATTACATCATGGAACGTATGTCTGCAAATGAAAATGTATATATATCAGTTCTAGCAATATTTGCCAAGACGATGAAAGCATAAATAATGTCAATGAATTATTTTTACTGGAATATCTAAGCACGGTCAATTGGTTGGACTACCAAATCATGAAATATAGTTGAATGAGGGCTGCATAGTCATACTTCGTAGGAATATAGATCAAACAAATAAATTATGAAATGGAAGTAGGTTGATAGTAACCAAGATACAGAACCATATAATTGAGGTTAAACTAATTTTCGGGAAACCATGAAAGTAGAAAATTCTTGATTGGTAGAATATTGATGAGCCTATTTGATTTAACAAATTTCTCATTTGATTTCATATGAAAAAAAATTATCACTCGCAGTTTGTTTTGCTATGATTATAAACAAAATTCAATGTCAACATTTAAAGAATGTTGGACTTTATCATCCAAAACCAATTTTTAGCATATTGTTGCAATATTTCGTGTCACAAACAAGATGTGACTCAAAGTATTAATATACAATTAAGAATGACTAACTTAAGATATGACAAGAAATGTTATTTACAATGAAGTTTATATATGATGGAAAATTTGCAAAATAGATATTTGATGTAAGTGACATTAAAGTCGGTATTGATTTTGAAAATGTATAATCAGATGTGACATTTTCAGACGATATATTTATAAACTCTACGAGTGATCTTATAGCGGTCATTTTTTAGAGTACATGTATAAATATAAACTGCAGCACTTCAAATTCAGACATTTTTAAAGATAGTGTTATTCTAGCCCCTACCAATGAGATTTTCAGCAAATAAAATTTCAGCAAATTATGAGGAAAATTTTCATATTATGCTTAGTACTTATATTTAAATTTTGTTTGATAAAAAAAATAAATTTCAAATTAAATAAATATATTATTTTAATAATTATTTTTATTAATCTATTAGATTTGTATCGGACAAGTAACATAAGCTAAAGAATACGGTTAATATGATTTCTTTGTTAGTTTTAAAAATAATTAAATTACATGATTATATACACCCTCTTTTGAATATATATAAAATAATTACACATTTTTCATTACACAAAATATAATTTATTATTACTCTATATAATGTAAAGTATACTTCTTCTGTTCTCATATAAATGCACCATTCCTGCATTTCACGTAGTCCAAGACACATTTTTAAATGTTTATAACTCAAATTGTATATAAGTAAAAAATATAAAAAATTGATATTCTAAAACTATGTGATTAGACGAATCTAACAAGATGTCGCATGACTATGCTTTTTTATTATATAATTATGTCTAAAAAATTAATCAAAGCTACCCAATGAATAGTTACTACTATGCAAATGGTTCACTTATACGAGAACAGAGGTAGTATTATATAAAATATATGTGTATGCCCGTCGAGTCTCGATGGGTTCATTACTAGTTATTATATAAGTTAAGATATAGTCAAGTGTGATCTTATTAGATTCGTCTCGTCGTCTGGTAATTTTTAAATATCTAACTTATAAATTTTTACTTCTACCAAACATGAATTATTAATCATTTAAAATATGAATTGGACTGCGTAAGTTGTGGGTCTCTGGTAATTAAAAAAAAAGGAGGAAGTATTTATTAATGAGAACATTTTTTTAAAATATTTGTATTGAACTAATTTTTTTGGCAAACATTGACACTCATGTGTCGGCAAAGGTGTGTGGGAGCCCAAACCACACAAATTACAAAGGGGGACAAAGGGGAGGGATAGGGGGCCGGGTAGGAATCGAACCCCCAACCTATTGGTTGGGAGCAGAGACTTGACCACTAGGGTAAGTTCCCGACCCTATTTGTATTGAACTGTTGATAATAAAAAATATACTTCCTCCGTTTTTATTTGTTTGCTACGGACCCACATCGCACGCAGTCCAATGCACATTTTAAATCGTTAATAACTCAATTTCGGTACAAGTGAAAATTCTATAACTTCCATATTTAAAAACTACATGACGAGACGAATATAACAAGATCACACTTGACTATATTTTAACTTGTATAGCTATGAGAAAATTTAAAATCAAAATAGTTCAATGAATATTGCCAAAACTTCAAATGTAGTTAACAATAAAATAACGGGAGTACTATAATTCTTGAACAGGAAATCATTAATCAAGCTCAAGGCTTGAAGCATCAAGAGTGAAGACAAGTGCCCGCAAAATATCTGCCCGGTGCCCGTCGTCACACGCTCTTACTGACACGGTCAGTTGAGTTCCACTACAGTTGCCTTTTCCCGGGCAGCAGCAGCAGCAGCAGCTGCACCTTCTCCTCCTCCCAACTCCCCAACGCCATCTTCCCTCTAAATAAATAAATGCGCACCGCACCAACAACAATATAATTATGTAAAGTGGAAAAAAACCCCCCCACACTTCTCCTTCGCCGCCACCTCTCTCACGGCGGTGCAATCACGATAATAATAATGGGGCAGGGCCTCAGTTGCAGGAGCGGCTACGAGCAGGAGCTCTTCGGTGCAGCTCAGCTCGGCGATATGGACGCCCTCCAAGCCCTCCTCAGTCGCGATTCCTCCGTTCTCCGCCGCTCCACCGTCTATGATCGCAACTCCCCTCTCCATATTGCTGCCGCCAATGGCCGGATCCAGGTCGAACATTCAATCTTTCTGTTTCGTATCATTGCTATTCTTCTCAATTGGTGCTAATTTAATTTAATGTTTTTTTATGATTTTCAGATTGTTTCGTTGCTTCTGGACCGATCCGTGAAGGTCGATGTATTGAATCGGCACAAGCAGGTTCTTAGCTTATTGTTTGATCTTCGTGATTGGGCATCGATTTCAGATTTTGATTGCATTCATTTTTAAGCTATAGTGTGTGATTTTCTATTCTTGATTAGTTATGTTAGATTGATGGATATCTTAGAGTGTGGTTTGGTTGTGAATTGTGATGTGTACGGCAGACTCCATTGATGCTAGCCGCAATGCACGGCAAGATCTCGTGTGTCGAGAAGCTAATTGAAGCCGGTTCCAATGTATGTACACGTAAATATGATAGATTTCAAGCCTTTCCTAGGATATGGCTAACTTTTACTTTTCTGGCATTAGATTTTGATGTTTGATTCACTTAATGGAAGAACTTGTTTGCACTATGCTGCATACTATGGCCATTTTGATTGCCTCATATGCATTCTTGCCGCGGCCCGGACCTCCCCTGTTTCGGCTTCTTGGTAAGATTTGTGCTTTGCAACGAAGAAAATCCTGTTTAAATGTTTTCAATGTCTTTGGTTTTGAGTTTATAGAATTTGTGAATGCAATCCAGGGGATTCTCCCGCTTTGTGAACATTAGAGATAGCAAAGGAGCAACACCGTTGCATTTAGCTGCCCGTCAAGGGCGTCCTCAATGTGTTCATAGTTTGTTGGACAGTGGAGCCATTGTTTGTTCTTCTACTGGCGGATATGGGTAATTTAATCTTCAAAGTTAGGTATTGTCTTTGTCTCTGTGTTTGAGAAACAATTTCCAGTTGTTCATTGTGTTATTCTGCAGCTTTTCGGGTAGTACTCCCCTTCATTTGGCTGCTAGGGGTGGTTCGATTGATTGTGTCAGAGAATTGCTGGCTTGGGGTGCTGATCGATCTCAAAGAGATGCATCAGGGTATCGATTTGTTTAGCCTTTATTTCATACCAAATAGATGAGTATATAGTATAAAGCCTTGCAAAATTTTATGCAAATTTGATTCAATGCCTGCCACAATACATTTCTCATGAAAATAAATCAGCAAAGTACTCCCCGTGTTTATGAAAATGTCGTAGGGCAGTCCCTCCCTCACGGTTTGGTAAGTGTTGGTACTGCATTTTCATTAACACCGGGGTTTTGTTGGTTTATTTTTCCATTAGAGTTCCTAAGTACAGGGTGTTTTTTTGAATATTTGCCTCTATAGGAACAGCAACAAAGTATCAATTAGTATGCGAATATATGCATAAATGTGTAATGTATCCAATACTCTCTTATTCAGGAGAATACCGTACATGGTAGCTCTAAGGCATCACCATGGAGCATGTGCAGCACTGCTGAATCCATCATCCGCCGAGCCTCTTGTCTGGCCATCGCCTTTGAAGTTCATAAGCGAACTTAATCCGGAGGCAAAAGCTCTCCTTGAACAAGCCCTAATGGAGGCTAATAAGGAACGGGAAAAGGCCATCTTGAAGGGAATTGTGTACTCATTGCCTTCTCCATCGAGGGCTGATTCTGGGATCGACGATGACGTTTCTATGGTAATATTCACTATTCTGCCCTCAAAACGCCTTCACAATCTCAATACACATATAGAATGGTGTTATACATCCTTGTTGAGATGATCTTTTATTTAGGCTGCAAGCGATAGCGATCCAGATCTTTGTTGCATATGTTTCGATCAAGTATGCACAATTGAGATTCAAGAATGCAGTCACCGTATGTGCGCACAGTGCACGCTAGCCTTGTGCTGCCACAACAAGCCCAACCCAACAACTTCTTGCCCTTCTGTCCCTGTCTGTCCCTTCTGCCGGAGTACCATAGTCAAGCTCGTCGTCGCCCAGGTCAAGCCCAAACTCGAAAATGACACAGATCACGACACCAACATCACCAAGCCACGAAAGTCTTGGCGGTCCCTTCAACTAAGTGAGGGAGGAAGCAGCAGTTTCAAGAGCTTATCTGCATCCTTCGGAATAATGGCCCGTGGCTCAGGCAGGATTGCCAGGGAGGACGAGTTCCTCGACAAGCCAATAGGCTTAGTCGACACATAGCATCAACATAATATAGTATACATCAGGAATTGAACATCCAAACAGATCCTGCTGACGATTCATGGTGCATATTTATGAAAATTACGACACAGCAATAAAAAAGAAGCGAACACGTTTATTGAATTGCAGAGCAAGTGCTGGTAGAAATTGTTAGACGAACAAGTCGTGCAGCATGCTTCATCATCCTCGAACACAAAGCGTATTCGAAGGTAATTCTTTTCTTTTCTTTTCCATTTTTTTTTTCATACATTATGAATTAGTGAAGCCTTTTGAGAGGGAATATGTCAAAGGGCTGTGTCAATTATGTAATATAATGTTGCAGAAATGCAGTAGCAGTTGTGTATTTGATTTGTCGTGTCCCATGTTGTTTGGAGGGTATGTAAGAAAGAGGGCAGTTGGGCAAATTTTCCAGACAATAATTTGTGATGGCAGAAATGCAATGTGGCACCATGTGATATATAAATTTGGTTGTTCCTTTGTTTGGTTAAATCATAGATCGTAGATGTCCTCTCCTGCAGATTCTGCTTGTATTTATGCATTTAAACTCTTGTGGACCTTCTGAGTTTGGACAATGGAGACGAGGTCATGTGTTTAATCATGGTCCCCAATGAATAATGAGATGTTTGGAGATAATATATTCTTGCTCCCTAGCAGATAAGCTGGCTACTAAATGACTCCAATGATAGACAACTTTCTTATCGTGTGTATTTTATGATTTTTTTTAAAACTAGCAAGTAACCCGTCGAGACTCGACGGGCATATATATGTATTTTATGTAATATTTATATTTATATTATATAAATTAATAATAAATTGTATTTTGAGTAATGAAATATATGTAATGATTTTATATAGATTCGAAAGAGGAGTATATGATAATATAATTTAATTATTTTTAAAACTAACAAAGAAATCATATTATACCATCTTCTTTAGCTTATGTGGCTTGTCCGTACACACCTAACATATCAATAAAAATAATTGTTAAAATAATAATTTATTTAATTTAAAATTTAAATTAAAATAAAACAAAATTTAAATATAAGTATTAAGCATAATATGAAAAATTCCCCTGCAATTTCCTGAAAATTTCATTGGTAAGAGCTACTATAACACTATTCTTAAAAATGTCTGTATTATAAGTGGTGCAGTTTATATTTGTATATGTACTATAAAAAATTGTCGTTATAGGATCACCCGTAGAGTTTATAAGAATATCACCCGTAGAGTTTATAAGAATATCACCCGGAAATGTCACAACTGATTGTACATCTCCAAATTCAATAACAGCTTTACCATCACCTACATCAAGTATCAATTTTATAAATTTTTTTGTCATATATAAATTTCGTTGTAAATATTTCTTGTGTAATGTTGAGTTAATCATTCTTAATTGTATATTAATACTTTAAGTCATATCTTGCTAGTGACATGAAATATTCAACATAATTGTTAATGGCTAAAAATTGGTTTTGGAAGATAAAGTCCAACATTTTTTAAAGATTGGCATTGACTTTTGTTTATAATCATAGCAAAACAAACCGCGAGTGAGAATTTTCTCATCTGAAATCGAATGGGGAATTTGATTAAATCAAATAGGCTCATATTTATTCTATCAATCTAGAATTTTCTATTTTCATGGTTTCTCGAAAATTAATTTAACCTAAATTATATGGCTGTGCATCTTAGTTACGATCAACCTACTTCCATTGCATAATTTTTTTGATGGATCTATATTACTAAGATGCATAACTATGCAACCCTCATTTAACTATATTTTCAGTAATCCAAAACAATTAATTGTGTTCAGATATTCCAGTGAAAATAATTCATAGGCTTTACTTATGCTTTCATCATCTTGATAAATATTGTTAGAACTGATATATATACATTTTCATTTGTAAATATATGTTCCATGATATAATCATTAATCGTATGAGAAATCATTGGTATAGGTTAGTATAACATAATTTTTAAAAATATCTGGTTTTGAAATGGTGCAGTTCATATTTGCATAAGTACTCTAAAAAAATACCGCTATATGATCTTCTGTATATTTTATATTATCATCTGAAAATGTCACATCTAATTGTACATCTCCAAGATCAATACCAGCTTTACCAATTACCATCGCGTATATGAAATATTCATTGTGCAAATGAGGTTTTATTTTCTAATAGTCATAGTAAAACAACTGTGAGATGGGAATTTTTTCCTCTGAAATCAAATGGAGAATTTGGTTAATTCAGATTGGCTCATAATCATTCTACCAATTAAGAATTCATCCCAAATAATGAGTTTTGTTTTATTGAGAAGAGAGGTTAAATAATTTTCTGGAGTAAGTTTTTTGCAGGTAGAATTCTCGTCACAATCTAGTTGAATACTAAATTTAGAATATGCAGTCCACTGGATACTATTCCACTGGGGCATCTGTTAGGGTGCGATCGTCAAATTTGACTGGATGTACTGCGGTACATCACAACCCTTAATTCAAATTATAAATTGATGGTTGAGATTAACTTGAAGTTTAAAATAGTAAATTTGCTATTAGTTCGTAACAAACATTTGCTTGTCGCTGAAAACATACATATATGTTCTTCAGCTCTACTTTTCTTCTACGCATTTTCAATATGATCATTCGATCTTATCTTACTCTCCAATTTGCTTATTTTAGGTGCTATATACATATATGTTCATGAAAACGTACCTAAAATGATCATATTTTGAGTCGCCGAATTGTTGATGAAAACGTTGCTGCATTGTTCATGAAAAGATTGTTGAATTGTTTCTGGTTTCGTCGCTGAATTGTTCATGAAAACGTCGCTGAATTGTATAAGGTAGCATCGCTGGATTGTTCTTGATAGTGTCGCTGAATTCTTCTTGGTGTAGTCGCTGAATTCTTTTAGGTAGGCTCACTGAAATATTTTTTGGTAGCATCACTGAATAATTTTTGGTAACATCGCTGAATTGTATGCGGTAGCACCGCTGAATTATTCTTGAGAGTGTCGCCGAATTCTTCTTGGTGTAGTCGTTGAATTCTTTTAGGTAGGCTCACTGAAATATTTTTTGGTAACACCACTGAATTATTTTTGGTAACATCGCTCAATTGTATGTGGTAGCATCGCTGAATTCTTCAAGGTAGTGACGCTGAATTCTTCTTGGCGTAGTCGCTGAATTCTTTTAAATAGGATCACTGAAATATTTTTTGGTAGCATTACTAAAGTAATTTTGGAACATCGCTGAATTGTATTTGGTTGCGTCGCTGAATTATTCAATGTTAATCGCTGCAACATTTTTTATAGCACCACTGAATTATTTTTGGTAACATCGTTGAAATGCTATACCTAATAAATTTGTTATGTTATTTAATAAATATTGTTGATCATAAATATAGATTACCAAATATTTAATAAGTATGATTTTACCAAATATTTGATATGATTTACCAAATATAAGATTGATCATACTAAATATAGGGTTATATCTTCCGTTACATATTTTGTTGGACAATTTTACCCTTTTTCATTTACAACCCTTGGATTTGAAATCAACGCTCCAGATTTTTGCCTTGATGTACTGCGGAATACCACTAATCCATCTTGTACTTAGGAGGCTTCTCTTGATACGAATACCACTAATCCATCTTCCTTCCGAATCTCTGATCACACCGCCTGCCAAGATATGAGATGGAGATAATCGCCCATCACAATTTATTTTGAACCAGCCTTCGGGCGGCTTACACCACTTGTCACGAGTAGGTTTCCAGTTTCTTCTACTAATAGACTTCTCCTCAGCAAGATTCTTAATGTACGTGTTGCTGTTGCTGATAATTGATAAGTGGAGGGAATCCCAGTTGGGAGATTCATTACCATAAATAAGATAAATAATATTAATTCCATCCCATGATTTATGTCTTGCTTTTCATTTTTGACATTTCGAATAAAAAGATAACCAGTTAATAACAATGTGTCAAACTATATCTTGATTCCATATGAATTAAAAACTTCATATCTTTTTAAAACTGAAAATTATGTGAATAAAACAATGCAAAATCTAAAATAAATATATAAATAAATAATGCAAAAATCTAAAATAATAATACAATGCAAAAATCTAAAATAAATTAATAAATAAATGCAAAATTAAAATTTGAAATCTTTTAAAAGCGAAAAATGGTAAAAATTCCATGTTAGTTAAAAATTTAATATCTTTTAAAAACTGAAAATTGTATAAAAATAAAAATTGTTGAATAAAAAGTGCAAAAATCTAATATAAATAAATAAAAAAACAAAATCTAATATAAATAAATGCAAATATAAAAAATTTCAAATTTCAAATCTTTTAAAATTAGTAATTATGGGAATTCCATATAAATTAAAATTTTCATATCTTTTTAAAAATGTAAATGAGGATTTTCATATCCAAATCAATAAATATTTTGACATAAATAAATAGTAAATATATAACAAATACAAAAATCTAAATTTAATTAATAGAAAATGCAAAAATCTAAGAAAATTGGAAATTTAGAATGGAGACACCACATTAAATGTTGACTTGGTTGACCACTAATGGTATTAATAATATATAGATTGAACACAAGGGGATACACTACAGAATTGTTGATATTATAAAACTATGCGATTAGACGAATCTAACAAGATTCTACTTCTACTTGACCATGTTTTATTTTATATAACTATGTTAAAAAATTGAATCAAAGTTACTCAATGAATAGTAACAACTATGCAAATGTTACGTTTATTTCAAAACGGAGGGAGTATTATATAGGAGATCAGTGCGAGGTTCATTTCATATACCATCACCTGAAGTAAACAGTTGTCATGCCAAACCAAAAGTAAATGGGCAGGAGATGGAGGGAGGGGGCAGCATCTTAACTCCTTTTGCTGCAAAATTATACAAACTTGTTTGCAGAAGACATTGTTAATGGAGAGTCAGCTACTTCTTCTACTTGAGCCTGCATAGCAGTCATCAACAGAGAACATTAAGCAGTTAGTGGCATGCAGATGAAAACTGCTGTCATAACAGCAATCAGATGCAAACAGAAGCACCACGAGAGTAAAAACATCGAACACGCCACATTTTACACGCAACAATTGCAAAACCTAGCACCATCCGAAAACTCCAGGTGCAGTTGTGCATTCTTGCGCCTCTCCTAGGAAGTAGTCCAAAAACCATATGTTTTCCTACAGCTCTCTGACACAATGCAGCGCCATTTTGCAAATTTTGGTGCCACTCTTTACAAGGGCGTTGGTTCCCGAGTGACTGCTTTCAAGAGCCTTTGGCATAGTAATGCACTTTCCAAGTTCGGGCGCCACTCTTGCCAAGTGCGGTATCGGTTCCAGAATAATTCACTAATATTATACTTCCTTTTTTTTTTTTTTTTTTTTGCTACGCATCCACCCAGCGAGCAGTCCAATACACATTTTAAACCATTAATAACTCAAGTTCTGTACAAGAAAAAAATTCTAAAAGTTCGATATTTAAAAACTTATAAGACGAGACGAATCTAACAAGATCCCACTTGACTATATTTTAAATTATATAAATATGATAAAACTTTTAATCAGAATTTAAACAAAAAGGTATAAAGTATTTTTAAGAAGGAAACAAGTGGGGAAAAAAAAAGGAGACAGAAAGAAATGGGAAGTGATTATTATAAGCCCACCAAATAGATGATGAGGTTAGAATTGGATGGGGAATGGCATTGAAGATTTAAATTGGGTTAGTTAATTGACCTCTCTTTTATAAAAATAAAAAAATATAGCAGAAAGTACAAGTCGAACTTAAGCATTGCAACACAAAAATTCACCGAGTCAAGTCGAAATCTGAGACAACACAGTATTTAAATTAGGCATCCTACATGTATACACAATTT
Source organism: Hygrophila difformis (assembly GCA_030278955.1). Taxonomy (NCBI): domain Eukaryota; kingdom Viridiplantae; phylum Streptophyta; class Magnoliopsida; order Lamiales; family Acanthaceae; genus Hygrophila; species Hygrophila difformis. Next base: position 5,701,806 of record JAOANR010000011.1, read on the forward strand.
TGTATTACTACTTTAACTAGCATATGACTTCTAACTTCTGGTTTCTCATAAATCTTAAACAAAATAAAAAATGAAAAACCCTCTGACATAAAGTCACTGAATTAAATTAAGGGGAAAAAAATATGGGACAGAGCAATGGTGGAATGGGATCCGTGCTACAGTGCCCCGTTAGGGTCTGCAAAAAACAATTTTTTTTTGCCTGAAAAGACAAAACCATCCCTGGTTCGTGATCGTGATTCGTGCACGAACCAGGTAAAAAACCACGAACCATGGGATTAATTAATTAAGGAACATTGATTTTGGATAAAATGATGCTGGTTCTTGTACAAACAGGGGTGGTTCTTACAAGAACGGCAAGAACCAAGAACCACCCTGGTTACCCTGGTTCGTACAAGAACCACAAGAACCACCCTGGTTCGTACAAGAACCAACATCATTTTATCCAAATCACACCCCTTAATTAATTAATCACGGGCTCGTATATGAACCACCTGGTTCGTGCATGAACCAAGGACCCTTTTGTCTTTTTGGGTAAAAAAGTTAGTATTTTTTGTCGGCGGTTATAAAAGATTATTGTCAGATACTGACAGGGCATCAGGTTTAATTACTTCATGGTAGAATTCGTTAAGTGTCCTCTATCTCTATGGCTCTATCTATAAATAATTTAGAGAGGGGTACTGTCAGAACTGAGGACAGACGCAGAGATTCCTTTAATTGTCAAATCTCAAATAACTTCTCAAGGAAACTTAGAAACTGTACCTCTCTTGTCACTTCCTTCATCCTTCATTTTTCATTCATTCTTACTATTCATATGTGATATGTATGTAGTGTCAACTTTACAGAGGATGGGTTTTGATGATACATCCATTGCCTCATCACAGGATGAGATTCATCAAACTAAACTTACTATTCACTACTATTTCCTACTATTTCCCAAATGAGTATCAAATTACAAATTGTAGGTACGGTGTCATGGACTTAGATATTTTCATGTAATAGTGAATTAGTGTTGGTGTGATGGGCAAAATGCTTACCTTTTTTGGAGGTGGAGGTGGTTGAATTGGGATTCAACGATTTGCATTGGTATGGCCGGAGAATTGGGAAATGACGACTTCTTGGCAATGGGTTTCCCTTGTGTCCCCGGTTCAAAAGTGGTAAACGAGCCAATCTATTTCCAGAGTTCGAGCAGAATGAAACCTATCCTTTAGCTGTTAGGAACTCCTTTAGATTACTTAGAATTCCTTTGTCATATGGATTTGTGAATTGAGTGGTGGTGTTGGACTCGCCTAGACAACAGAATAGCATAATTGAGAATCTTGCACATTTAGTTCTAACCAAAATAAAAGTATGTATACATTGTGGTGGTTTAGCAGAGAAGTGGTTCCAACTTCCAATATATTACCAGCATGAGGCGTGACTTTAATCTGGAACTCAGAATATTTTTCCCAGTTTATCTACAAAAATACACACAAGTCATCGTGAAAAACATTGCTTTTAGAATCTAGGCACATATATACAAGAAAACTAATACAGATAAGCCACATACTAATTGTCTCATTGCAGCATCAACGAAATGTCAAAAACACGCTATTTAAAAATGAAAATAATAACTAGAAAACTGCAATCTACTTAAAAATTTTAAAAAGCATCTCAACAATTGGTTAACCGTGTAATATTTTGTCAGAGCTTAGTATATTGTGTCAGAGAGATCAGAAATTGAACGACTCTACAAAGAAGCTATAGTGAGAATGCTGGCAACTAAGGATCAAATTGAACAGAAAGAGAAGTGCAGGGTTGAAAATGTGAATGAAGGAATTAACACTTGGAGCTGAACTTTAAATATTGACGGCAAAGGATGTTGTTCTAGACTCCTACCACAATCTAGCGATCAATGTAAGAAGAGAAAGTCTAATAGGTTTACGAGTAAATATATGATTAATAATCATGGCATCAAAGAAGCTACTCACAAGGGTTTAAAAAGCAATTTGGGCATCATCAGATTGCTATAACTTACATACGCAGCTTACCCATTCATCAGTCTTTATGTTCAAACATGCGCAATACATATGCCACATCAAGAAAACCACCTACATTATTAGAGGCAAAATTTGCTATCCTATCAAGTGTCTGGAATTGATCTTAAGAAACCAAAACATGGAATGAACACAAGCATACATACATGAAACTAGAAGGGTACCTGCCAAAGCACTTGAATTAGACAAAACAGCATTGTACCTGAAACCAAATTACTAGAAGCAGTAGCCTGCCACAAATAAAGTTCATTCACCATCATAATGCACTATATTAGTCATGCTGATAAATCAACAAAACAGAGCTAAAAATCAACCATTCCACTAGATAATGTTTGGCATTACGTATCATATCATGACTTACCTCTGTTACAGTCTCATTTAAGATCGGAAACTCTGCAGTAGCTTGGATCCGGAAGACTAAGACAAGGGAATACAAAGTTAAGTGGGAAAAGCAAAGTCCAATGAATGAAGAAATAGAAATAAGGATTAACAAAGAGAAGCAGTAATTCAACAAAATACGGAGTACAATTTACAGATAAGCGTCCCTCAGGTCACTTTTCAATAACATTCTTCAGTTCCATTGATATTAACTCCTCAAATGCTACGGAACAGAAGTATGGTTTTCACTCACTTTAAGATGTATCTATCATAATGATGACACAATGAATCTCAATATTACTATATCTTGGGAGTTTTAAGTTCTTCAGAATTGGCAGACTACAATAGTTTCGAGTTATAAAGAGTATCCACTTCTAGTACAATAACATGGTGGAACAAACAGTTTGCCAGGTATATCTTCACTCTTCTTTTGTTTTTCTTTTTTTTTTCTTTTTTTTTTTTTTGTGTGTGTGTGTGTGTGTGTCTAATACACTGCACCAATTCACAAGCAGCACAATTGAATGTCCATATGGTGAAAGAAGGCTCATGCCACCTTAAACCCATCCACTACTCCGATGAAATTCTCCACATATAGATCGTAAGAACCGATGAAAGTGAGTATACTAAAAGAGATTCCTCGCCAAAAACTTGCTGTGAAATGAGCAACCAGAGTGTATTCAAAGGAGGGACAAGGATTATGCAAATTAAATTAAAGTACTGAATGTAAAGAAATCAAAATAAATTACAATATTAATCCTAAAACCTATGGGAATGACTACTCCAATGGACATTAAAATAGTCATTTTGCGACCAAAGTATGTGAACTGAGATCTCTATATTTTCTTGTTGCTGGTAGATTCATATATGCCAGTTTAAATCAAATATCCATTGGAGAAGTCCTTTGTTATTTTGTTACTAACTAAATTCTCATATATTTTAAGACCAATCTCATTCAATATTGCAATTTACTCTTATCTCACTATATTCCATACTTGAATTGAGTTTATGTAGTCCGTTGCCCTTTCCCCGTGGGAAACAGCTTAGTTAATGGCTAGTTTTTACTTGGACACCATACTCTGTATATTCGAGGTATTTTGTGTGAATAGATATTTGACACACGAAAAAGTCTTGTGCCCCTTTTACTTGCAATATTCTATCTAACATTTATAGAAAAATTGGATATTAGAGAGGTTAAAAGCAAATGCATGCTGAATTAAACTCACACTGAGAAGCACAAAAGTCAAAAGATGCCTCGCAGATAATGAATCCAACCAGGAGCACCATAAAGAGAAGGTGGTTTCTTTGACCTGCACGTATAGTAGTAACACTGATTTTCGTGATAGGATACTTCTGAAAGAATTGGACGAGCATGTAAAACTAAAATCCAGCAAAACCATAGTAACACATCATTTTCATAAAGGAACACAGTATGAAGCCATTACCTATACAATTTCCAAAAGCAGGGCAATGGTGGTCAAAGCCTGCAACATACTTCTGGCACTGTCTGCAGTATCTTATCCTCCTATGTACCTCAAAACCCTTGAATAGAATAGACAGTTTACCATTTAGCAAATAGATAGAGAGAAACAAAAGTTCCGGGTAAGTAAAATAGGTTGTCCCCAGGATTGATAATTTATTGGCAAGCATATTATCAATAGAGAAACATAAATATTACTCCCTCCGTTCCTAAATAGTTGTCTCTTTCAACTCAATTTCAATAACCAAGGTTTGCATTAATTAACTCATAAATTTATTTTTTTTTCCCTTCAACTAAATTCATTCTTAATAAATGTCAACAAATAGCATTTATGTAAAGTGAAGGACAATATAGTAAAACCATAGCATAACTACCTATAACTACCTAAAAATGACAACTATTGTGGAACACTTTTTAATCTTTAAAAAGACAACTAAAAAGGATGGAGGGAGTAATTCATAGCGTTCAATATGCTACTGTCTTCCAAATATTTTCATTAATCCTAAAGATCAACTCTAGTCATTGGATAATAACCATCTCATGATGAAATATTTGGAATACTCTCCTCAAATATTACTCCTCCTAGAACAACCATGTGCTATGCGATAAAAAAAGGTGCCACCTACTATAAGGAAAGAGCATCCACCTGACTTTGCTAAGCCTGTATATAAGTTTGAATTCTGCGCACCAGCTTATATTAAAAAATAATGGACAGTGACTCGGAGATAATCAAGCTTCTAAGGTTTCCCAATAGGGTGCAGGAGAAAAGGGTTTTGTCAAATGATTCCCATAAGATGTGAAATTACACTGTTTGGTTTAATCGTTTGCCACTTACTAGGAAATTGGATCTTGCTTCCTAGAATGACGGGAACAGTTTGAGTGATAAGTTTTCTTGAATTTACAGTGGGAAAAACTTTCTTGTGTTGGAAAAAAGGGGTAAATGCTCTAGCCTCTATGACAGATATGCAGAACATGATGTGACCTAGTAATGACACAAGCCATTCAACATCTTAGTGTGTCATTACAAGGGTCAATACATGCAAAGTTCTTATGGGAATCGTTAAAAAAACAACACTTTTTCTACGCACCTATTGGAAAACTTTAGAAGCATGATTACCTTTTTCTCGGTACTCTGGAATGTTCGAGCTACTGATAGTGGTGCAAGGTTGGCTACAGATGCATATTGCAAGGCCTTGTCATTTATTTTTAGTTCTTTTGTATCTTACTGGCAAATGGAAATTTTGTAATTAATTTTGTTTCTTACTTACAAAGTTGCTTATGCAACTCTGTATATAAGTTCATTTTACGGTAAGTCAACACATTACATTAAGGAATTCAGATTCAGTTGGTTTTCTTCTGCATTTCTTCCCAAATTGCCTGATTTAGGTTTGCTCACTGATTCAACAATATGTTTATACCAATAGGAATACCGTGGCTTGTATGGAATATCTAAAATCATCCTATAATAGGATTATAATCTTTATGCTATGAAAACACTAGAAATAATTAAATGAGAAGTTTTAAACTAGTGAATATAACCTATACTTCAATTGTGAAGAAAAAGTCAGAAGATGCTTCATAAAGACAGACACAACAATAATAACAACACAAAATAATAATGATGCTTTAAACAATTTACACTATAATAGTCAAACAAATAATTAACAACAAGCACCTTTGTCAGTTCTTCAACTTGATTGAGAGAACTTGGCACAAACTGGTCATTGGAGGGAGGGAGTGTTACAAAGCCAGGGTCCACAGACGAAATACTGCAACCAAATATGGGAAGTAGGGTACCTTTAAAGAAAAAACAATATGGGAAGTAGGGTAGGTAGGATACAGAAATGAAATGGAAATTAAACTTTCTATTTGTGCATAGGCATATGCATCGTACACAGTTTACGATTCACAAATACGCAACTCACCGAGATAGGCCGATTATCAACGTGGCTATCTCTATGTTAAGTATAATGTCCGGCAAAAATGAAATAACTGCAAAATAAATGATAGTAATTGGCACATGAAACACAAAAGTTTTACAACATTATCTGGAACGCCTGAGAACAAAACAAAAGAAATCCTTCCCAGAAATCTTCCTAGTGCTACAATATAGAGATTGCTCAATCCTCAAAAGTATGACTATGGTATGTGGTCCTTCACCATTGGCGGAAGTGCGGAACCATATATGGGCTTGGGGGGGCCGTCACCCCCCCGAGTTCGAAATTTGCCTATTAACTTTTATATAGTTGACCTTTTATACTCAAACTTTGGCATTAATATTTTATACAATCGTGTAAATTTTACTTACAGAGTTACAGTAGAAATCATTTTTCGATAATTTACGGGGAAGAGGAGGAAAAAGAATGCAACATTTTTCTTTGTTAGTGGGTTTTTTTTTAACATAGTCTCACATATTCTTTATCTTAATAAAACAAAATAGTAAATTCGGCTCATTATCTAAAGTTGTAACTAGAATATGGAAAACTTGTTTTTTACCCTAGATGTGAACAGTGAATTGACATGACAGAACTCAAAATAAATTCCAATCATTGGTCTGAGTAAAGTTAGATGAAGATAGTGACATTATTTCCGATCCGGAAAAAACAAAACTCAATTGGTAGTTATCATATGGAAAGTAAAGATGAAATAAGGCGAAGACATTTGGTCGCATCCCCCGCCCCCTACCCCAGACACTCTGCGTCCGCCACAGTCCTTCACTCTAAATGTTTAAAACTAAATATTATTCTCAGTAAACTTATACTTCCTCCGTCTCACTATAATTGTTACGGACTCACCTGTCACGTATGTCAATGCACATTTTTAACGGTTAATAACTTAAATTGTGTACAATAAAAAATTATAAAAATTTGATATTCTTAAACTATAAGATTAGACGAATCTAACAAGATCTCACTTGACTATATTTTTTCTTACATAACTATGATAAAAATTCGAATCAAACTTAAACAGTGAATAGTGTCAAAAAGTCAAACGTAACAATGTTAGTGAGACGGAGGAAGTATACCAGAACACAAAGATTAATACCAAAATATGCCACCAGAAATGTCTAGATTTATCTTTTAGATGCCAACTACAGAATTAACCAATTTGAACACTAATTTTTAGTACATTTTTTTAGGGCAATTGGTGTCCCAAAACATAAATAAAAAATTAGATGCTTTTAGTAGACTATTTTGGTATTAATTAATCCCACAAGAATAATGCCCCAAAATGTCCGTATATAATAGAAGGAGCTTGCAAATTTGATAATGCAGTGCAAATTAGGCTAGCTCATCATTCCATTCCTAAAATTGAACAATATTCAAGATACCAACTCTAAACAAACAGAACGTATAACAACACATTAGTTTTGTCCACATCTCTACGTACCATAAACCATACCATAAATTACAACTCTTAAATCGGAAAGGTACCTTGACGAACCACAAAAATGTAAACAGCCCAAACGAACAAAATGCTGAAGAAGACATAAGCCAAGGCTGAAGCCCTCACACCAGCAATCCTCTTACAAAGTCTCCCAAAACCCACAACGAATATAAGCAACAGTACTGAAATGGAGTACCACGCACTCAATTAACAAATATATACATTACGAAACCCGAAACATAATAGAGCATGAATAAATTTTAATAGAATTAAAGAGAAAACAAACCTGATAGGGGAAGAAGACTTGGAAAGGATGAGGCCGGGAGGAACATGGGCAGGCAAAAGAAAGTTAGTTGGGTAAAAGCAACACAGAGAAGAGAAACCAAACATGTGACAGAGGAAGGGGGTTTCCAGTTGGGGGTGTGATGGAGTTGGGAGAGAACAACTTGAACCCATTCCCACATTTTTCTCAAATTAGGGTTTTGAATTTCGATTAGGGCTGTTAAAGCCGCAGACTGCAGTAGAAGAGAATTGGGAGTGTCAGTGTAAGGATCAAGAATTTAAGATGTTGAGCTGGTTTTGTTCAGAATTCAGGGGAAATCGAGTGGCAAATGGCAATTGAGGCCCACTATTCTCACTCTCCCACTTTCTAAATTCACCCCACCCCAATTTTCCCATACCCAAATTGCCCCTTACTAATTCAAACATTAAAAAAAAAAAATTAAATTTTATTATTCTAAATCCACCCCACCCTCCAATATTTAAAAAAATACATTACACTCTATTATTCTAAATCCACCCCACTCCCAAACATATCAAATTCACCCCAAACCCCTTCTTCCAACACTTAAACCCTAACATATTCTCTACTTTCACCCAAAATAATACCACCACAAAAATTGAAAAAACACAAGGATTAATTGTCAAGATTCAAAGAAGAAGTGAAGGTGGAGTCATTAGCTAACAAATGGAGGAAGGAAAAGCACTTTGGAATGTAGAGGTAATGCTCCAAAAACCTTGAAATTCGTCAATTTCGCACAGATCGTTCGGCCCTGGTCATCCATGCACGTTGCACGACGCACGGTAGGTCTTGCCGTGCAGGACACAATGCGCACGGTAGGTCTTGCCGTGCAAGACACATGGCGCACGGCACAATGTGCCGTGCATGACTCAACGTGCACGGCAGACCAGACCGCGCGAGACACATGGCGCACGGCAGCATCTGCCGTGCGCTACAAACTTCGCACGGTCATGTCTGCCGTGCACTCTGTTCTGCAATTTTTTTTTTTTTGGGTTTTCATGATATATTTGTTTTTTATACGCAGGCTACTCCCCAAGCTGAGACTATATGTAGTGATGCACCGACTGAAGAATGTCCCATTGGAAATGAGCTAAGCATTGACGTTATTGGCGAAGATTTCACACATGTGTTCACAACTCAAACATTATATGAGACTAGAGATGATGCAGTGCAATGGGTTCAGAAGACAGGGTTGGAACATCAGATGGTAGTGACCATCAAGAGATCAGATATGGGTGGGCGAACTAGGGTGGGGCGTATATACCTTGCGTGTGAACGTGGCGGGGAGTACAAACAGTCGAAGAAAAAACGGGATAAGTGTATTGCAGTTGGAGAAGGTAGTGAAGGATGTGATGGCGAGAGCGTGAAGGGTGTTCGTAGACGGGAAGGGGCAACAAAAAAATGCGGGTGTCCATTTTTGATAAAGACAACACAAGTGCACATCGAGGGACCATGGAAAGTGGAGGTCTTGAAAGCTGTCCACAACCACCCTCTTGCGAAATATTTTGAAGGACATGCTTTCGTGCAGAGGTTGACAAAACCGGAGGAAGAGTTGGTGGTGGACCTATCGCTGCAACAGGTGAGAGCAAAAGTGGTACTAAAGCAATTGAGGTCAAAGTTCCCCAATAACGTGTCATCTGTGAAGACAATCTACAATGCGCGACAGAAACATAGAGTGAACGAGAGAGCAGGACGAGCTCAGCTGCAATATTTATTGGGAAAGTTGGATGAGCACAACTATCATTGCCATCACTGCAGAAACGAAGCCACAAGTGAAGTGAGAGATTTATTCTTTGCCCATCCCACCGGTATTGAGCTACTGCGTGCATTTCCACATGTGCTATTGATGGACTGTACATACAAAACTAATGTGTATAAATTTCCTTTGCTGGAGATAGTCGGTGCATCATCTACTGGATTAACCTTTTGTGTTGCTTGTGTCTATATGGAGGCGGAGAAGGAGGATAATTACACATGGGCACTTGAGACTCTGCGAACAATAATGGATGGATGATTTTTGGAAGAAATTAGATATGGGCACTTGAGACTCTGCGGACCAGTATGGGTCTCCCATGTCCTCACGAGATATCAGAATACGTTTCGAAGAAGCTACCCATTCCCCTAGATCGGATTGATGATTTTTGGAAGAAATTAGATATGTCACCTCTTTATGTGGCCGGTGTTAAACAAGATCCAGTTCCAGACATCGAAGAATTGTTTAAAAGCACAAAGGAGAAATTTGATGCTTTGGATTATGCGGGCAAGAAGTTGTTGTTGAGGAAGATGCAGGAGTTGGTAAACCCCAGTACTACTTCGTTGAATGAGCCATCCGAAAAAATCCGCACACGAGGCAGACCAAAGAACTCCAAGAAAAAAGATTCCACTAAGAGGGATCCCAGCGCATTCGAGTTGGTGGATAGTTGTTCGCCGGTAGGTTCTGGTGTAGTTTACGCTGCGGGGCCAGTTGCAGCAGTCCCATTTTTCTCATCCGTCGGGCGACCTCCGAAACACAAGGTGAAATTTAGCATTATATGTTATAAGAACAATGTGTAAGATGTTGTAATTTCACATAATGTTGGTGTTATCTACAGGCTGTTCGAGGTAAGAGGAATAGAAATTGGCCGGTTGAGCTTGAGAAATATGCACCACCGCATTTCCACAGTTACATCAGAGATGTGAAAGACGTACGACCGGATGGGCACTGTGGCTTTCGGTCTATTGCAGAGATGTTAACAATTGGTGAAGATCATTGGCGCATTGTGAGGTCCGATTTGATACAGCATCTCGATCAGTATACAGCCTTGTATCAGCGGTTGTTTGTATTGAGGCCTGTTGAGCACGTTCGTGGTGTGCTAAACCACTTTGGTGACACAGTTGGTCCAGAAGGATGGTTCACCATACCCGAGATGGGTCATCTAGTTGCATCCAGGTATAATGTGGCTTTGGCCGTTTTGACACGAGGTGGATCACACACATATTTGCCTCTCCTCACAGGACCAGAAGCGATTCAAAGGACATTTTGTATTGCATTTGTGAATAACAATCATTTCATGGCGGTAAGTAAACTCATAAATCTATGATTTGATACATTTGTTACACTTGGATTATACTGAAACTTGTTCCATAATTTTATGTGATTAGGTATACTTAGCCCATGGGTCCCCATTGCCACCAGTCCTCGAGCATTGGAGACAGTTCCATGCTCCGGCAGCTTCTGAATGGGCGGAACTGTTCCAACATCGTTTCGATGGGTATACCAGCTCATGTGCCTCAAGGCCGTCTTCAGGCGAGACTGTACACTTGGATGAGGACCCCGATTACTTCAAGAAACTCAATTTCACATTTTGATATGTATGTCGTTTGATAAGTAGTAATGTATCTACGGGTGAAATTTATGTGAAAACTGGTTTTAATGTCAAAACTGGAATTTATGTTACAGACTGGTATTGGAAAACTGGAAACAGACCGCACGGCAGCTCGGGCCGTGCGGCGTTCAGAGCGCACGGCAACAATTGCCGTGCGCAACACCACATGCACGGGCGGATTTGCCGTGCGCAAGTCAGTATGCACGGCAAGCGCAACCGCTCGCCACTCTTCCCGCACGGCAGGCATTGCCGTGCGCTCTTCATGTTGCACGGCGGTCCTTGCCGTGCGGTCTGAAGCAACCCTTGGAACATGTCATTTTTAGGACCCCGAAAAAAAACCTGCTCGGAATGGTGAAAACGTAATACTCAGAAACAAGACCAAAACACAGACATATAATAATCAGATTTTCTAAGAATATTCCAAACAGTGACATCATCCGAAACATCTGTTAATATCCACTACATGATAAAACCAAACTCGAAATATAAAATGTCATCATCCCGATGGTCCAGCGCCATCATCACCACCTAGAATACGATGTACGTGCTGTAAAACATCGTGCAGTACGTCACCATCATGCTGATCCAAGTATGGGTCCATGTACTCCCGTGCTGAATGGCACCGCACAACATACGGTACAGGCATCACGTATGGATGTGCCCTCGCATGATCTCGTCCGACCCGCGGGTGAGAATGTGTAGCGTACCAAGCTGCATAAGCTGGATCGCACTCCTGATCATAATGCACGGCTCTACCCCTACGAGCGGCATTCAGGACCATGTGATCCCAACGGCCAAATGGCTCGCCCAATCGGTACACCTGGTTCGGGTCGCCAGCTACCGCCTCCTCCCCGTCAGCTGCAAATGCAGGTGGTGGTATGGTCTGGACATGCCCTAGCTGACGAAGAACACGGTCAGGCATATAGGGCTCAACAATGTCGCCCGCAGATATGTAACCCTGAAACCATGACACCTCTGGCTGTGGGTACACCGCACGCATCGTCCTGTAAGGATCAAAGACAACCTAAAATTGAAATGGTTAGTATGTATTATTAAATATTATTTCAAATATGAGAAAATGATTTACCAAAATAATACCTGGTCCAATGTCAACTCGTCGATCGTCTCTCGCCAGGCTCTGACTCGTTCGATGGTCACAGCGCCCTGACCCGATGGTGACCACCGACGGCACAGTGGATCGTGGACTGTATAGTGGGGATCCTCGGCCGGTCTCGCGAGGGTGGGGAAGTGCTCATAAATCCAAGCCTGTTAAAAGGTTAGGTACATGTAACAAGAGTGAATGGTGATAATAATATGTATCTATCAAAATAAATCGGTTTACCTCGAGCAAAGTCCAACACCCGACGACCTGCTTCGTTTCGTTTTTAGATGCAAGGCCCAGTTGCCTATATAGATAGGCAAGGACTGCAGCTCCCCAAGCGTAGTCCTGTATGCGCCCAAAACGACCAAGAAACTCCAACCAGTTCACGGACACTCGCGACCCGCTCTTGTTTGGGAATAATACTGTCCCAAACACGTAGAGAAGGTATGCGCGAGCACTCTGTTTCGCGACCCGACGATCACGCGACACTGCCCCATCCTTGAATCTTTCCCAAAGCCACGTCAGTCCAATTACTTGACCACGTACCTTCCCCATCTCACCCTCCACAAGCTCCAAAGGTGCTCCCAGAGCATCGGAAACCTCCCGGGGTGTGTATGGTGAATCCGCTGCAAACATAAATATTAATTAAACACGCAAAAATAATAAAATATAAACAATTTAAAAGGTATATCTTACCGCTCCGACGCGATACAACCGGACGACCTGTAACAGGGAGACCAAGCAGACAAAACACATCATCAAGCGTGATGGTCATCTCTCCGAAGGGCATATGGAATGTGTTTGTCTCCGGATGCCACCTCTCGATAAACGCCGAAATCAAATTCTTGTTCGGCGTTCCATAACAGATGTGTCGCATCCGGTGCAGCCCGCATGTGCCGATATAACGGATGAAACGTCTCGTCGACCTATGCTCTTCGTCGAATTCCCATGCTAGCAACTTCGTAACATGGCTATGGAACCTCAGAGGCCGCCGCTCACGTCCGTTCCATATCGCGTATGCGACATGGGCTCTAAACTGTGGTAACAGAGGTGGGGAGATGTGGTCGTCGTTGTCCTCCTCCTCAGCCTGTGGAGCGGGTGCAGCGGGAACCGGATCCTCGCCACGGTCGCCGGACCGCTCCTCGCGTCGGTCGTCTGCCTGCTCCCCGGGGTGGTCGTCACCCTGATCCTCGTGCCGGTCCTCACCCTGATCCTCGTGATGTGTCTCGTCCCCTACCATGTAATGCTCGTCAACCTGCTCGTCCTGATATGGTATCATGTCAGTCCCCTGAACAGGTGCGTCGTCAACCACGGCCTCTCGCTCCCGGGCACGTTCGGCCCGAGCCGAAGCAGTGGGCCGTCTACGGGTCCGGAAATATTTAACAACTGTGAATCAAAACAAGAAGAGTGTTAATATATGATAATATGTAATACAAGGAATAACCAAGAATGGAAAAAAAACATAAAAACCAAAAAAAAAAAAAAAAACAGAACAGACCGCGCGGCAGGCCGTCGCCGCGCGGCACCAGCACTCGGCAAGTGCCGAGTGCTGCACGGCACATGGTGCCGTGCGCCGTGCATATTGCACGGCACCATGTGCCGCACGCCGTGCCTTGCGCACGGCGTGCTTTGCCGTGCACGCAGAGGCGTGCACGGCACACCAGGTCCGAACGGACCTGGTGCCAGCAAGTTCACCATCTTCGGTGAACTTGCTCAAAAATGTTATCAATCTAAAAAAAAAAATGCAATTAAATGCTTCCTATCTACAATGTGATACATAATTTAACAATTCTAACACTATAATTCAAGATCTATTACAAATGGGTTGATTAAAATTTTAAACATCCTACCTCTCTCCATGTGTGAGTGAGAAGAGTTGATGTGTATTTAGGAGATTCCTTCTTCTTGCTTCAAAACCAATGATCAAGAACAAACAAGAACAGCTTCCCAAACCTTAGGAGTTGATGTTCACGAACGTTTTTTTTTTTGGGTTTCTTCAAGTGATTGAACGGTAGAGAGGGTGGGGTGAGTGGTGGGGTGATTTTAGAATGTGGGGTGATTGGGTATTATTTTTGTAGTTGGATATTATTTTTGTATTGAAGGGTATTTGGGTAATTGAGGGTGGGGTGATTTTAGAATGTGGTGACTTTTTTAAGTTTTTAAGTGGGGTGAATTTAGAGTTGGGGTGAATCAAGTAAACTAGCAAGTCTAAATAGCCGGCCTCATGGCAATTTGGGCAAGTAATCCTAAAATCTTAAAATAATACTACTAGTAATTAAATAATTAAATAATTAACTAATTTGAGATTGTTGTAAATATTATGACTTTAAGCCTATTATTTATGTGTGTATTATATATTAGTATAACTTCTCTGCAAATGATAATATAAGCAAAGAAAAATAAAGAGAAGACAAAACAGAGAAATAGAGAAGAAAGAGAGAGAATAAATGATCTTAATATATTTATGCAGAAGAAGAAAAATGATATGATATCTCTTATTTTAATGTATATGACATAGTAGTATTTATAGACCTACATTAGCCACATAATTTTATAATACATTTTTTTTATTGAAATGTGGGGCAAGCTTTAAATATATAATTCCAAATTGTTGCCAACACTACATCCAATACTTCATAATACTCCCTCTTGGATGTCATCGCTAAAAGAATATGCCTCATTAAAACCTTACTTGGAAAAAACCCTATGGGAAAAAAATTCAAGTTAGGAAAAAGAGTACATGATTCTTGTATATCTATTTCTCCCTCTGATCAAAGCATTAGTTGAGATTCTTTAGTTGGCGCATGCCGATGCTTTTCACTAACTTTTCGAATGTTGCTGTTGGTAGTGCCTTGGTAAACGAATCTGCAAGATTATTAGCTGAACGGATTTGTTGCACATCTATTTCACCATTTTTCTGTAAATCATGAGTGAAGAAAAATTTTGGTGAAATATGTTTCGTTCTATTTCCTTTAATATACCCTCCCTTCAATTGTGCTATACAAGCTGCATTATCTTCGTATAAAATTGTTGCGGGTATTTTTTCTTCAGTAGTTATGCTACAATTTTTCAGTATATGGTGCATCAAAGATCTCAACCATACACATTCTCGACTGGCTTCATGGATTGCTAAAATTTCATCATGATTTGAGGAAGTAGCAGTCAAAGTCTGCTTCATTGATCTTCATGAAATTGCAGTACCACCACATGTAAAAATATAGCCAGTATGAGATTTGGCCTTATATGGATCTGATAAATATCCAGCATCAGCAAAGCCGATTATTTCATGTCGAGAATCATTTGGGTAAAATAACCCAAGATCACTAGTTCCTTGGAGATAGCGAAATATATGTTTAATTTCATTCCAATGTCGTCTTGTAGGAGATGAACTAAATCTCGCTAATAAATCTCGCTAGTGCAGTTTGCGAGATACATTAAGGCACCTATAGCACTTAAATATGGGACCTCTGGTCCGAGAATTTGTTCATCTTCCTCTTGTGGTCTAACGGATCCTTTTTTATATCAAGTGACCTTACGACCATTGGAGTACTCAATGGATGTGCTTTATCCATATAAAATCTCTTTAATACTCTCTGAGTATAAGCTGTTTGATGGACAAATGTTCCATTTATTTAAATATTCAATTTGCAAACCAAGGCATGATTTGGTTTTACCAAAATCTTTGATTTCAAACTCCTTTTTTAGGTATTCAACAGCCTTTTGGAGCTCATCTGGAGTTCCAATCAAGTTGAGATCATCAGCATAAACTGCAATGATTACAAACCCTTGTCGATTTTTCTTAATGAAAATATATGGACAGATCGGGTCATTTGTATAACCCTCTTGTAACAAAGACTCACTGAGTCGATTATACCACATTCGCCCAGACTGTTTCAGTCCATATAGGGATTTTTGTAATTTGATGGAATACATATGTTTAGGATTTAATTCATATGTCTCTGACATCTTTAATCCATCTGAGATCTTCATATAGATAGCTGTATCTAAATTTCCATATAGATACGCAATAATAACATCCATCAATCTCATTTCAAGATTTTGATGGACTGCTAAACTGATAAGATATCTAAATGTTATTCCATCCATTACGGGGGAATATGTTTCATCATAATCAAATCCGGGTCTCTGTGAAAATCCTTGGGCGACTAATCTCGCTTTGTATATGACAATTTCATTTTTGTCATTTCTTTTTCTTACAAAAATCCATCTGTATCCGACTGGCTTTATATTTTCTGGTGTTTTGACAATTGGTCCAAACACTTTTCGTCTAGCTAGGGAATCCAATTCAGATTGGATTGCATCTGTAACACCCCGGATTTGATAACCCAGGCCGGGATGTCACCGCCACATCTCCCTAGCAAGACACGGCTTCCCGAGCTCACTAAGGAAATGCAAGGCTTATGGGTACGTAAAAGATTTAAAAACATTTCCAACAATTGAGTCCGGAAATCAATAATACTCAATTCAAAATACGGGCGTAAAAATCATCATGCGTGAAATAGAGTAAATGCAGCGGAAAGTAATCACGGCCAACACGGTCAAACCTCGGGTTTAACAGACCCGGTAAAACAGTACGATGCGAAAATTAAAAATGTCCATAAATGGTTTCCCCCAAGTGTATATGCATGCGTCACTCGACATACTCTGTAAAAGAAAAATGACAACGGTTTATCAGTATAAAAATATACCGAGTAAATTAATCCCTAACTAAACAATTTAAGGGGTTACATGTGTTTAAACTAAAGATTACACTTTTCATGCATTAATTTAAAAATCCATCTTTTATTCGCAGCGGAAAAACATGATTAATTTATTCAAGGCAAGAATACATAATTAAAGGACTTAATTTAAAAGCGTAATTTAAAAACATAATTTAAGAACGTAATTTAAATGCATAATTTAAAAACATGATAAATAAGATTTAAGCATAATTAAACACTCACACAAGTCTTTTATATTTTATTCCGCAAACTAAGAAGAGGACACCATACCGGGAGATCACTAACGATGCAATCTCAAACGTAGGACCACTAACGAGGCGATCCAAAACACAGCGCGCGAGATCACTAACGAGGCAATCTCAGATAGTAAGGAGACCATTAACGAGGCAGTCTCAAAGATAATGATAGCATGAAGATCGGCTCAGCCTAGTGAACGGGATTTTTCGAAAGTTCGTATTTCAATGTTATCAAAATATTCGATATCGCGTTTCGTAGTTCGAGTTTTCTCAAGTTCGAAAAATCCGATTCGACGCAGTTTACGCCTTTCTTAATTGAAAATTCATCTTTATACCAAAAATTCTGAAATTTACACAGTAGCTCAAAAACACACACACGAACAACTTTCATGTTTTAAGTTTTGGGAAATAAGGTTTCGAAGCGAGTCAAATTTCGTGTTCTTTGCAAAAGATAATTTCTCTCCCAAAACTGATTTCGTCACAGTTTCGTGCGACGCCGATTAAAAATTCATTTCAAAGCCAATTGATCCAAAATTTTTGCAGGAGATACACAACACATTAATGAACAACTTTCATGTTTAAAAATTTGGAAATAATAAATTTTAGATGTTTAAAAATCGATCACAACACGCTGTGTACGCGCGGACTCAACGGATGGTTTAAAACAGTTCTGAAAATCGGCTATTTTGACATATCAAATGAATTCCAAAATTCATGAAATTTTATATGCATAATCTAGACACAATTATCTACAGCTTTTGTTTAGAAATACAAAGTTGAATCATTCTAAAAATGGGTGAAAAACATGCATCAAGTCGAGTAAGTAAATCTGTCAACAATTTTAAACGTTCGGTTTGTCACAAAAAGTTTACGGCGCGATTTGGAATAGCAAATCTTAATGTCAATGGCTGAAATTTGGACACAAGGTAGATTAAAGTCTTTGGAACAAAATCTATGTTGAAAAGTTTTCGGTTTGAATTCCCGAAGGTCGAGTTTTAGGCGAGTTTTTGAAATTGGACGAAAATAGGGTTTTTGAAAACTGATTTTTGTTACGGGTCTAGATCTTAAGTTTTAAACAACAATAAACCACAAAAATTGGTGAGTAAGGTCTTAACTTACTTAGTTAGAGAATAGGGGTTGCTGTAAAGGGTTTCCGGACGTCCTAAGGTCGCGACGAACGGCCAACTTCTTCGATCGCTTTTTTGTTTACTGAAAATATGGGGTAGGGGGCGCCCAATACTGGTATTATGACCTTCCCCAATGCCTTGATCCACTTGCCCTCGATAGGGGACGGATTTTTGGCAAGAAAATTGCCATAGAAGGAAAGTTTACACCTTCTGCACCTCTGGCGCGCTGGTAACGCGCACCTATAGCTTTGCCCGCGCGGAGCACGCGCGACCAGTCCTGGAGATGCGACTCCACCTTCCGCGCGGTGGCCGCGCGGCGGCGCGCGGCGAGCGTGGGCCGGCCGGACCGACCGGTTCGGCGGTCCGCGTGGTTCGTCGGGTCTTTTATTCCTTTCCTCTATCGGTTTTCTATCCTCTACGTGTTGGCTCGACTCCTCGGGTCGTTTCCGGTTCGAAATCTTTATTTTAAACTTGTTACGAGTTCGGGCTTAACGCTCGTAACATTTCCGTGCCCTAATTAGTCTAGTTATGTTAGTTCCAATCCCTCCTATCGTTTTGGTGATTGATCTTGTGATTTATTTTGTGACTGAACTTAGAAGTTAGTTCCAAGCTGCCTACGTACCCTGTGAAGGGATCAAGTCATGACGTAGTTCAAAACAATTTGAATTTGTTTTTCTCGGGTGTTACATCCACCCCCCCTTAATAATACAGTTACGTCCCCATAACTGTGGCCGGTTCATCTTGGAAGAGGGTAGGGTAACATTGTTTCATGTCGGCCTCCAACTCCCACGTTGCCGTCTCCGTCTCGTGGTTGGATCAAAGGACCTTGACTATTCTCACGGTCTTATTCCTCGTTACTCTTTCCTTCGTGTCGAGTACTCGCACCGGAACTTCCTCGTAACTCAAGTCATCCTCAAATTCAATTTCTTCCGGTTGGAGTACATGGGTCGGATCATTCACATACTTCTTCAATTGGGAGACGTGGAATACGTCGTGAACACGAGCAAATTATGGTGGCAACGCTAGCCGATACGCGTGATTTCCCACTCTTTCTAGGATTTCATATGGTCCTATGTACCGTGGACTCATTTTTCCTCGTTTGCCGAAGCGCATCACCCCCTTCATTGGTGATACCTTCAGCATGACTTTGTCGCCGACTTGAAATTCCAAGTCTTTCCGTCTCACGTCCGCGTAACTCTTTTGCCAGTCCTGAGCGGCTTTCATCTTCCCTTGGATGACCTTGATTTGTTGAGCCATGTCCTCAACAGGTTGTGGCTCCACTATTACCGCCTTATCGTTCTCTTCCCAGCTTAATGGACTTCGGCACCTACGTCCATACAGTGCCTCGAAGGGTGCCATGCCGATGCTAGCATGGTAACTGTTGTTGTAGGAGAACTCTATCAAAGGTAGATGATTCTCCCAACTTCCCTTAAATTCTAGCACACAGGCCCGCAACATGTCCTCCAGTGTTTGGATCGTTCGCTCCGTCTGTCCATCCGTCATGGGATGGAACGCGGTACTCATCTTTATTTGCGTACCGAACGCTTCTTGCAGTTTGGTCCAGAATTGAGAGACAAATCTACATCTCTATCTGAGATGATGCCATGTGGTACCCTACGCCGGCGCACCACATTGTCGACGTACGCCCTTGCCAATTGGTCCATTGACCAGGTATCCTTCATTGGGATAAATATGGCGGCTTTTGTCAATCTATCCACGATCACCCAAATTTTATTCATTCCCTTCGGTGAGCGTGGTAACCCCGAAACAAAATCCATTGAGATACTATCCCATTTCCAGCTTGGGATCTCCAATGGTTGCATTAGCCCTAGGGGTTTTTGTCGTACTGCCTTGATCTTCCGGCAGGTAAGGCATCTCGCCACAAACTCGGCTACCTCTCTCTTCATGTTCGGCCACCAATAGTTCTTCTTCAAGTCCTTGCACAGCTTGTCCCATCCGGGGTGAACCGAGTAGGGGGTGTTATGGCCCTCCTCCATCACCTTTTCCTTCAGATCTGCAGATTTTCATGGTATACACCACCTTCCCTTAAAGCGGATGCTTCGTCCTCATGAACTTTGAAATCCATTGCCTTTCCTTCGGCAATGCCCCTCCTTATTTCTTCCAACTTCTCGTCACCCGGTTGGGCGAGTCGTATCTCATCGAATATGGTCGGTCCCACCACCATCGCGTTGACGACCTCGGTTACTGTGCCAGGATGCACCAGTTCTAGACTTAATTTCGCCAAGTCTTTGTACAATTCGGCCGGTATCACAAGTGAGTTCGCGACGTGTTAAGTCTTTCGACTCAAGGCATCGGCCACGACGTTGGCCTTTCCTTCGTGGTACGCGATCTCCAAGTCATAATCCTTAATCAATTCTAACCATCTCATCTGCCTCAAATTCAGCTCTTTTTGCGTGAATATATACTTGAGGCTTTTATGGTCGGTGAACATTCGACACCTTCGCCCATAGAGATAGTGTCTCCAAATCTTTAAGGCGAACACGACCGCGGCCAACTCCAGGTCGTGCATCGGGTAGTTTTCCTCGTGTGGTTTTAGTTGGCGCGATGCGTACGCTATAACCCTTTGATCTTGCATTAGCACGCATCCCAATCCCTCCTTCGAGGCGTCACTGTACACTTCGAAGTCTCCATTCTCTGAGGGTAATGCCAATACTGGCGCTGTGGTAAGTCTTTTCTTCAGATCCTGGAATGCGGCTTCGCACTCGCTGGTCCAGTCGTACTTCGTACCTTTCTTCAACAGTTGAGTCAACGGGCGGGCGATCTTCGAGAAGTCCTTTACAAATCGCCTATAGTAACCCGCGAGTCCAAGAAAGCTTCTTATCTCCGTTGGATTTTTCGGTGGCACCCACTCGGTCACTGCCGAGATCTTTGCTGGGTCTACTGCCACTCCGTTGGCGAATACTATATGCCCGAGAAATGCCACTTCCCTTAACCAGAAGTCGCACTTGGATAGTTTACCATACAGTTGGTTCACTCGTAAGATCCTTAGCACTTTGTGTAAGTGCTCGGAATGTTCCTCTTCACTTTTTGAGTAGATCAAGATATCATCTATGAACACCACCACGCATTGATCTAACAATTCTCGAAATACGTTATTCATGAGATTCATGAACATTGCTGGGGCGTTCATTAGCCCAAAGGATAGCACCGTGAACTCGTAGTGCCCGTAACGAGTCCTGAACGCCGTTTTTGTAATGTCCTTTTTGGCGATCCTCAATTGGTGATATCCCGAGCGTAAGTCGATCTTTGAGAATATCGTGGTTCCCTTTAGTTGGTCGAACAGATCTTCGATCCGGGGCAACGGGTACTTGTTCTTGACGGTGACTTGATTGAGTCCTCTATAGTCGATGCACAGTCGTAACCCTCCGTCTTTCTTCTTGACGAACAAGACCGGTGCTCCCCATGGGGACGTGCTCGGTCTAATGTATCCCTTTTCTAGCAACTCCTCGAGTTGCTCCTTTAGTTCCTTCATTTCCAGTGGCGCCATGCGGTAAGGAGCTTTCGAAACAGGCTCCGTCCCTGGAATGAGGTCTATTGTGAATTCAAGATCCCTCTTGGGTGGCATACCGGGAACGTCTTCAGGGAACACATCTGGGTATTCCATCGCCACTGGGATGTCGTCTACCTTGACTCCTTCAGCTTCCAGGTTGTGAATGTAGCATGCGTATAGCGCGTAACCCTTCCGCACTAAGCTACATAACTTGAGGGCGTTGACTATTTTGTTAGACTTCTTAGGGGGTTGGGAGTAGAAGATGACTCTCCCCCCCCTACTCTTTGACAGCGTGATCTTTTGCTTTTGGCATTCGATCACGGCCTTATAACGGGTTAGCCAATCCATCCCTAGTATGACGTCGAAGTTTCTGACGTCAAACTCTACCAAGTTTGCGAAAAACTCTATGTATTTTATTACCTCAGGTATTCCGTTATAACACTTAGAGCAGGCTATTACTTCTCCCGAAGGCAGTTGGATTCCTAAGCTAATCATTTCGCACTTAGGTAGATCTAGTTCAGCTACAACTCTCGAAGATAATATGGAACAACTGGCTCCGGAATCAAATAAAACTCTAAGCGGAGTACTTAGGACATGAAAGGTACCTGCCATCACATCACCCTGCGCAGGTATGTCAGCCTGGTTGATCACGTTCAACCTTCCCATCGGCCTCCCTTGATTGGCCAGCTGGTTCTGATTCAGATTTACGTTTTGTTGCTGGTTGGAGGGCGCTGGTTCGGGTTTGGAGGAGGCCGATATCCCTGATTGTTGCCGTTCCTGCCTCCTTGATTGAACGACTCATTGGGTCCAATGACCAAATCTTCTCTCTTTGTGATGTTCTCGAGTCGGGTTCGACATTCCTCTCTCCTATGGCCCATACGGCCACACCGGAAACATTCGCCCACCTGAGGACATCTCCTCACCAGGTGCGGCCTGCCGCACCTTGGACACGGTGGCACTCGTCCTCCTTGGTTGAAATTCCGACCATTGTTGTTCTGAATATTCCTGTTCGGCCCTCGCCGAAAGTTGTCCCCACCAGTAGTGTTGCCCGTCCTATTGTCCTGGTTTCTTTTGTCTGGTCCTTGTACCCCTCGGCTAGATTCCCCTGCAGTCTTTCTCTTTAGCTGTTGTACTCGTGCGACTGCCATCGCACGGTCGTAGACAGCTTGTAAGTCCGGGTAGTTAACCCCGGTGATCACCTCCCGAATTGACAAGTTCAACCCCATTTCGAATTTCTGCGCCTTCTCCCCATCTGTGGGTACCATCCGAGGCGCAAATCTCACCAGCTCCTTAAACCGAGCATAGTATTCTTGAACAGATTTTTCCCCTTGTTTCAGGGACGAGAACTCTTCGTACAGTGCTGCCTTAGTACTCATTGGGTAGAAGCGCTCCCGGAGTAACTCCATGAACTCGTTCCACGAGTACGGTTCGTCGTCTTCGCCAAGTTTCCCCTGAGTAGCTTGCCACCATTCGTCGGCCTTGCCACCCAGATAGTACGAAGCCACGTGAACCTTCTCCCCTTCCGGGCATCTCACCACATTCAGTAATTTGTCGAAGGTCCTCAACCATTCCTCGAGCTTAGATGGATCTTCCTCCCCTACATAGTAGGGAGGTCGGTAGGGGTTTACCGAAGCCAAGTAATTGATCCTTGCTTCCGGCGGTGGTGCCGCGGCAGCTCCGCCCTGGTTAACGTAAGCATTGCCCAGTGCGATCAGTAGTTCCTCCATGTTCCTCATTCGCCCTTCCGCAGGGTTAGGCATCGGGCCTGCTCATTGGGTTGTCCTGCGTGTCGCGGGTGTTGGGGGTGGTAGGGAAGGTCCTTGCTCGTCCTCTAGGTGCCATCCTGTTATCACCATGCGAGCACAGGTAGGTTTAGAGTTCTGGGGATTTGATGGAGTGTTGGGAGAAAGTGTTTTGCTAAATTGAGCGATGCCTACTAATAGTTGGTTAAGATTTGTATTTATTCGTTCAGTTGTTTATGTTAAGGGTGTATAGGTTGAAACGTTGAGACCCTGGGTTTTAGGATTTAGGGTTCGAGGTACCTTGCCGATTTGTTATGCATATATGGATATGTTGCTTGTTTATTGTTGTCTTGTTCCCTTGGTTTGTTGAGTTTCAATGAAATAAAACGTAAAGACTGCGTATAGAATAGATGCTTGTGAACTTATTGCTTAATAGGGAACTTTATTCGGTACAAGCGATAGGAATCAAAATGCTGAGAATAGTTCGGGAAAATAGAAAGGAGAACAATAGGAATAATGTAGCAAAAATCTCTAAGCCTGGGGAGGATAGGTGGTCGGGTCCTCCATGGGGTCATCCTCATCACTCGAATCCTCGACGGTGCCCGTGCCAAGGGGCCCATGGAACACTGGGCTTGCTGGCCAATTGGGCCCAACAGCAGGAGCAGGATCAACGATAGCAACCAGAATTTGGACGGCTGCAGGGACAGCGACAGGACCAACAACGGGGCTAGCTACAGGAGGAGCTCCCGGGTCGAGCGGGGCATGTGGGAGCAGATCATCCTTCAGATGAAGCAGTTGATGTCCCAAGACCCCTGCTTGGGTCTCTACGTCGTCAATCTGGGTCCGAAGCTTAGTCTCGCGGGTCTGGAGTTCGTTGATTTGAATTTGGAGTTGGGTTATATCTTGATGCCCTGCTCGGCCCAAATTAGTTAGGTGGCCCAGGTTAGCCTCCATTTGTTCTACCCTCAGTCTGAAGTTGTTCACGTTTTGAGGGGATTCGAGGTATGCTTCAATCAATCTCATTAGTAGGTTGATCATGTTCACGTTTCGTGCGGCCATCTAATGTTAACAAGGTAGGTTAAGGTTAGAATATGTTTTAGGCAAGATTAGTC
Organism: Hygrophila difformis; assembly: GCA_030278955.1. Lineage (NCBI taxonomy): Eukaryota > Viridiplantae > Streptophyta > Magnoliopsida > Lamiales > Acanthaceae > Hygrophila > Hygrophila difformis. Next base: position 5,726,319 of record JAOANR010000011.1, read on the forward strand.
ATGCACAAATTTAAATCTATATGCAACATGCAAATGCAAGTCCCCCTTTCCCCATTAAAAATTTTAATTTATCCATGTATTTAAAATAAGTCTACTACATGGGTAGGAATAAAAGTTGGGCCTCTATAGTGGACCAAAAATTTAATATTTCTTTGGCTAAGATTTTGGGCTACGTAAAAATAAGCTTTTGGGCTAAAGATAATACTAGTAGTCGAAAATAATAAATTTAAAAATAATACTTGGGTTTAAAATAATAGTAGTAGCTTTAAAAATTTTCCGGGCTCTGATACCAACTTGTAACACCCCGGATTTGATAACCCAGGCCGGAATGTCACCGCCACATCTCCCTAGCAAGACACGGCTTCCCGAGCTCACTAAGGAAATGCAAGGCTTATGGGTACGTAAAAGATTTAAAAAAATTTCCAACAATTGATTCCGGAAATCAATAATACTCAATTAAAAATACGGGCGTAAAAATCATCATGCGTGAAATAGAGTAAATGCAGCGGAAAGTAATCACGGCCAACACGGCCAAACCTCGGGTTTAACAGACCCGGTAAAACAGTATGATGCAGAAATTAAAAATGTCCATAAATGGTTTCCCCCAAGTGCATATGCATGCGTCACTCGGCATGCTCTGTAAAAGAAAAATGACAACGGTTTATCAGTATAAAAATATACCGAGTAAGTTAATCCCTAACTAAACAATTTAAGGGGTTACATGTGTTTAAACTAAAGATTACACTTTTCATGCATTAATTTAAAAATCCATCTTTTATTCGCAGCGGAAAAACATGATTAATTTATTCAAGGCAAGAATACATAATTAAAGGACTTAATTTAAAAGCGTAATTTAAAAACATAATTTAAGAACGTAATTTAAATGCATAATTTAAAAACATGGTAAATAAGATTTAAACATAATTAAACACTCACACAAGTCTTTTATATTTTATCCCGCAAACTAAGAAGAGGACACCATACCGGGAGATCAATAACGAGGCAATCTCAAACGTAGAACCACTAACGAGGCAGTCCAAAATAATGAGAGACCACTAACGAGGCAATCTCAGATAGTAAGGAGACCACTAACGAGGCAGTCTCAAAGATAATGATAGCATGAAGATCGGCTCAGCCTAGTGAACGGGATTTTTCGAAAGTTCGTATTTCAATGTTATCAAAATATTCGATATCGCGTTTCGTAGTTCGAGTTTTCTCAAGTTCGAAAAATCAGATTCGACGCAGTTTACGCCTTTCTTAATTAAAAATTCATCTTTACACCAAAAATTTCGAAATTTACACAGTAGCTCAAAAACACACACACAAACAACTTTCATGTTTTAAGTTTTTGGAAATAAGGTTTCGAAGTGAGTCAAATTTCGAGTTGTTTGCAGAAGATAATTTCTATCCCAAAACTGATTTCGTCACAGTTTCGTGTGACGCCGATTAAAAATTCATTTCAAAGCCAATTGATCCGAAATTTTTACAGGAGATACACAACACATTAATGAACAACTTTCATGTTTTAAGAATTAGGAAATAATAAATTTTAAATGTTCAAAAATTGACCACAACACGCTGTATACGCGCGGACTCAACGGATGGTTTAAAACAGTTCTGAAAATCGGCCATTTTGACATATCAAATGAACTCCAAAATTCATGAAATTTTATATGCATAATCTAGACACGATTATCTACAACGTTTGTTTAGAAATGCAAATTGAATCATTCTAAAAATGGGTGAAAAACATGCATCATGTCGAGTAAGTAAATCTGTCAACAATTTTAAACGTTCGGTTTGTCACAGAAAGTTTACGACACGATTTGGAATAGCAAATCTTAATGTCAATGGCTGAAATTTGGACACAAGGTAGATTAAAGTCTTAGGAACAAAATCTATGTTGAAACGTTTTCGGTTTGAATTCCCGAAGGTCGAGTTTTAGGCGAGTTTTTGAAATTGGACGAAAATAGGGTTTTTGAAAACCGATTTTTGTTACGGGTCTAGATCTTAAGTTTTAAAAAACAATAAACCACAAAAATTGGTGAGTAAGGTCTTAACTTACTTAGTTAGAGAATAGGGTCACTGTAAAGGGTTTCCGAACGTCCTAAGGTCGCGACAACGGCCAACTTCTCCGATCGCTTTTTTGTTCGTCCCCCGACGTGAAATTGTAGTAAAGGAAAATGGTTAGATTTCGAGTTTGTTAAAGCTTATGGACAACTCAAACACTGTAATACTACTTACCAAGGTTCTAGAGGGTAGGGCTTCGTCCCGTTTGCCTCGTCGTCGCCGGAATACTCGCCGAAAAGTGGAGTCGAAGGAGTTTTGAACTTGGAGAGAAAAGATGGGAGTGTCTAGGGTTTGTTTACTGAAAATATTGGGTAGGGGGCGCCCAATACTGGTATTATGACCTTCCCCAATGCCTTGATCCGCTTGCCCTCGATAGGGGACGGATTTTTGGCAAGAAAATCGCCATAGAAGGAAAGTTTACACCTTCTGCACCTCTGGCGCGCTGGTGACGCGCACCTATAGCTTTGCCCGTGCGGAGCACGCGCGACCAGTCCTGGAGATGCGACTCCACCTTCCGCGCGGCGGCGCGCGGCGAGCGCGGGCCGGCCGGACCGGCCGGTTCGGCGGTCCGCGTGGTTCGTCGGGTCTTTTCTTCCTTTCCTCTATCGGTTTTTTATCCTCTACGTGTTGGCTCGACTCCTCGGGTCGTTTCTAGTTCGAAATCTTTACCTTAAACTTGTTACGAGTTCGGGCTTAACGCTCGTAACATTTCTGTGCCCTAATTAGTCTAGTTATATTAGTTCCAATCCCTCCTATCGTTTTGGTGATTGATCTTGTGATTTATTTTGTGACTGAACTTAGAAGTTAGTTTCAAGCTGCCTACGTACCCTGTGAAGGGATCGATTCATGACGTAGTTCAAAACAATTTGAATTTGTTTTTCTCGGGTGTTACAGCATCTTTCCATTTTGGCCAATCTTTTCTTTTCCGACATTCATCAACCGAATTTGTTTCATGATCCTCGTCATCATTTATGATGTCAAGTGCTATATGATATAAGAATGCATTATCTATGATAATTGCATATCGATTCCAAACATTTCTGCTTGTGACAAAATTAATTGATATTTCATTATTTTCAATTTTCTGTTCCTATGGAACTGCAAGTTCCTGCTCCCCTGGAGCTGTTTGCTCTTCAAAAGCTTCTTTTTCCTCTGGAATATTTTCTGCAATTTTGTCACTTTCAATTATTTGTGATCCTTTTTTCTTTCGAGGATTTTTATCTTTGGAACCTGGTGGTCTACCACGCTTCAAGCGTGCAGTAGATTCATCTTTGGCACTTGTAATTGGTCCCTCTGGGACATTAATTTTGATTGGAACATTTGCTTCCGGTATAAGAGATTTTGTTACTCTTTCAGAGTCGCATAATGCATCCGGCAATTGATTTGCAATACTCTGCAAATGTACAATTCTTTGTACTTCTAGTTCACAATCATTTGTACGAGGATCGAAGAAATCTAACGGTGTTTTCCAGTTGATTTCTTTTTCTTTCTTTGGTTGATTTTTATCTCCCCCTAATGTCGGGAAATGCGATTCGTCAAAATGACAATCTTTGAATTTCGCAGTAAATAAATCACCAGTTAATGGTTCGAGATATTGAATAATCGATGGTGATTCATACCCGACATATATTCCCAATCTCCGTTGGGGACCCATCTTTGTGCGCTGAGGTGGTGCAATCGGGACATACACAACGGAAACAAATATTCTGAGATGGGATATATTGGGTTCATGCCCAAATGTTAATTGTATAGGGGAGTATTCATGATAATGTGTCGGTCTTAACCGCACCAATTTTGCTGCATGTAATATTGCTTGCCCCCAAGCTGTCAATGGCAATCCAGATCTCATTAATAATGGTCTGGAAATTAATTGTAAACGCTTTATAAGTGATTCAGCAAGTCCATTCTGTGTATGGACATGAGCAACAAGATGCTCAACTGTTATGCCAATTGACATGCAGTATTCATCAAACCTCTGGGATGAATATTCACCAGCATTATCCAATCGGATATTTTTTTATTGTATAATCAGGGAACTGTGCTCGTAATTTAATAATTTGAGCAAGTAATTTTGCAAACGCATGGTTGCGAGATAATAACAATGATACATTGGACCATCGTGTTGATGCATCAATTAGCACCATAAAATATTTAAATGGTCCACATGGTGGATCTATAGGTCCACATATATCACCCTGAATTCCTTTCAAGGAAACTAGGGTTTTCAGTTCCCACTTTTGTTGGTGAATGTTTGGAAATCAATTTTCCTTGGGAGCAAGCAACACATATATAATCATTATGTTGCAGAAATTTTTGTCCCTTTAATGAATGGCCATGACTATTTGTAATAATTTGCATCATCATTATAGAGCCAGGTTGGCCTAGGCGATCATGCCATATCATATATTAATCAGTAAGCCTATGGCTTCCAATAGACCTTTGGCCTATTTTGGGATGATATTCATTAGTGGGCCTCTGGCCATCAATAAACCTCTGGTTTATTTGGGGAATATTAGACCTGTGGTCTAAGTGATAATTTTCAGTTGTATTTATCTTTGAAAAATACAATCCAGAAGACAGAGCTGGTAATTTTTCCAATATATATTTCTTACCATGAGTGGTATTTGTAATTAATAAATATTCGACATTCTCTGAAGTCGATGTCTCGAGATGATACCCATTTTCTCGGATATTTTTAAAACTCAATAAATTTCTTCGAGACTTGGGAGATAGGAGTGCATTTTTCACAATTAATTTTGTTCCCTCTGGGAAAATAAGGTTGGCTGTGCCAATTCCTTTTATAATATTTGCACTACCATATATTGTGTTTAGGCTTGTATCTCCCATTTTTAAATTGGAAAAATACCTTATGTCTTTTAGTATCGTGTGCGTTGAAGCACTATCAATAAGACATATATTATCACTTTTATAATTCCCCATTTTGCTCAAAGAAATTCCGGCAGAGCTCCGTCCCTAGCTCGTGCTGATAACGTGTTGTGAATATTATGACTTTAAGCCTATTATTTATGTGTGTATTATATATTAGTATAACTTCTCTGCAAATGATAATATAAGCAAAGAAAAATAAAGAGAAGACAAAACAGAGAAATAGAGAAGAAAGAGAGAGAAGAATGATCTTAATATATTCACGCAGAGGAAGATAAATGATCTGCTATCTCTTATTTCAATGTATATGACATAGTACTATTTATAGACCTAAATTAGCTACATAATTTAATAATACTTTTTTTTTTTTATTGAAATGTGGGGCAAACTTTAAATATATAATTCCAAATTGTTTCCGACACTATCTCTTGCCGACACTACATCCAATACTTGATAATAGAGATGATATTTTGAAAAGACATTAGAATTTAGGACATTTATTTATTTTACAGTGTTATAGTTCTTTTTTTTTTGGTAAATTTCATATATTTAAATTGAATAATTGGTTTTTTTTTTTAATAAAAAGGATTTATTAAGAATTGTAAAGATTCAAAGTAATCTTTCGAGGGAAAGAAATGCTCCTAGCACTAGCATAATTATGTTCTTAAATCTACATTAATAGCACTAGCATATATTAATTTTATTCAAAGGTGAAATATGATAATGAATTTATGAGATAGAGATACTTCCTCTTTTACAACATTTACTCTACTACACAATCTAATATGAATTTTTAAAAATTAATAACTCACTTTGTTTAGAACTAAATTATAAAAATTTGATATTCTAAAACTCTGAGACGATTATAACAAGATCAATTTTGACTATATTTTTCTTCCATAACTATTGTATAAATGTGGACTAAAGTTAAATAAGGAATAGTATTAGAAAACCAAACGTTCTACATTCACAAAAAAACGAATGTAGTGTACATTACATTTAACAGAAAATAAAATTACACAAAGTAGAAATAAACATATGATATACGTAGCGGAAAGTATGGCAATTGATGCAGATGGTGTTGATTGGGGAGATTGAGAATTTGAGATGAAGGTGGTGCCATCAGAAAAGTTCCTTGAGGAGTGAACGGATTTGTTCTGGCCTACACTTTGGGGCATTTGGCTCATACGAAATTCCGCGTGCTTCCGCGGGAGTGCGGCTCGACCGGGCCGATGAGGCGGACCAAAAAGTGCGCCAATTGGCTACTTGCTTGCATTGATAACGTGTTTATCAGGAGGATCGTGGTTGGGGGATTCTAGGCTCGTGTGGAAGATCATTTGGTAATTATGAGAATGCTGGGTTTGGAGGTGTGATACAAAATGGGGGATGATAGCTGGATCGAGGGTTTTGTGGGTACATTTAGGTGTGATCAAACCTCAAGTCAGAGCTACAAGCTAAGGGATTTGGAATGTTGTGAATTATTCACTACGTGAGCAAAGTCACTGCTGCTGGGCACGGTCAAGAGAAGAGCAAAGTCAGTTGAATTATTCACTACGTGAGCATTTGACCTTTTCCCCATATGATGTGCAATCATTGATTGCTATTTGCGGATATGTGTGTGTGTGCAGTGAATCCATGAATTTTCAATGAGTGGGATGAAATTTATTTTTTGAACCATAATATACAAAATAATTATATACTACTACAATTTTGTTCATAAAAACTACAAAATATGACAAAGATTTAACCATAGAAAAACTAATCTTCATCATTTGTATATATTAGCATGCAAAACATCTCCCTCCGGTTTTTGGGTTTGCACCATTGACCACATACATGCATGCCGATACACATTTTTAATGATTAATACTTTAAATTGTATACAATTAAAAATTATAAAAAGTTATATTCTAAAATTACAAGTTTAGATGAATCTAACAAGATGTCACTTGACTATATTTTTCCTTCTATAACCATGAAAAAAAATGAAATAAAGTTAAAAATGAACAGTGCCAAAAACACCAACGTTGCAAACCTATAAAAACGGAGGGAGTATTTCAATTTATTCCTCAAATTTGTCTTAATATAGTGCTGAGAATATATGTTTTAGGAAAATCTAAATGAACAGTGCCAAAAACACCAACGTTGCAAACCTATAAAAACGGAGGGAGTATTTCAATTTATTCCTCAAATTTGTCTTAATATAGTGCTGAGAATATATGTTTTAGGAAAATCTAATATCGGTTGGCAAAGACCTCTAGTTAGGTGAGTCATTCTGACTAAATCTTTAATATTCATATCAAATCATCAATTTGTCTTTGAACTCTAAGATAAACTTTAATGTCATTTGAATTAAAATTACCACATTTTGTATTACTCCCACTAACTTGTTCAGAAGAATTTAAATTTGTATTATGTTTAGAAAATTCTATAAAACTTTTTGATAATTTAGAAAATATATATCTAACATCCCCTAAATCAATGATCAACTCTTATAAATTAATCGCTTTTCTGACCTATTGGCTTACCAAAAAACACTCTTTATAAAATAATATCAGCTAATAATAAAACAAATATACAAATTAGTAGGCAAAATATAAATGAAATGTAGTTAGACTGTTCACTACTCACTCGTTTTATAAGAATATTCATCAATCATATGAATTGCCTAAAAATATTATGTATTAATTATTTTCAAGACAATAGCCTATGAAGCATCAAACTCCAGCTTATTATTTGAAGTCACAAAACATATAACAGCAAGCCTGAAGCCATATTGAGAAAATATAATCAAGAATATATAATTATTTTTTGGAGAACAAAAAGAAAAAAATCAAGAATATATAATTAAAAATATATATAATTTTTTTTAAAAAAAATTAAGGTGGGGCTGGAGCCCCATCAAGCCTTAACTTGTGTCCGCCCCTCTGTGTGGGAGGTCTTTATGGTTGTCAGTGATTTATCTTCCATTTGTATAGTTTTTAAGTTTTTAATCTTTACCAAAGTCCGGACCTTGTAACCCAAAAAAAAAAGAAATAGAAAAGTGGGGAATTATTATTGTTAGAAATATTTCCTTAATTATATTAAAAAAAGTGATTCCCCTTTTAATACCTTAATTATTGAAATTGTCCGTTGCCTAAACTTATTTTTTGATACACTTTCTTCAAAAATAAATATCAAGGCTCAAATTAATGTTATGTTTCTCTAGCCTAAATGGCTGTTGCGCAAAAAATTAAAAAAAACAAAAAAAAAACATAATGTTAAGTAGCGAAAAATAAAATAATTTTTTCCCCAAAAAAAATGTCATTTTGATCCGAGACCCATCACACGACATTTAGGGTGATATTGAACCAATTTACTTGAAAATTTTGCTCGACTAAAAAGAAACATGAGAATAAAATTTTTAATAAATATGAGGAAATTAAACTAAAAATAATTGCCCATCTTAAAGTGTGATCAAATCATGAACAGAAGAGTCAAAAGACAATAATGGAGAAAGCAATGTACAAAGTTCTTAGTTACCTATAAGCATAGAAGACAAACAAAATATCTATAATTTAGAATGTCCAAAAAAAAATGGAGTATCTAAACTAGCAGCACCTAGTTACCTATTTCAGAACTGTCCAATATTAGACATGAAGAGATACATGCAACTACATAATACTTAAAAAACTCAATGCAATTCCAAATCCAACAATCCAACCTTGTTTATGTTTTCATCTCACCCTTGGGGTATAAATAAAAGGGCAGTCCATAAAATATATGCAAGCAACAAATACTCCTACAGGATATGATCATGATTCATGACTTGACTTAGGCCGTAGTGTACGTGTTAGTAGTAGTTGTGATGTGGCTTCTACTGATCCTCCAAGTTTAAACGGGACATCTTATTTTTGCAATTGGTAAGAATTTTGAGGTAGGTGTCATGTGGAAGGTCCTTGAGAAAGTCTTGAACAGCTTGTTTATGTTTCATCTTTAGTTCCTTTAATTCTCTGTTGTGAAGGCTGAGCATCTCCTCCAGCTTCTCGACCAAGATTCGGTTGTCACAGGAGTCTGTTTCACTCTCACATGACAGCATAGTTTCTTCCACAGGCTCACTGCTGCATGGAGTACTAATAGCAATGCATCTGTCGACTTCAACTTCATCGCCAGGTGTGGGGTCGTCTTCCACTTTTCTGTACTCATCATAGTCCACGTTACAGGGTGGTGTAGCATCGGTTGAAGTGTTTATGTCGTTGTTGCTAAGAGGAGATTGTGGGATTCCTTCAGACCAGCTGTCTCCAGAGGCTACTGAATCTGATGGCGCATGTGCTGATCCTGGTCTGAGTGGGGATTCGCCCCACGCCCTCGGAGAATTGCACCAAATTTTACGACCGGATGGGAGTTTCTCCAGAACAAGAGGACTGGATATCCCTGAAGCATTGGTTGCAGGGGAAATATCTCCACCACTTTCTGGAGCAGTGTCACCGCTAACACTGTTGTTGCTTGAAAATAATCTAGGCACCCAGTCGGGTATATGGGATCGAATTTCAGAGTCAATCATATCGGCTATAACTGAGACATCATGGTCTGTTAAATCCAGCTCGTGAACCATTTCACTCGCAACAGAAGTAGACGTATCCTCCTCAATATCAAATGGAAAGTGAATATTTCGAATATCACCTGTGCTTGTAAAGAAAACAATATACATGAGGGTATTGTTTTCCTTTTCATGAGCAATTATTATTATTATTATATATTTTTTTTTCCAGAACAATGGCTGCTACGTGTATGAAGGAAATAAAATCAATTACAAACCTGATGTGTCTGCCATTCGGAGTTTCAAAAATATTGTATTATGATCTTTTCTTCGACCCTGCACGGTGAAGTCTCGACCTCCCTCTGGTTGGGCATCTACAGGGCCTTTCCCATTGTTCATACCATCTTTGTTATCATGTTGCACTGTACCTGCATTTGAGAGCTTGGGCTCAAGGGATTGGCTTCTACTTCTGAGGCACTCCTCCGATTGGAGAAACGGGTCCATGAGCAATTCATTCGCTGACAACCGTTCAGACACTTTTGCAATGCATTTTTCGATAAATTCCCTCACTTCAGGATCCTGCACTTTCCCTAATGATGCAGGCTTGATTCCCTTTAATAAAGTTGCAGAATTAGTTGTATAGTACAAACGTGATAGTTCATCAGTATTCTATTATTCATCCAGCATCTTGATCTTGGAAATCTAGTTATTGAATGAACACTTGTTAAAATATATTCTTTTCAGTTGCCATATGATCGGTGAGAAAGAAGATAAGAAAGTCTCAGTCCTAAATTGCATCCGTTTGGACACCATGCCACAAGAAGTTTTTAACTCAACATGCTTTTTCTCAGTAAGAAGATGAGCTAAGATATCCATAATATATGAAATTTCCAAAATAGGTGTGATAAATCTAAGGATGATAAATAGGCGTGCAGCTAATGGTTGTCAGAAGATAAACAATTTCCACCAGTAGATTTAGGCTTTAGGCTTTTTCTCCACTTTCCCCATGCATTTTTGGGCTAAATGTTATGAGTTCTTATAGAATCTTTTTATTTTCGCAGGAACAAAAGTGAGAATGTGGACAAATGACATAAACACAAGGCAGTAAGAAGATCAAGATTTACTCACAGCTGTAACTTTCTTATATATCTGAGCTGCATTTGCACATTCAACATAAGGATACTCAAGGGTCACTAGCTCCAGCAAGCACATACCAAAGGCATATATATCTACCAGTTCATTGTATTCCTCCTCATAAAGCTCCGGTGCCATGAATTCCGGGGTACCTTGATGGAAATCAAATTTCATCACCATAACACTTTGAAAGAATACTCCAGAAACAGAGTCCAATCCTGATTAACAAAAAGTTACCTATTACGCTGTGAGCAGCGCGAGCCTGCTGAAGAATTGCAGCGAGTCCTAAGTCACCAATTTTCACCTCTCCTTGATTCCCATTAACAAAAATATTATCGCATTTCAAGTCACGATGAATGACTGGTGGATCGTGTCTATGAAGGTATGAAAGCCCTTCAAGGATTTGTCGAGACCACTTCTTTAATGCCCGCACATCAACGTGCTTATGTCTCTTCCGGTACCTACACAGGAACATCCAACTTAAGCTCCCATTTCAAGTGGACGGATATGTAAGCTCATCAATCAAAATGTATCATCAAAAGCTTAACATACTGTCGTAGTGTCCCGGATGTGAAAATTTCAGTAATGAAGTTGATATGCTCGTTCTTGGTATCGACCCACGAGTTGTAAAACTTGATGATGTTTTTGTGCTTAAGGGTTTTCAACAAGTGAACTTCTGAATACAGACGATCTAAATCGACAGAATTTCGTAAGAGATCAGCAACTTTAACCTGATTCCAGGCCACCTCCAATCCTTCCCATTCATCAAAAGCTCTGTATCTATATAATTCAGCAATTAGGTCAAGGATTCACACAAAAATCTCATTTCATTGGTAACCACATTTTCAATTGAAATGTAAAACATTATGCACTGTGAATTAATTAGCACAATTCCAAAAAGGATACACTTTCTTGAAAGCTCCTTTGCCCAATACTTGTTTATACTGCAAAATCAAAACACAAACTTATTCATACATATCAACAAACAGAAAGAAAGCATTAAACAATAACCCTAAAATCAAATTCCCAAAAAAGTCGATCATAACCCAACATTACGCATAAGAACGCAGAAAGTCGATAATAATCAGAATTCCCAAATTAACTACAACAATTGCACGAACCCGTCCATACCGACCGGAGGGATCAACCTCAACGAACTCGGATTCGGCATCGGAATCGTCGGGCTCCGACGTCGCCGAGTTTTGCGACATTCTGCAATTGATTCAATCAACAAAATCACGGAAATGAAAACCGAATTTCGAGAACCAAATGGCAGAATCCAACTGATCCGCTCGCAATTTGACGTCCGATTCTGGAATTCAACATAGCTTGATTCCGGATTGGGGACACGAAATCGTTCCTGTAATTCATTAATTCATGTCAACAAATGGAGCCATTGCATATTTGCGTCCGATGCAGGGATCTGGTTTTCATGGGGAGGAATTTACGTCCATTATGCATTTATTTTTTGAATATACTACATTTGATAGAAGGAAATATACGATAGAAGGAAATAGGTATCAGGTATGTGTCAGGTAAACAAGAAAAGAAAAAATAAATAAAAGTTGGGACTAAATGGTAAATTATCCATAACTTAAGAAGTGAAAAGTAATTTACTTAACGAATATTCGAAGACTAAACACTTTCAATATTTGTAAGAATAACATGAGAGCCAATAAATTGTTAGACCAAGTAAATCCAACATTGACTGATGTCAAAGAAATCAATGTATAGTACTTAGTATAAGTTACTAATAATCCATCGGCAGTCCAAATGCTGAATATAGGAACCATTGTTAAATTTTCTATCATTATTGTTGATAATACAATTTCTTTTAATAACAACCAATATATAGTAATTAAACAAGAAGCAGTCACTAGGGTCTGTTCAATTTAAATGATGGAATCGATCAAATAATCTATCAAAATAGACTCCAAAAACTCCTCATATGTGTATGGCAATGATTGCCTTCGGTAGCATCTTTCCATAACTGAATCTTGTTTTCACTTCAAGACTTCCATTTCCATAATTTTAAACTCCAAATATTTCCATAATTTGCAGACTTGGAAAGCATCAAATTAATTCCTTCCATTTTATGTTCCACAGCACTTTGCAAAAATAACACACCCGAATTGACCTTTTCTCCTGTTGCTGTATCCACTGGTGTCACCAAGGAAAATTAAAACTTCATAAAAAAAAAAAAAACGTTACAGGTTCTAGCAGGACTAATTTAGGGTATTATCTTTGATCTTCAAGACAAAATAACAACCAAACTCCAAACGCAGCCCAACATTTTCATTCCTGAATCACCACCAGGTACTAAAAAGTTGGTGCGTGTTTAGTAGTAAAAGACCTTTATTTCCATACAAAAGAATCAGGAACTGTTCTCATGATTTCGGCTGCATAAGCAACTTGGTACACAAATCTTGGGGCACAATGTGTGTAACTACTCAGAAATGAAAATTCCATGTTACAAAAATTTCTTCGATAATCGAAATGTACACTCAACGATTCCAAGAAAAAAAAAATGAAAAAGAAAAGGAAGAAAAAAACTCGGCCAAAATTGTTCTGAATCAGGTTTTGACAACCTCTTCAAATATCGTGTTGGAAGTCAGATTTGAGAAAAGGACCTCAACCAGTGCAGCCAGGGTGATGTAAGGAAGAACATGCACTGTAAGCAGGACGGGAGACTAATCTCTGGCAGGGAGACTCCCATTTCGCCTCAAGATAAGGCAAGGACCTCCATGGAGGAAGAGGCATTGAATTTTGTTCCAGAGAATACCTGGTAGCTTCTACCATGATTCGAAGAAACTGCTTAAGCTTGGTACTGGTGCCAACGAAAACCGTGGGAAGAGATTGTAGAACTGCATTGTAGGGATTAATGGCTCTAGCTATCTGGAAGTGGCTTCGGAAGTCAATGTCGATGATGTACCTTTCAGAAACCCCACTACTTTCATGCACCAAAACATCTATGAACTCGTGTTCACCTACAATTCCATGTTGGGATACAATAGCCAATAAGAAAGATGAAAAATATTAAAAACAATTATTAGGTTGTTGGGGTATTAAAGTGTGCTATACCTCCAGGCACCTTGCCCGAGCCCTGCCACTTGGTTGCACATACAGCAGCATCATAACCAGAAGATTGCAGAAGAGCCACTATAGAATAAAGGATGCAGCTTGAACTGCAGGTATCTGGCTTCTCACCTTTGTTAGTCTCGGTAATTGAGAGAATTCCAGATTTGACAACCATTTTCAAGTCTCTTTCATGCTGGCCAACCGAGTGCTTGCAGAACTGAAAATTAGATATAGAAGGCTAACATCTTCAGATTTTTAAAATCTCCTAACAGTTACTGGAGTACCATTGTCTATTTATAGCAGAATCCATTACAGTCGCAGGAAATGCCAAGCCATTTAAGAAACTGGATATGGAGATTGTACATGCTAAGCATATCCACTCAGCAAGAAAAGAAATATTCAAAACATTAACATATTAAACGCGCTAGCATTGGGGAAGGATAGCCTGGTAACATCCTTTGTCCAGAAAGGTGCTGGATTAAATCTCATCTATCCAATCAAATCCACTGATCATCAATGCCATTTGTTGCAACCTTCACATAATACTGTGTACAATTTTACAGAACCCTCTGTTGCATATCAATGCCCTTCATTGTGACAAAAGCTGTAATTTTCCAGCTCTGTACATAGAGCTATTCAACACGATGCTGACTTTTCCAGGTAAACTGGCAAATATAGATGGACAGTAGCATTATAATCTAATTGAAGGTTGACAATGAAACGTTACTATGAGCAAGATATATACTATCATAGTATAAGCTCACTATCTATATGTGCAGAGATGTGCATTGATATTTCAAATTGTTTTATTTATACAATGAGCAAGATATATACAATGAAACGTTTTATTTAAGGTGATTTCAAATTGTCACATACATCACAAACATTATTCAGCAAAAAGTAAGCCCCAGTAAAGAAATTGTTTAAAACAGTTTGGAAGGCAAAACTATTGCATAAAATTTAGTCTCATCTGTCATCTCATTAGGTCACTAGCAAGCTCCACAAGATCTACGGAGCTCAATTCTAATGGATTCCTCATTCCACTTGGATGTGAATATTGCTCCATATTAGAATTAAAGAAGTAGATGAAGATTTTATTGTTACCAAATGGATGGCTGTTGTTGGTCTCTGCCTGAAAGGAATATATTTGAGGTTATTTCTTACTATGCAGATACGACAAGGAAACATAGCAGCATCCTCGGGAAACAATCGACTTAATATCAACATGCAATATTTTGATTGCTGAATGCATAAATGCATAAAATGCTTTCAAAGCGTGCTAAATCTGAATCATAAGCAGATGGGTTAACCACAAGAGAATAAATGAGGGAGCCAATATGTAACTTAGTGAAAACAACAGTAAATTGCATGGAATGAAGAAAGGCCAACAGGAACCTTTTTAATCTTGTAGTACAATAATGTTTGGTGTCATGTGACACACATGCTGGGCAGATATCCTATTTCTGTCTCTTCAACAAGGTTTGTTTTAGTATTGACCAACTCCTGACCTAGATAGAAACCAGTTTGCAGTTTCTAGTCCTTGATAGACTCGGAAAACAAATGTTTTGAGAATGCATAATGGCTCAAACAAGAAAAACAGTGAGGCACCAAACAAGCCCTGCCACTATGATTATGATACTATGAATTGTGGATGTCAACCATGGCACCTCATGTCCTTATGATACCTAAAAGGCAATATATTGAGTCCATCTAACACCAATAACAAACTCTAGATTCATGTCTTAATGGTCGGTGTCCTGCCAAGCTAGTGCAATGTATGTGCATAAAGTCTTAACCGTAAATCAATTCCTAGTCCTTTGGAAATCAAAAGAGGCCCTGTTGGAATAGGTCTTTTTTTCCTTGTACTGCAAAATTCTCTAAGCCACTATATGGATTGTTTTCATTAAATCAAAGAAGACAAAACAGACTCAAACTAATTCACAAAGTTCATCGGAAAAAAAGAAATTGCATCAGAAATGATGGGCTTCGACCTCAACTAGCTTTCATTAATCACCAGTTTGCAATCAATTTCCCTTGTTTTAGGTGCAACTACAGAAATGAAACCACATCCAAGGATCGTCAAATTCCAAATTCAAAAAACGCAAACCAAACCGCCACACAGAAAATACACAACTTAATTCTCTATTATCATTGAAGCTCGAATCAATTCAACAAAAAAAAAATAAAAAAAAACGAAATATAAAATACGAACCGAAATTTTGTCGACCAAGCAAGCTAGGTCGGAGAAACCAGAATCGGCGTCGCTGCTACACCAGGAATCATCGCCGGCACTTCCGATTTCAATGAAATCACGCACCATGGACGCCAAGTCATGGTCGCTTCCTGTGCTGGGAATTGTTGAGAATTCGCAGCCGCTGCCGGCCTGTCGATGAAACCAATTGGAGGCGAGCAAATCCACCCCTGCGGTGCCAATCATGACCGGTGCTCTGGTCCTCATGCGGGGCGATGGAAAATTGAGGTGGTTTGGCCGTTGTTTGAGGAGAGTTGAAGAAACAAATTGGAAAAAATTGGATTGTTCAAGTTGCAAAAAAATGGACGACGTAGAATGTAAATGAGCAGTGGGCGGTGGGCGGACGCGGTTGTGGAAAGAGCGTTCTAGTGGCGTGCCGCCGCGTTCTTTAATCTTTATTCGACTACCCAATTAGATTATTTATATTCTTCCGGAATCTCTACGGTTTTATGCATTTCTTTTTTTGAGAGATCGAATAGGTTTAAAGAAGAACCAGCGTTTTGCGTATTTTATTTAGTAAATTAATTTCTCAAAATCAAGTTTTATAGGGATGAGAACCTAAGTCCCTGATTTCCAACGGAAGGTTGGAGGTTGGATTCCACCGCCCTATCTATCTACAGGACCCAAATTATCAACAGATCCAATCAACTATGATTGAGTTGGGAAAACTTATTTTATTTAGTAAATTAATTTCTCAAAATCAAGTTTTATAGGGATGAGAACCTAAGTCCCTCACTTCCAACAGAAGGTTGGAGGTTCGATTCCCACCGGCCCCCTATCCCTCTCTTTAATCCCCCTTTGTACTTGTGTGGCATGGACTCCCACCACCCCTTTCCAGGCCTTCAATGACTCCTCAAAAAAAAAAATCAAATTTTATATAGTTGGTTGACTTGAGTGGATTGATGCTCTAAACCTCTAATTACTTAAACAAGCCCATGCAATGCAGAGCAAGTGTTATTTGCTTTTGAAGAATCGCACTTAATTACTCATACAAATACTCTGGATTAATATTACCCTAAACCTCTAATTACTTAAACAAGTCCATGCAATGCAGAGTGTTATTTGCTTTTTGAAAAGTCGCACTTAATTACTCATACAAATACTCTGGATTAATATTGGGTCCACATATGTGATACTTGGTTATTCACCAACTTCAAGGCTACCGCCCTAGGCAATAACTTAATTTTATTATGATCTATAATAATCAATTTGATGTACAAATTAATTACCAAAGGAGAAAAAACAGGAAAAGGAAAATTGAAGACGACAAGAAAATAGCTTGCGATTGACTTGGACAGAGTCAACATAACACTTTGAGCTCCTCCGCCTCTTCAACATTTGCGCACATTTTTATTTATTTATTTTGCCCATAAGTTCTAGCAATATTTTTCAACATAGTCGTTTAAAAGGGTTCCAATGGACCAATTTATGATTGGAGTTCAATATGCCATTCAATCTCTATTTCTTCATTTGATTCCTTTATTTTCTTTGGGTGGCTTGAATTTTCATATCCTTTGCAAGGTATAAAAAAAAAAAAAGACATGCAATGATAAACTCATTTTGATTTGAATAAGTCAAAATAATTATAATTTTTTTTTTCTGAACTATTTATACAGATTAGGAAAGTGGCGGAAGCCCATATCACACAGTTACAAAGGACAAAGATGAATGATAGGGGCTGGTGGGCTAAGTCCCAATCCCATAATAATTATAATTTGAATAAGTGAAAACGAATGTTACCTTGAATGGGTCATGCACAATTTCTTGTTGAGTTAATTTGATTATTGCCACATATAGCACCGCCATTACATCTTTCTATGTACTGTATTAAAAAGGAGTACGTTTTGTTATGGAGACATTACTTAAAACATATATCCCGTAAAAAAAAAAAAAGTTTATTTAAATCAAGCAAAAGTTTTATTTGATTAACCTAGTAAACTTGAACGCAATTTACATATACATATGAAGTAAGAAAAAAGCAAGAACTTTTCAATGAAAAGACATCATTAGTGACATTATATAATGGGTTATCACAATAAGTTCTTTTTTGTGGGGTGGGAAGAACAATCTGCCACAAATCTCTCCTCATATTGTAATATATATTGCCTCCTCAATATGCAAACATTTATATTATAGCTCAACTGCTCAGGTCAAGTTGTACAATCTGTAAGAAAAAGACATCATAGTATTATTATTCATTATTCCATCACTTGTCCAAAGGCTTCCAACATGAAAGAGCATAGAGAGCTCTCCCTTTCCATCCTTGCAGCATCCATTCTCCATCTTCTTCCACCATATAATCTCCATGGTATCCTTTCTTCACTTTGATCTTCACTTCTTCCATGATCTCCCTATTCAATGGCACCCGCCGGAACCCCGCCCTCCGGTTCCGAACTTGCCATTGCTTGTAGCTCTCCGGCCGGTCCACCCTCTCCAACCCCTCACACGCTACCACATTCATCACGTCCCTTCCGAACACCTCCCTCTCGTACATTAGCCTGTCCTGATCCTCCCTCGGCAGCGTCTCCTCCATCATGTTGAAGAATGATGAGTAATGATATAATGCCTCCTTGAACCTTGTCGTGAAGAACGGGGCGTTGTACGTCGCGTTCACCACTCCGTGAACGAATATGTGCGGCTTTATCTTGTGGATCAGCTTTAGGACCGCGTCGCGTGGGCTGACACTGTTTGGATCCGCTTCCTCATCGGACACGTGTCGCAGACGGTATAGGCAGTTCACAACTAGCATTTCGTCCGGTTTGAGCTTGAGGTCGTCTACACTAATATTGTCCCACTTTTTTGCGATCGCGTTGTACTCGAAAGGAACATTGAATCTCTCGCAATAGTTCTTTAGTCTTCGCCCCGTTTGCTCAATCCTTTCCGCAGGCTTGAACCCCGGCTGCGGATAATCGATTCCCGTTATTTTCAACATGGGCGGCCCACCGGGCCTCAACGACACGCCTTGGATTATACAAGGCCATTGGAAACCATACAATATCCCAAAATCGATTATATGGATCTTGTCCGCTTCCCTCGTGTGCCTCGCAATAGTCTTGTTTGCGAATATGTTCGACATTCTCTTGAACGGGCAGGCGGTGACGTACGTCTGATAAGCCTTTACAAGATCCGACGCCACTATTCGCCTTGAGGCCGCCGCTGCGTACAACGTCGATCCCATCCCGACCAAACGTGCCTCGAGCGCATTCGCAAAGCAATGCGCCAATCTCTCGTTCCCATCACCATACGGCGACGAATGCTGCCTGATTTTCGCGAGCATTTCCTGGGCGGCCGCAGCCTTATACCCAGAGACCGCTTCGGCGCACTGAGACAACAACGACTGGAGATCGACCACCTCCTTAACAACCTTGATATTCCGCGGCTGCGGTGGACGCTTCTTCGTGGTGCCTTTAGGCCTCCCCCGTTTAACCTCAGGCAGTTTTTTGTACTTGGCATCAACTTCATCCCCCGACAATTCAATCCCTAAATCCTCCTCGTAGAATCCCGGATTCATCTTTTCGCAAAGGAACGCCTTGTCGTACTTCTCCGTAGCCTCCGCCGCCACATCGTCATCATCGTCGGTAAACGCCGCCACCTGCTTGGCGCTCCGGCCTTCCGCCGTGTAACCGCCCCTGTCTTCTTCATCCACGCCCCGGTCGCGGTTTTTCCTCCCCTTTGGATCGTTGCTGGAATCCTTGTCCTTGTTCATAACACGAGTGATACAATTGTCTTTAATTGTTCCAAGATTGTCAATTTCTTGGGTAAGAACAACGCCGGGGGAGTCCAACAGCAGCCCGTCGACGTCATCCAGGAACGTCGGCGGGCCCCCAATCGGGGGCTCTAATTCCAGCTGAGGCCTGTCGAAGATGGACCACTGAGCAAAACCGGATGAATCATCGTCGTCGTCGTCGTTTTCGGGGCTCCGGCTGAAGGCTCGTCGGTCTTGCATCACCGGAACAGAGGCGTCGCCGCCGCCGCCGCCGCGGCGGTCGCTAAGGGCGTCGTGGAAGTATTCTTCACAGGCCTGGAGAGCGGAGCAGTCCTGGAACATACAGGGGAGGTGGTCCAGGTCGTCCTCCTCCATCAGCATCTGCTTTATGTACTCGTAGACGCCGTCGAAGTAGTCGCAGGGCACCACGGGAGACGCCGATGGATTCGCCATTGATGAGTTCACGTCGTCCTCCGCCGCCGCCAGCATTATTCCGGACATGTCGGGAATATTCCGGCGGTGATTGAGATGGTTGTTGCCGGAGTTCGGATGCTGCAGGTTGAGATCGAATCCCCCATATAAGCTCCCCATTATTGGATTTTTGTTTGAATTGATTGGGAAAGTTTTTCCGAATTTGATTTTGGTTTTGGGAAGATTGGACAGAAAATGATGGAAAGGTGATCTGATGATGGGTTGGCACTCGGCTGAGGAAAATCGGAATTATTTCAGAGCCAGCAAAGTAGTAGTAAGAAAGATGGTAGGTAGATAGAAAGATAACGACCGTTTATTTATACTATTTTAAGGCTGAAACTTTTAGAATGATAATATGTGCCATTTTCTTATATTCCTTCATTTTTTGTCCACTTTTCTTTTTAGGGGTTTAAAGTAGTGTCCTTTATTTATTTATTATTTTTTTTTAAAATTTTTTTATCCTTCTGAATATGGACTTGGCCAGTGCCCAGTGGAACTTATAGTTGGGATTGGATTCCCACTCATCCTCCTATCTCTCCACATTATCATCCTTGTAATTTGTATAATTTGAGCTCTACATACTCTTGCCGACCCATGATTATCAATGTGAATAAATAAAAGATAATTTAAAACACCAACATTAGTTAGATGGTTACAGGGTTCTAATTAGTTCAAGTTGATAGAGAATTCATTTTTCAAGGTTTATCTATTAAATTCATCAAAGATTAGGGTCTGTTGATCGTAGGGATGTTAGATTACCGGTTGGAATGTGATTATTGAGAATGTAAGATTACTGAGAATATGAGATTGTTGGAAATTTTATTTTATTTTTTATATTTTAAGATTATTGCATTTGGTTAGATTGAGAATCTCAAATTTTCAGTTCTAATTAATATATTATAATGTCCTTGAATTTCAATTGAACAAATGTTATAAATATGTAATTTTACTACACAATAGAAAATATTTAAGCCTATTTATTTTTTAAAATATAGAAATTTTTTTCTATGTAATGTATTTTATGATAATTAGTCATTTAGTGTCTCTAAATTCTTATTATTTTTATTTTGTATATAGAGTATAAATAAATTTTAAGAAAATATGAAAATATATATTAAGAAATATATTTAAATAATTTGAAAATTTTCATTTGATTTTTTAATATTAAATTTCATATATTTATCATTTTTAGAATACAAATATTTAAATTTATAAAATAGAATAACTATAAAAAATGAATGTATAAAGTCAAATTAATATAATTAAATTAGGCAAAATGGGGGTTGTAATATAAGATTACCTGCCATTGAGTTGAGAATCACATTCCCAATAAAAATACTTAACATTTCACATGAAACATACTCCGAACCAAATATGGACATATTCATTCCATAGCCAATGAGAATCTTGGATCCCCGAACCAAATGCCACCTTAGATTTTGAAGCTTATAAATTCCTTGATTCAATTGTTGTTGTTGTTGTTGTTGTTTTTTTTTTTTTTAAAAGAGAATTAAAAATGAATAACAAAGTTCGGGCATTATTTGGGTATTGAAAGAATTTGAAAATATATCTAAAATTAACATCAAATTATTCAAAAGGTAAGAAGATTTAAAACTATTGTTTTTCTAAATTCAAATCCCTCGACCTAAATATGATATTATAATAAAGTAAAATGATTTTTGACATTTAAATGAATGTTTCAATTTTTTTTTTTTAAAATTTTTTTACTGGGTTTTGTTTTAGCAATAGAAAATTTTGATAGCTAAACCATAAAATTCAGTCACTAACGTTGTTAGCGGAAGAGTTTATAAGCAAAACTTATTAGCTACCGAATTTAGTTTGATATCTAAATGAAAGTTATTATACTCTTTTTTTTGTGACACAACCTAAGAAGGCGAGCAAATGAAAAGAAAAAGAAAGAAGAAAAGGAGAGACCGAAAAGAACAATTAAATGACTCTAGGTGCGTTGGAATATAGTGCCCACAACATCCATCTCCAGAAACGACTTGGCCTCATCCGGGGGAATGCCCAAATCGTATAGAACTCCTCCAACCGAGCGGCCTTGCGAGCTAAGGCATCCGCCTCTTGATTGCCCTCTCTATACACATGTCGTAACTGACACATCCCCATGGTCTGCATACCCTTCCTCACTTCATCAATAATATGCCAATACATGTGCCACCTGTTCGCCACCCCTTCAATTAACCGAACTACTTCCAATGAATCCACATAACAACACGTTAGTTGAAATCCATTGCTTCGGGCCAGCTCTAGGCCAAAGTGAAGTGCCAATAACTCAACTTCCAAAATGTTTCTGCCCTTCATTTGGCCACTACAGCCCATCTTCCAGTCCCCTGTCGCATCCCTTATAACAGCCCCAAAACCAAAAATCCCATCTCCTTCCACCACACAGCTGCCTGAATGTAGCAGCCAGCCCGTATCCTCATCATTTTTCCAACGCACAGCCCTCGGCACCCTCGTCCTGGTAGCACGCGCTGAGCTCACCCCTAATGATCTTTGCAGATGCCGAGCCTTAACCATGAGACGCCCAATCACCTGCCTTATGTCTCTAAAAATTCGAACATTCCTCTCCCTCCATATAGTCCACAAGATCGCCAAAAATAATGCACCATGGATTTTATACATCCACTCCAACCAATGTCGTACACTGTCATCTATGAGCCCCTGCATAGCTTGGAAGCCACCAATGCCACTTACTTCCCAAACATCTCTCGCCCAGTAGCACCGAAATAGTGCGTGTCTCCAATCATCGATCATCACCCCACATATGGAATAAAGCGGAGATGAAGCCATCCCTCGGCGATACCTTAAAGCATTGCACGGAAGTACCCCATGCCCTATCATCCATAACAAGAAGTCGAGCTTTTCTGGAATGCTAGCACTCCACATCCAGTTCCATCCGCTGGCCTTAGGAGCACCCGTCGACAACCAAGCATCACCCGATTGGACCGAATACATACCACTCAAATCTCCCTTCCAGTGTATCACATCATTCGTCTGACTCGACAGAATAGGGGCTGCCGAATTGCTAATCTCATTCCGGATTTCTCCCGAGAGCCAAGAGTACACACCATCCAGCTTCCATTGGCCGTCTTGGATCACATCCTTTATCTTCATATTCACATCACAAATATGTACGAAGGGCATCTTATTAGCCAACGGCTCCCCTTTCCACCACGGAGCATACCACAACGAACTATTTCCATTGCCAATACGGACTCCATAACCCATCCTGAACATCTCTCACACCTTAATTAACATTTTCCAAACCTTGGTACCTCTGTAATGTGTATGTGGGAAGCGTCCCTCAGCAAGGCCGTATTTATCCCGAATAGCCCTTACCCGCAGCTTGCTCGCGTTGAATAAAAGATCCCAAATCAGGCGTCTAAGCAGCACCACATTCATCCTTCGAGCAGGTCTAATACCGAGCCCCCGTCTCGATGCTTGGAAGCAACTTTATTCCAGTTTAGCAGGTGGATACCACGCCCCATATTCCCTTTCCAAATCCATCTTCTGATAATCTTGTCTACCTGATTACAAAACCCCCTGTGGTAATAAATGGATTTGCATAGAGTAGACCAGAATTGCAACAAGGATCGCTCTGGACTTCGTCGCTCTACCAGCTTTGTTCAGTAAAAAAACCCGACCACGAACTCAATTTTTTCTCCAACTGCTTGATTAGAAAATCGAAATGGCCATCCATTAACCTTCCGTGAATGATCGGGAACCTCAAATATTTGCCAATTTCCATTCCTGGCAGAATTCCCATATGTTGTACTATCCAATTTTTCTCCATCTCAGTGGCACTAGGGGAAACAATAGCTACCGACTTAAGTGCATTCATTTTAAGGCCCGAGCGAGTCCCAAACCTGTCTAACACTCCAGCCATGCTGATTATACTACCCTCATAAAGCTCTAAACAGAATACCAAGTCATCCGCAAACATCAAATGAGAAATCGCCACCCCACGGATTGAAACCTGATCGACCTCCACCTTTCCATATGGACTTCCTCGATGATGACCTTGGAGAGTTTCTCCATGATGATAACGAATAAGTAGGGAGAGAGATGGTCTCCCTGTCTGAGGCCCCGCCCTACTGGTATATTGCCAATTGGTGTGCCGTTCCAAAGGATAGAAAAGCTAGAGGACTTCACACATTTCAATGATCAAATCCTTACAACCCACCGGCAAGGTCAACTCCCGAAGACACTCTTCCAAGAACTCCCAATGTACCGTATCATATGCCTTAGCTAGGTCAATCTTGACTATAGCTGCCCGACAACCAAGTCTCGGTTGCTCCAAAGTCGCCACTAATTCTTGAAGTAAAAGCCCGTTGTCCGCGGTACCCCTTCCGGGCAAGAAGGCAGATTGAAACGGACTAACAACTTCACTAAAAATGGGTCTGAATCTCCGAGCAAGAATTTTAGTAACAATCTTAAATGCTACATTGCACAACATTAGTGGCCGATACTGTTGAATCGAATTAGGTATCACCACATTTAGAATTAAGCATATGTATGCATGAGACAAACCATATGGTAATTTACCAGAGCTCATGATCCCCGTCACCATACTCACCAATGGAAGTTTCAAGATATCCCAATAATTCTTATAAAAGCCCGCCGGGAAGCCGTCAGGCCCTGGTGCGGCAAACGACCGCATAGACTATAATGCGGCCTTAATCTCCATTTCCAACACTTGCTTTTTCAACTCATCTATATGGGACTCATTCAACAGCTCGAATTCCGGTAGCTCCATTCCAGCTGGCTGTTCAGGATGAGCAGCAAACATAGCCGTGTAAAAACTAATAGCATGCTCCTGCAAAAACTGTTGATCCATCTCCCACTCATCATTCACTTGTAACCCATAAATCCTGCTCCGTCGTCGTCGATGAACTTGCGTCTTGGCATGAAAGTACCTAGTGTTTCGGTCACCCAATTTAACCCATTGATCTCTCGACTTCTGGTACCACAAAATTTCTTCTTGCTCCAAAATCCTCTCAAGCTCACTTTTGAGTTCCCCCTCCAGGCGCTGGAGCCAAGCGGAATCAGTGGCGACCATCCTTTTCCGGACTCCCAAGATGTGATTCTTGAGCTTCCGCTTTCTATCTCTAATATTCCCAAAGGTATTCGCATTAAATTCCAGCGAGTTAGTGTGAACATGCTCCAGGACATTGAGTTGATCATTGCCCTCACTCCCTCGGCTGTCTATGATCACCTTACTATAATATTTATGTAATCCCCAAGCCGCCTCCCACCAAAAGGGGCGAATCCAGAGGCCCAAGCTCGCTCACCGCAAAGCAGCTGGAGCGGACAGTAATCCGACCCCATGCGTGGTAGATGTACAATTCGTCCTTCACCAAACAGATTAACCCACTCTAAATTCTCCAAACCCCTATCCAACCTTTTACTGATACGGCGTCCACCCCCCGTCATTCGGGACCAAGTAAACGCCGGCCCAACAGTTGGCATTCCCATAAGCTGAGACGAGTCCAAAACTCCCCTCAACTCCGAAGCCCGTTCTGCCAAATAGATGCCACCCTGTATCTCATCCTCCTCTAAAATTTCATTCCAATCGCCCATTATGCACCATGGCCCTTCTAAGCTCCCTGCCAACTGATTGAGATCCCTCCAATTATTCTTCCTGCGCTGATAGTTAGGGGAAGCATATATAGCTGTGACCACCCACTGCACCGCCCCCTTCACCAATTCGACCGTGATCATTCTATCTCGCCGATCCACCAAATTAATATGGCAATCTACAGACATCCATTTAAGCACCCATAGGCCCCATTTCATTCCTTGAGCTTCCTGGATGTCAACCAAACTGTAACCACGACGAACAAAAAAACTGCATAGCCTTGAGAAAAGACCCCGCGGTTCTAATATGCAAAGCACATCCGGTTTATGATCTCTGATTAGTTCTCCCAGCCAACGTTGAGCCGTCCAGCTTATCAAACCACACACGTTCCAAACAATAATTGAGAAATCTTTAAAATCCATACTAATAGATAAGGATTTAGACATACGCAGCTCATTGAGAGCCCTCCTCCACCGCATCCGCCCAGCTCTCACCATCCTTAGAATCCATCTCCTCTCCTTTAATAGAAAGATCTTCAGAACGGTCACGAAGCAGCAAAAACTGGTTACCCTCCAAGCCAGTGCGCCCCCTAGACAAATCTCCAATCCCCTCCTCCATCCGATCCTCAATTCTTGGCCGTTTAGTCCCATGAGATCCTTTCTTCATGTGGCCTAGTCCCCCAGAATATGGGACTAATGCCAGCTCCGGACTTGCACCACCTACTTTACCACGCTGCTGATCCGGCTTCTCTGGAGAATCCACCACAACTTTTCCCTTCTCCCTGTGTTCCGGCACCTTCGTCTCCACCACAGCTTTTCCTTTCTCCCATTTTCCGGCACCTTTGTCCCCACAGTCGGTTGTGATTCCGGCTCCTCCATAGCTCGTTTATCAATATGCTTTTTAGTCTTACGATTGCCCTTTCTAACAACCGTAAGCCATTCACCAAATTCAGGTTCCTTGCATGGGTCTCTAGCGTCAACAATGACCTGCACCTCCACCTCCTTCATCCCAAGATCACCCTGGGCATCATCCGCCAACTCCGTTACCTCATCCCCTGGTTGCGCCACCTCTGCCTCATCCTTCGCCCTTTGTGTATCTACCAGCACTTCCTGTATGTTATGACAAAGGTACAATCCCTATCATAGTGTCCATATCGTCCACACTTAGTGCACAAGAGATGTAGCCCTTCATATGATATCGGAATCCACTCATCGTTAACCATTATCTTCCCCGTTACAGGTTTAGTAAGATCCAGGGCAACATAGACACGGGCAAACTTCCCCTTAGAGGGTGCTCGAGTGCTATTGTCAAATTTTATAACTTCACCAATTCCCGACGCCAGAGCCCAAAGGATGTCTTCCCTAAACCTGTGCATCGACAATCCATTCATCCTTGCCCACACCAAAGTTTTATTAACCTGTGTCGTCCGTGGATTAAAATCCCTTGACCACGACATGATCGCTAGGTAATGGTCAAAGAGCATCCAGGGTCCGCCGTTCACCACAGTTTCCCGATCCGACAATAAATCAAACTGGACGATAAAGCATCCGTACCCAACATCGATCAAGGTCATAGTGCCCTCTACCTTCCAAATTTGGTTCAGCCGTGCCTCCAGCGCCATGTAACCTACATGGCCGCCTAGTAGCTTTATTACCAAGGCATCTTCCCGCTCTTTACTAGCATCAACTTCAATAGATTCATCAATCACAAACTTTGGAATAGAAAGATTATTTCCCACGTAACTCATCGTAATCAACTTCTCCGCAATCAAATCCCGTCGCCTATGTACATGATGGGTCGCCTGGGAAGCGCCGCGCAGTATATCCGCAAAGGAACGAGTGTTCCCCCTGGTCCGGAGCATGCTCCGTAGAACCCGCCGTCGAACCTTCCACCGCCGAAGGGTTAGCCGCCGCTGCATGAGAAGCCCTAGTCGTCGCTGCATGAGAAGCCCTAGGCGCCGTCATGGTAGTCCTCTGATCTTATAATTTCTATATTTAAGCTGTTAATTTAAAATTATGCGGTCAAAATGAAAGTTATTATACTGATCAAACGCAAAATTAAAACTAGCTAACCAAATATTTAAAGGAAAAAAAAAACGGTTGCTGAATTTAAATTAACCTAATTTTCTGCAAAAATGAAGTTCGATATAAAAATAAATAAATAAATGTATAGTTACTGGGATCATGATAAAGTGTTCTTGGATCTAGCAATTAAGATAAGCAATGAATTAATTAGTGCTAATCATGCACGTTTTTACACAGTAAATACGTCAGAATTCAAAATTCATACCGACATTACAGCACATGAAATCGAGTGGACTGCTGAAACGGGACGAGCTTAACATTGGATGAAGTTATTTAACTTTTGAAACCCTCGAAATATAAACATGAAATCATTGCAATTTTATTTATTTATTCGTTGAATTCTTTAACTGTAAAAAGATTTCGATTGATATTACACACCACACCTACACCAATAGAATACATGTTAGAACTGTTGTCTTGTGGCACTCATACAACTAAACACTTCATTACAACAACAACAATAATAATAATAATAATAATAATAATAATAATAATAATAATAATAATAATATTAATAATAATACATTCTACAATTTTTACTCAACTTTATATTGCGATTACTTTATTCATTTTTCATTTCAGTTCCATAATATCGTTTTTCAGAATTTTCAACTCTATTAACCTTAAAGGCCAAATTAAATTCCAATATAGGCAAAAAGAAGATATCAATTTTTAGGTATATACTTGTCCAGCTAAAAAAAACTTTAGGTATATATACTTCGGGATGATAACTTGATCTAGTGGTTAAATCCCCTAACTGCTAACATTTAGGTTTGAGGGTTCGATTCTCATTCAGCCCTCTATCACTTCTTTTTAATCTTAATTTGTGTGGCATGAACTCCCACCACCTGTTTCGTAGCATGCATAGGATGTTTAGAATAAAATTATAGTGATATTTTAACAATATTTTGAATGCTATTTTTTTAGGAGCCATTGAAGGCCTGGAAATGGGTGGTGGGACCCATGCCACACAATTCCAACGGGAATTACAAGGAGAGGGATAGGGGATCGGGTGAGGATTCAAACCCCCAACCTATTGGTTGGGAGTTGGGGGAGTATTATTTTTGAATGCTGTTTCTTTAATACACATATTAGTAGTATTACTTTGATTTAATTTCCTATAGCACGAGCTCCATACCATCTCTTTAAATATAGATATTAATACTAAAATAGGTTACTACAATGGCCTCTTTTTGGCTACTATACTACAAATACTGTTGTAGAAATATTAAATAGAATGACCTATTTGTAATATAATGATAGGGTAGGTATATTGTTTAATAACCAAGGGATAGGAATTTTAAATAAAAGGGAACAAGACAGTAATGATGATATCGATGTTGAAGCTACCAAGGGATTGGAGAGACAGAGAGCTGAGAGGAAATGAGACAGAGAGTTGAGAAGAAAAATGGTAGGCAAAAATATTCAAGTGTATTTTATTATCAGATGGAGTACATATATATAGACTTCACAATTCCATACCTACCAGTCCATTTCTTCTCACCTACGCGTCATACATTCAATATACATATAACAAATACCAATTATTAAAATAAGCCAATATACTACAATGTATCTATTTGTAAAATACAGTTCTCCTAGTGACCTCTTTTTGTAATTACAGTATTTGTAGTGATTTAAAAAATAATAATAAAAAAACTGATTGTTTTTTTTTTGGTAAACATTGACACTCATGTGTCGGCAAAGGTGTGTGGGAGCCCAAGCCACACAAATTACAAAGGGGGACAAAGGGGAGGGATAGGGGGCCGGGTAGGGATCGAACCCCCAACCTATTGGTTGGGAGCAGGGGACTTGACCACTAGGATAAGTCCCCAACGCTATAAAAAAAACTGATTGTTGTAGTGATCTATTTTCATATTTCTCCTACATACTATAATACATCATGTTATCACATAAGTAAAAAATAAAAATAAATAATACTCCCTCCGTTCTTTTTTACACAAACCAATAAACATAATTATTATCACACAATCTTCTATTTCTACCCCTCTCACTTACCAAGAAATATACTTGGCGTGGAGAGAGAGTTAACATCATTGGGGAATAAAGGGGTAATATTAAAAAACTTTTATAGAAATACCCAAAAACAATTATTATGGAATAATTTTTCATCTATAAAAAGACTACTATTTTGGAACTCGGAGGGAGTAGATTTAAAATATAGTACTTCCTCCGTTCCTAAATAAATGCTACGGACCCATATTTCACGCAATCCAATACACATTTTTAATCCGTAATAACTCAAATTTCATACAAGTAAAAATTATGAAAATTTGATATTCTAAATCTATGCGATTAGACGAATCCAACAAGATCCAACTTGACTATATTTTATCTTATATAATTGTATTAAAAAGTCGAGTCAAAGCTACTTAATGAACATTGACAAAAGTCAAAACGTGCCATTTAAAAAGGAACGGAGGTAGTACTTCGTAAACTAAAAGGCGTAGATGTTCAGCAGACTCTGAGACACCTGCATAGCTTATTAGTAATGAGCAACTAGCATGCATATGGGTGAGGTATGGACATATAAAGACATTCACATGCTCATCTTATGAACATGTCGTTGATTCTCAACAACAAAAACAAAATATCACTTCACACATATATATACATACTCCATCTGTCCCACAATAATGTTCCCATTTGACTTTTTGACACTGTTTATTATTCAACTTTGACTCGATATTATTGTAATTATATATTTGGAAAAAATAGTCGAGTTCAGTCTTGTTAGATTCGTCTAATCGTATAGTTTTAGAATATATATTTTACATAATTTCTACTTGTATATATTTTGAGATATTAACAATTTAAAAAGTGCATTAGATTGTGCAGAAATGAAATGAGAACATTATTGTGGGACGGAGGGAATATCTTTTTGTCCATCTCACTATCATAATACTACTACTATATACTAATATTATTTTGTAGTTGATGATAAGGTTGCTTAAGATATACACATACATGTCGATCCTTTTATTTATTTATTTTTTAAATTTTTTTCCAGTATTTTATTGCTATATTCTAATACAGTTTCCTGATCGATGAGTAAATTGTAGGTATGGGGGCAGATAGTAGTATTCCATATTTACCTAAAAATTATTGAATTATTGTTGTTGTAGGGTTTATTACAAAGTTAGTAGTATATTTAATTATTTTTTGACGGCTATAAATCTGGAAAGGGTGGCACTGCAGATCAGATAGGAATATGCTTAGCCCACTAACACACACCCACTTAAGCTAAAATAGGATCTGCATCATCTCAAATTATTTTTATTTTTTTACTCATTTGGCACTCTGATTAAACATGTGCTTTCTCCGTTTTCTTTTATTTGCTACGGACCCACTGTGCACGAAATCCAATTCACATTTTAAATCATTAATAACTCAAGTTTGATACAAGTAAAAATTCTAAAAATTCGATATTTAAAATCTACACAACGAGACAAATCTAATAAGATTCCACTTGGCTATATTTTAATTTATATAACTATGATAAAACTTTAAATTAAAATGTGTGTATGAATAGTATCAAAAACACACATGGAGCTATTATTTCCAAATGGAGGAAGTATATATATCGTATCATCAATTTTTATTTTTTTGCATTTTTTTAATGTAAATATATTCCTTACCATTTGAAGGGTATAGACAAGTTTATTGCATGCGTACAGAAGTTGCAATTTGGGATTAATAAGTAAAATGATTAGATAGTCTTTTTAAATTAAGGCAAAGTCAAGGTTCAACACGAAAAATCAATTCGTATACTACTATGTTATGAAAATTAAATGTGACAAATCATGCTTAAATAAAAATTATACAAAAAATTACTTCAAAGGCCAAAGCTAAAGCATGGAGTTGTCTACTTCAATAGAAAAGAATACTATAATCAAAGCAAATTTTTTTCATGAGAAATTTTTATTTAAGAGATTGAAGCCTGGCTCCCAGAAGTTAGAAAGCGTAAGACCACGTTTGATTAGTCTAATCGGGTTTTTATTAGTCTCTTATTATTGTAATTTTATACTTATAAGTAGGTACAATTACTATGTTGAATATTGTTGTTATCACTAACATACTCCTGTACAGATGATGTGGTTTCATGTGTGTTGAAACTACGTGAGAACTACGAGAGCAGTTACTGACAGCTTGCGCGACAGTTAGCTGCTCCATGTGCTTCTGTTTAACTGACCATGCAGGATCTATTTCGTCTTCCTGAGTATATATAACATACTTAGGTCCTCTGTATTAAGTAATTTTTATTATCGAGTTGTATTTTACACTTTCACACATTTTACACTTTCGAATCGATTATTTCTCTCCAAGATTTGCTAGATTCATTCTTTGAGAGTTTGTAAAATCCTTTTGAGTCTTTCTGCAACTTTGAAGATCATTCTATTCACAAGGTCTGCGCTGCAATCAATTCAACACGTTTTTCTTGTTGAGAAAAATTTTCTTCGACAACGATTTGAAGTGGCTTTTGAGAAAGCACTTGAAGATCCAAGGAGAAGGATTCAGGAGAACTCCTATACCGTGATACCAAGATTCTGGAAGTCTGAACAGCCGTGGAATTCGAATTGGACAGGATCGTCTGGAGATTGAGTTGTGGGGGAGTCACGACTGCAATCTGTCTGCAAACAGGGAAGTTGTTGCTTTAGAGTTTGAATTGGTTGTTTTGAGTCTTTTAACTCTAGGTTTTCTTGAGTATAAGTCACCTGGATTGACATCCCCCAGACGTAGATCCGTTGGATCGATCTGGGTCATCAAATATTTGTGTTCTTTACTTTCCGCTAAACACTCTGTGCGCACACCACTCGCTTACTCGTAGTCTAGACACCTGCTCAACGACGGATTAAGTTCAAGATTCATTATCTGGGACCATCAATTGGTATCAGAGCGACAGACTCTGACACACTAGAGGCGATCTGAAGAAATCTTGGAAAAATGAGCAGAGAATGCGCATCACTTTCAAGACCTCCTTTGTTCGATGGCACTAACAATAGATATTGGAGAACACGCATGCGGATTCATCTAATGGCCCTTGGAGATGAAGTATGTGATGCAGTCGAAACAGCCTGACAACCACCAACCCGAGCACGAACTGCACCAGAAGGTTCCACACATCCACTTAGTAGTCGGCCAACAACCAAGGCTGAATATACACAAGCTGAAAAAGATGCCAAGAAAGGAAACTACACTGCCCTCAATGCGATTTTCAGTGCCATGGATAAGACACAGTTTCAACTGGTCACCAACCATACCTTAGCTTATGATGCATGGAAAGCGCTAGAAGTCATGTATGAAGGTTATGGGGACTTTCGAGCTACCAAACTACAACGGGTCGAGACCATGTTCGAAAATCTGAAGATGAAGAAAGATGAGTCAATCTCAGTCTACTATGGAAGATTCAAAGATGTTGTGAATCAAGCTTAATCGTTGGGCTTGGTTTATGACAATCAAAAGCTCGTCCAAAAGATGTTGAGGACACTCACGAAGAAATATGCCCCCAAGGTTGCTACATTGGAAGAATTAGATAAGTTGAATACCATTACTTTGGATGGTCTAGTTGGAATTCTTCAAACTATGAGATGAACCATCTTGAAGAAGAATCATCAAGGAATATTGCTCTCAACGTGGAAAAAGATTTTGGAAACTCATCTGAAGATGAAGTATCATAGATGTTGTAGGACAGACATGCTAAACAGTTCAACAAACAACAATGTCGCAGTTCCAATGTCGTTCAGACGATGGATAGAAAACCTCGCAGGGATTTCAAAAGAAATGATAGCAGCAAAGCAAATCCTTTCAACAATAAGAAGAAGGACTATGACAAACCAGACAAGTTTGCCTCGGTGATTTGCTATGAATGTGGAGGCAGAGGACACGTTCGATCTGAATGTGCCACTGCCAAAAGAAAGGAAATGAGAGAAAAGAAGGCGGTGAAAGCTACTCTCAGTGATTGTGACGATGAAGGAACCACGGAAGAACAAATTTCAGATTCTGATGAAGTTGTTGTATTCACCTTAAGAGATGTAAGCCCTACTATAGAAGGTATTGTG
This sequence comes from Hygrophila difformis, assembly GCA_030278955.1. Lineage (NCBI taxonomy): Eukaryota > Viridiplantae > Streptophyta > Magnoliopsida > Lamiales > Acanthaceae > Hygrophila > Hygrophila difformis. The sequence continues at coordinate 5,760,200 of JAOANR010000011.1, forward strand.
AAGTCAATATGTTTTTCACCTAACAATGATGTTTCTGATTCAGGTGAAAGCGATGATGATATGATCAACTACTTGCTGAATACAATGAGCTCAAAGAGGATTTCGAGGTTGCTGTTCAGGAAAATAAGAAGGTGTTAAGACAACTGGCAGACGTCGGGATTGCTTATGACCTTGAAGTTGAGAAAAATGAGGACATGCAAAAGGAGAACAACTCTCTTCAAGGCAGAATCCATGACATGGAGAAAAAGCTTGATGATCTCAAATTGAAGAACAATGAACTTCAAAAGGTATCTAAAGGTAAACACCAACTTGATGTAGTTCTTTTTATGGGAAAACGTGTTGGTGATCAAACAGGTTTAGGCTACAAGAAGCAAAGCACTCCAAGCAAAACCAAGTTTACAAGTGGTGGCTTTCTGACTTCATCTACTGATGTACCATCTAAGGAGATAGTCGGATCATCCTCCGGATGACAGAAGGACTGTCTGTACTACAATTTACCTGTACACACTGCTGCAACATGCATGTGCATCCTAAGAGATCTCATGAACGGAAGACCAGTCGTTTGGCCTGACCATGAACTTCGAAAGAAATTTAAAATGCAGAAGGTATGGATACCTAAAAATAAAAATGAAGATTCTGCATGCCTTGTAGTTCTTTCGTTGCAGGAATTTCATCGAAACGATCGATGGTATTTTGATTCGGGATGTTCAAGGCATATGACGGGAAGGAAAGATATCATAGTGGACTTTGTTGAGAAAGACTGTGGTAATGTTATATATGGTGATGGTATTCGTAGCAAGATTATGGGTTATGGTAAAATCAAGGATGAAATCCTTTCTAAACTCTCTAGAATTTACTATATAAATGGTCTTACTACTAACCTTATCTCGATTAGTCATATTTGTGATGAGAATCTACTTTACAAAAGACAGGTGCAAAATGTTTGATAAACAAGAGGATTGCATTATGATGGGAAGCCGAAGCAAGAATAATTGTTACATTTTGAAGGATCACTCCTCTCAAATATTGCTGACCAAAGATGATCAGACTACTCTATGGCACAAGAGACTCGGAAACCTTAATTTTCAGACACTGCATAAGTTGAGTAAGGCCCTATTCTCTTCGCCTGAAATAAGGTGTTCTGATATGAATTTTATAAAATCTGGTTTGGTTTGGTCTGGTTTGATCTGATTGGATCTGGTCTAATCTGATCTGATCTGATCCGATTACAACTATATATAGTGTTATGATCTGATCTGGTCTGATTTTAATAAGAATAAGTAATAAGTCCTGGAAATAAGTCTATGAGAACAGGCTCTAACTCGAATGTTGTTTGCGGTTTGCCCCAACTACAGAAGAACGACCAAACCATCTGCAGAGATTGCACCAAAGGGCCCAGATTGAGACATAAGAAGACTGATAAGATCAAAACAAAAGAATGCCTTGACCTGATACAAATAGATCTTATGGGTCCAATCGAAGTGGAGAGCTTAAATGGTAAAAAGTATATTCTAGTATGTGTTGATGATTTCTCTAGATATTGTTGGTTTTTCTTTTTTTTAGGTCAAAAGATGAGACTTTTGAGTACTTTGAGGCTCTGAGCAAGAGACTCATGATTGAGAAGCAAAGGAACTTTTCACGAATCCGAAACCGATCATGGTAAGGAATTCGAGAACCAGTCGCTTGAAAGATATTGCGATGACAATGAAATTACCCATGAGTACTCAGCTCCTAACACACAACAGCAAAATGGTGTTGCCGAAAGAAAGAATCGAACTTTATAGGAGATGGCAAGAACGATGCTTCATACCAGTTCTATGAGCAAAAGTTTTTGGGCGGAAGCTATTAATACTGCCTGTCACATCATCAACAGAGTGTTGTTGAGACCACACTCCAACTGCACTCCTTACCAGCTTTGGAACGGTAAAACTCTTACGGTAACATATTTCCATATTTATTGTTGCAGTCTTAAGCATTGGTTTGTAGGTTTAAAGCACGCTAGGCTCTATTAATTAGAATGGATTATATCTATCAGTTCGGGATGTTTTGAAAGATAGAAATCAATTGCATAAATTTGATTATAAATTCGCGGATGGATATTTCATTGGTTATTCTAACAATTCTAAGGCATATCTTGTCTATCTTACTTGTGATAAAAGGTTATAGAATCTACTAATGTTCTCTTTGAAGATCTTGATATTTTAGATAACAGGTTAGATGATGATGAGTTACCTCCTATTCACAAACATGAGTATACTAATGATGTAGAGCAGACTGTTAATGAGGAAGAACTTATCAGTTCTGATGTACCAGAAAAGGAAGCTGATACAGACACTGTAACAGCAGAACCACCCACTGAAGTTCAGAACAAGAGAAAATGATCTAAAGTGCATAAGCATTACTCAACTCTGGATATTATTGGAGATCCACAAGGGCAGAGACATACCAGACATAAAGAGATCAATTTCAAGGATCTATCTAGTTTCAATTGCTTTGTGTCGATGATAGAACCAAAAAACACTTTTGAAGCTCTTAACGATGAGTATTGGATTGCTGCTATGCAAGACGAGCTACTGCAATTTGAATGGAATACAGTCTGGGAGTTGACAGAACCACCCCAGAATGTCAACATTATTGGAACCAAATGGGTCTACAGGAATAAAACAAATGAGAAAAGGAATGTGATAAGGAATAAGGCACGGCTCGTAGCACAAGGATACACACAGATAGAAGGTTTGGACTACGGTGAAACGTTTGCCCCCGTGGCAAGGATGGAGGCCGTTAGAATATTGCTTGACTTGACATGTCCATTAAACTTGAAGTTGTACCAGATGGACATAAAGACAACTTTTATGAATGGAAAAATCTAGGAAGATATCTATGCAGCACAACCGATTGGATTTGAAGATCCGAAGCATCCAAATCAAGTTTATCGTGCCAAGGTGCTTTATATGGATTGAAGCAGGCACCAAGGGCCTGGTATGAAAGATTGTCAAAGTATTTAGTCAACAATGGATTCAAAAGAGCAAATGCAGATAAGACGTTGCTTATGAAGCGTCAGGACGACCACTTGACTGTTGCTCAAGTATATGTCAACGACATTGTTTTTGGATCGATTTCAGCCAAACTCAAAAAAGAATTTGTCAATGCTATGAAATCAGAGTTTGAGATGTCAATGATGGGTGAATTACACTACTTTTTGAGATCACATGTTAAACAAGAGGATGATGGTATTTTTCTATGTTAGGAGAAGTATGCTAGAAACATGCTGAAAAAGTTTGACATGGATGATTGCAGGGTAATCAGGACTCCTCTAGGACAACAGAAGAAACTGAGCAAGGATGAAAATGGAAAATCAGTGGATCAAAAGGCATATAGGAGCATGATTAGAAGTTTACTGTACCTCACTGCATCAAGCCCTGATATTTCTTTTAGTGTAGGTGTATGTGCAAGATTTCAATCCAATCCTATGGAATATCATATGAAGTCAGTAAAGCGGATCATGAGATATATTAAGGGGACACTGAATATTGGAATCTGGTTCTCAAAAAGATCATCAGTTAATCTGATTGGTTTCACAGATTCTGACTCGGCAGGTTGTTGCGACGACATGAGATCTACCACTGGAGGCTGCTTCTACTTGGGGAACAATCTTGTAAGCTGGTATTTCAGAAAGAAAAACATCGTAGCTCTATTAACAGCCAAGGCAGAATACATTACTGCCACATGTTGCTGCTCACTGCTTCTTTGGATAAAGCAACTATAGAAGACTACGGTATTCATAAGGATAATTTTTTAGTTTTTTGTGATAATACTAGTGCAATCAATATCTTTAAAAATTCTGTTTTACATAGTAGGAGTAAGCATATTGATATTCGTTATCATTTTATTCGAGATCTTGTTGAGGATAACATTTGCAGGATTGAGCATATAGCGTCGTCGCAACAACGAGCGGACATCCTTACCAAAGCTTTAGATGGAGAAAAATTTGAAGGCCTAAGAAGCCATTTGGGCCTCTCTTATCATATTAAATACTTAAACATTGGGCCTAATGATTTTCCTTGAAGTATTCTTTTTACAGGCCCAAATTAGAAGCCCAAATGGAGAAAAATCTCTCCGGAACACCATCATGATCAGAGCCGTTTTGCTTAAGTCAGAGCACCTCTGCAGCTGCTCTCCGTAACTGCTGCACATTGTGTTCAATCACATCGCACGTCTTGAAACTCCCTCCGACTTCTAAGCTTCCGGCAAAAACTCCCTCCATTTAAGGTCTATTTTTCTCTTCATTCTCCTCAAGCTTTCACTAACCCCCCTTTTCGAGTTAAGCTTTCACTAACTCCGCCACTTCCTCCTCCACAAGCTCGCCGTCTGGATCACCAATAGACGCCCGACCACTCTCCGTTCTACCCCTTGTTCTTTATCTCACTGCCTCCGGAGCCCAAACTGCCGATCAACCGCCCACTGAAACTGAACCCTAAAATCTTCCTAACCCTAATCCAAAAATCACCATTGACCCATCCCTTGTTGATGAAGTTGTTCGTGAAATCAATGCTGAGCACAACACTCCACCTCTTTCCCCGCTCCAAAATCAAGGCGTTCACGACATGAGTCAAGAGGAACTTGCTGATGTAACTGCTGCACAACGAACTGGAGTTTCTACTTCTGTTGAAACCACACCTCAACCACGGAGGAAATCCACCAGAAAGCGAAAGGGCGCACTCCCCAGCCAACACAGTAGCCACGACTTCAAAGAAACCACGAAAGACCCCTGCTGTTATGAAAGTAGAAGACGCCTATAGCAAAAAGTACTTCACTCAAATGATGCGGGCTTTTTCAAAGGAAGAGAGTTCAAGCCTGAGGAAATCTTCAAACACAACCACTATGATGTTTTGGGATTCACGAACCACTTGTAGGAGAGGCGCTTACTTCACTGGGCTAAGGGTCTCACTCAATACTCACCCACTCATGTTGGAGATTTCTATGCGAACCTACATCCAGAGATCCTCAATCCAAACTCAGCTTGGTTTGGTACGATTTATATACGTGGAAAATTTCATGAACTGACCCCTGTTGTGATTCTGAAGTTGTTGAAGCTGCCCCCAAACGACGATATGAGTGACTGTCTTGATCTAATGCCGGAGGATATCCAAAATGATGCATTAGCCATTTCTAACCAGAAAGTGAAGGACTTTGGCCGAAATAAATTCAGTGTCATTCGACTTACACTGAAATTCTATTGTCTCTACCAATTCTGTAGTGCCAACGTCCTGCCAATGAAGAACCAGTCTCAAGTCAGCTCGTATATGGGTAAACTAATCCTTTGTGTTGATAAGCATATGGGTCTAATGAACTTTGACTATTTTCTTCTCAAGGAAATGCTAGGCTATACTTCTGGGAGAATAAAGAAGACTGCCAATTTACCCTATCCCACGCTCATCATCGAATTTCTTCTATCCATTGGTGTGAAAATCAAAGACAGACATATGGTTGCTCTGAGGGAGTCCAAACCACCTCCGAACTTGATGGATATGCACAATGACTTTAAGAATGACCCTCCCTTGACTGGACCTGCTCTTGTACACCAGCTGAGGCCCGGAATCCTTCGTCAGAACAAGAGACTAACTACCTGGAGCCAGGAAGCAAAGGCTATAAAAAGGGAAAATCTCAAAAATCTTCATATGCTTCCATTCTCTTTTGATGAAGCTGATATGCAGGTTGAGGACGAGGACCTAGCTCTTGATGATGAAGAGTGATAATCCATCATGGGGGAGATTTGGTGTTGATGGTCGGGTTCTGGCTGGTACTGACTGGTAGTTGTGACATTTTGGTAACGATTTTATGAACTTTGGTTACTTCTGAACAATATTTGTGGATTAATGTTTTTGAATTGTGTTGACTTGATGATCGTTTTGGTATTTGACTATTCTGATCGGATGATTTCTGAACCGGATTACTTTTGAACTTGAACTATTATGGGTCTGTAATAGTTTTTTTGGTAAATGGCGACACTAATGTGTCGGAAAGGGTGTGTGGGAGCCCAAACCACACAAATTACAAAGGGGAATAAAGGGGAGGGATATGGGGCCGTGCCGTAGATCGAAACTTGTTTAGTGACAATATCCGGATTAGTGATAAATGAATTTTAGGGTTAGGTAAAATGATGATTAGAGGGATAGAAAAATGGAAGATGATGAAGAACAAGAACACACAAAAAAAGATGGATTTAATATAAGATGATGAAACTAAATTGTAAGATAAAGGTAAGAAAGCTTATGAATGAAGGGGACCCGAAACTTGCCAAGGGAAATGAGACTAACTCAAGACAAATGGCTTCCTTCAAGTGCATCATTCATGACAATCCATCGAGCAAGATTCCAAACTTGATGGCGTGTAGGAAATGAGCATAAACTCAAGACGAACACGGTTGGGAGAGAACACTTTTGAGAGAGTGTTCTCGATTTTGAACTTTGAAAATATGATAGATTGATTTCAAATTAAGCAAAGTTCTTTACAAAGGTGTGGGAGGACATATATATAGTCCAAGCCATGTGAAAAGCAAGAAAATACATAAAAATATAATGTTAAGCACAAAATAGCCAATTTACAAAAGTGATGCGGTTTAGAGCAGTCGATGCGGTCTATAACAAGGCGATGCGGTTTAGACCGCATCGATACAAAGAGACCGCATTGCATTAAAAATGGAGACTTCTTTGCATTCTGGGGGTGATGCGGTCAATACGATGCGGTTTAAAAGACCGCATGCATTAGACCGCATCGATCGAGTAAGTCCCCATGTCCTCAATTCAGTCTTCTCTTCATTTTGGGTCGATGCGGTCTAGGCCATGCGATGCGGTTTAGACCGCATCGTTTCCTTCCTCGCATTCAGGGTCGATGCGGTCTAGGTCATGCGATGCGGTTTAGACCACATCGTTTTCTTCAGACTTGGCTGCTTCAACAAAAATGATGCATGCGGTTTAAGTGATGCGGTTTAGGGTGATGCGGTTTAAATCACATTGCCTAGACCGTATGCACTGGACCGCATGTGCTGGATTTTAGACTCCTCTTCCTGGAATGGCTTGATGCGGTTTGTCGAGTTTGGCTTGATGCGGCCTAGACCGCATGCATGCGGTTTAGACCGCATTGGATAGACCGCATCAATTCTTGAAAACTTTCCAAGTGTTGGAGTTTTGGGCCTCTTCATGCTTGTTGGGCTTTCTTGTACATTCTAAGGCTCTTTTCCATCTTTATTTAATTTCGATGTGGGGGCTTGTCCGGGCTTGATCTATCCGGATCATTATTTGCAGTCTTTGGGCTTCCTGGGGCTCCAGGTTATCTGTTTCCTGCAAGAAAAATTTATATAGGGCATCAGAAAATTTCCTGGCCTTTTGTTTGGAGACTGGCCCTTCGGGGATTATTGGGATAATTAATCAATTGGTTCTGGCGATGCCATTCCTACCCCCTTGGGAAGGTTGAGACATCAACCGATCAGAATCCAACTCATCATCCCTTCCGAAAAGAGATAAATCAGCAACATTGAAAGTCGGATTAATATTAAAATCATCAGGAAGCTCAATCCGATAGGCGTCGTCGTTGATTTTCTAAAGGACTTTGTAAGGTCATATCCCACGGGATGCGAGTTTGCCATGTGTCTGTGCAGGAAATCATTTTTTTCGCATGTGCACCCAGACCCAATCTCCGGGTTTCAGTAACAGCCTTTTCCTGCCCCTGTTGGCAAATTTGGCATATGTCTCCGATGTCTTCAGCAAGCTGTCCCGAACATTCTGGTGCAGATCCTTGATTACCTTAGCCCTATCCCTGCCATTGAAGTTAAGACGCTCACTACTAGGTAGTGGCAGAAAATCGAGGGGGGTCATAGGGTTAAATCCATAAATAACCTCGAAGGGTGACATGTATGTGGCACGATGAATGTGACGATTATAAGCAAATTCAATATGTGGCAAGCATTCATCCCAAATTTTAGAACTCGAAGAAGTAATTATGCGTAGAAGGTTACCCAACACGCGATTTACCGCTTTTGTCTGTCCGTCCGTCTGAGGATGGTAAGACGTCGAGAACAAAAGTTGCGTGCCCATCTCACGCCAAAAGCCCTTCCAGAAATAGCTTACAAACTTGGCATCTCAATCTGAAACAATTGACTTGGGTACTCCATGCAGACGTACCATTTCTCTGAAGAATAAATTTGAAATATGTCTGGCATCATTGGTCTTCGCACAAGGTATGAAATGTGCCATATTGGAGAATCGATCAACTACCACAAAGATGGAATCTTTGCCTCTTGTGGTCCGTGGTAGCCCAAGCACGAAGTCCATTGATATGTCCAGCCAGGGTCCTTCTGGCACAGGTAATGCTTGATACAAGCCGTGAGGTTTGACAGTCGACTTGGCCTTCAGACAGACCAAACACTTAGCAATGAAGCGAACAACTTGGGCCTGCATTTTCGGCCAGTAGAATTTTTCAACAAGAATTCCCATAGTTGCATCCTTTCCAAAGTGTCCCATGAGTCCACCACCGTGAGCTTCTTGAACTAGCAACTCCCTGACGGATCCCTTTGGGATGCATAATCTGTTACCGAAGTACAGGAACCCGTTCCGTTGGGAAAACTCCTTGAAACCATTTTGCTTTGTCCTCTCATACAGCACTCCAAAATCTTCGTCAGTGGCATACTGACTCTTGATATGCTCAAACCCAACCAGATGAGTAGTTGCAAATGTTACCAATGCTGTTCTTCTGGAGAGTGCATCTGCAACCACATTGTCGTTTCCTTTCTTATACTTAATCACGTAAGGGAAGGACTGAATAAATGTGCTCCATCGAGCATGTCTTTTGCTCAATTGTCCCTGAACCATTATGTGCTTAAGCGTCTCATGGTCGGTGTTGATCACGAATTATCTTCTTTTCAGATAGTGCTGCCATGTTCTCAAAGATTGAACAACAACATATAATTCCTTGTCGTACGTGGAGTAATTCAGTTGTGCTCCATTGAATTTCTCACTGTATTATGCTATTGGTCTCCCTTCTTGGAGCAACACTGCTCCCATGCCCGTTCCTGACGCATCACTTTCGATTTCGAATGGTAAATCAAAATTTGGTAATGCTAGGACAAGAGTATGAGTGAACTTATCCTTGAGGTCATCAAACACCTTTTGTTGTGCCGGCCCCCACTTGAATGGAATGTCTTTTCTGAGCAGTGCAGTGATCGGGGCCGCAATTACACTAAACCGTGGAATGAATCTTCTAAAGAAACCACTCAAACCCAGAAAACTGCATACTTCATGCACAGTGGTTGGCGGTTTCCAGTCAGATATAGTCTTGATATTTGATTCATCCACTTTTAGTTCATCTTTTCCCACGACAAATCCAAGAAATGTCACTTCCGGCACACAGAAGCTACACTTCTCGAAGTTGGCGTACAAGCGAACTTCTCTCAATCGATCCAGTACCTGTTGTACATGATCCACATGATCGATTAGAGTACAGCTATAAATGAGAACGTCGTCAAAATAAACTACAACAAATTTTCCTATGAATTGTCTAAGAGTCTCATTCATCAAACACATAAACGTAGAGGGGGCATTCGTAAGGCCGAATGGCATAACGAGCCACTCATATAGACCAAACTTCGTCTTGAAGGCGGTCTTCCATTCATCCCCTGGCTGCATTCTGATTTGATGATATCCGCTCTTTAGATCGATCTTGGTAAAAAGGCTTGCACCACCAAGCTCATCTAGCATGTCGTCCAGTCGTAGAATTGGATGACGATATTTGATCGTAATAGCGTTTACTGCTCGGCAATCAACACACATACGCCATTCGCCATTCTTCTTTGGAACGAGCAAAACTGAAACGGCACACGGAGATAAACTTTCTCGAACCCAACCTTTTTCGAGCAAGGCTTGCACTTGCAGCTGAATTTCCTTTGTCTCATCGGGATTCATGCGGTACGCGGGTCTGTTGGGAATCGAAGCTCCGTGCACAAAGTCAATGCGTTGTTCCACACCTCAGAGTGGTGGTAAGCCAGATGGCACTTCTTCCAGAAAAATATCTTTATTTCGGTCAAGCATCCTGGAAAATTCCAAAGGCAAATCAGGTGTAGTATGAACAATTCTATTAAGGGATTCATCAGGTTTAATTAATGCAAGAAAACAATGACCTGAGAAGTCAGGTTCCCATGCCGCTTGCTGAAATGCAGTCTTGGTCAATATTAGATATTGATCTAAGTTTGATGAACTCTCGCCAAATTTGGTTTTTCCTCTTTCCTTTGCCTTATGGTCAGCTTATGCTTGAGTTATTTTGTTCTTCATTGCTACCAGCAGATTCACATCTTCTTCATTGTCATCATCAATTTCGGGATTGACTGGTTCATCCACTTGATACTGTTGCAGATCAGCTTCACAGTCATCCTCTTCATCGGAATCATAAATCTTGAACACTCCTGGTTCGACTTCGATCATAGGCCTTTCCTCCTCGCCAGTATTGAGTATGGCCACTCGTCTTTGATTATTCCATTCATTGGCATAATGGCCTTTCTTGCCACATTTCCAACAAATGATTTCTCTTTTGTCCTTGGCGGGTGGATGTTGTTATCGGCCCTGAGTTCTGTTTTGATCATCCCTATTGAACTCCCTGAAATTCTTCCCCAGTTCAAACCTTTTAGGCTTGTAACCTCCCTCATCACGAACCGGCGACGGTGTCGGCTGTGGATTTTTGGGTCTTTCATCCGCTCGGGTGGTCGGATCAGCCAAGGCTTGTTCGGGTTGTAACCTGTGGAAGTTCGATGGGTTCTCCTCTTGAGTTGGCCTTAAAATTTTGCGGCTTTCCTTACCAAGTCTGTGATGTTCACATAGCCTTTCATATCTATTTCCTCGAAGATTTCGGGCGTCAATCCTTTTGCGAATCTGGTCAGTGTGATCAATGGGTCCTCATTGAACTGGGCTTTCATCATGAGCATCTTCATTTCACGGCAGTATTCTTCGACAGTTCTCGACTCCTGTTTCAGTGACTTGGGCTTTTCCAGCATTGTGATGATCCGTTGTGAAATTTTACCACCATAGCTGAGCGTATTCCTTGAATTCTTGAACTGCCAGTTGGATCTTTTTGAAGTCGGAGTAATTATGGCAGTTGTAGATCATTTCCATGGTGTTTCTCCAATCATGAAATTCATTAGGGTCACCGGTCCCTTTGAAAACAGGAATGGTGAACTTAATGCAGTTCAGATTGTCGTCCACATCATCGGGATCATCTTCATTTATTACAGGCGCATTCCGGGGTCTATTTGGCATAGGCGGTGGGGGCATAGCCAATGGATCATTGATGCGCAGTCCTTCGTCTGCAGGAGGAGGAGGAACTGGTGCTATCGGAGGGGGCCTACGGCCGCGGGGTCCCTGTCGATGATCAAACGTTCTAATTGTGATTTGTTCCTCTTCTCTTTCGGCCATGGCATTCTCGGCCTCAGCCATGTCAGTTTCCTGGACCTGGCTATTGCTTCCGGATGCTCCGTTTTGTCCTGAGGTATAAGTATGGTGATAGAATACATCTTCTAATCTGCGCTCAACCCGCTGCATCAATCGTTGGGCCAAAGTGTCATCCTGTATTTTCATGCGTCCTGCAAAGTCATTATCAATGCGCTTATTCACAACATTAATATTTGAAACATTAGCATCAAGAGTTTGCTTAAGGGTCTCGAAATCAGCCCTTTTAATGGTATCCTCTTTCATTGCACGTAGCATCTCCATGATGTCAGTCATGCTTGGCGCAGTATTACCTGCCATGATTCCCAGAAGAATAATATAGATATGATGTGGGTCAGAAAATAAGTGCTGAAATATGTAGAGTGAACTCCCAAATTCGCACTCAGTCTTGGTCCTCAACACCACTTCGGTTCGTTGCCTGCTCAAATAGTTCAATCAGATGCAAGAGAAGTACAAACAGAAATATTTGTGACGCACAGTTCAATAGTCAAATGAAACTATTCAACTCAATCAAAGAATGCACAGATATGTATGCATGCACTGCAGTCTGATCAAGTTCACAGTTTTAAACAGATATTGCAAGCAAAGAACAGTGATGTATGTCCCAATTTATAAGTGGAAAAATAAAAGCTCACAAGAAAAATTGCACTCGGGAAAAATAAAACAAAAAACCCAATTACTCAAGTGACTTCTCGGGCTTGGGTTTCACAAGATGCCAGTCACGATATCCACTTTATTGTACAAGTACTCAAGTGACTTCTCAGGCTAGGTTTCAAATTGTGCCAGTCCGATATTCACTTTATTGTAATTTCTCTCAAAATCACTCAAAAATATAAAGTGGTAAATTCGGTCAACACTTGTAAAAATTTGGAACTGACGATGCGGTTTAAGGGACTGATGCGGTTTAAATGGAGAGACCGCACCAATGGAAAGAGACCGCACGTGATTGCCTCGAGCTGGAAAGTCTCCTGGAGGTGATGCAGTTTGCTTGGCCTAATGCGGTTTAATAGACTGCATCGATGTTGATAGACCGCATCGAGGGCAATTCTCCAGACTTAGAAAATTTATGGTGTTGTTTCTTGGTGTGATGCGGTTTAATGTAGGGATGCAGTTAAATAGACCGCATCAGTAGACCGCATCGGATGGAGACCGCATCAAGTACTTAGAAAAATTTTGCAGCTCCTTAGTGTGATGCGGTTTGACTGTATGTGATGCGGTTTATTGAGACCGCATGTGGGGTAGACCGCATCAATGCCTAGGGCGAATTTTCTTCTTTCCTTGATTTTTCTGGACACGTGGCCTCCTTCAGATTTATTTGGGATCTCTTGGATGGATAGGTGTCACTCCTCAATTAATGCTCAGGTACAAGAACAATTAAACTTGCAGATTTCTACTAACTTTTTGTCAATTGTCTTGCTTGCTATTCCCCGGGTAATGGCACACCAAAATCCTACTAACTTTTTATCCAAGGGTAACAACAAGCATGCAGATTTCTTCAATGCTCAAGAACAAGATGAAAAACCTTCAAATCTTTATACAAATATTATGAATACCAAGAACACGGTGAACACAATATGAGCTCACAAAAATAATCCTCACACTCCCAAAAGCGTAAACCCTCACTGTTATGCTATTAATGATATTGTTTAAACCAACAAACTCAAATAATCATGCAAATACATTCATACATGAGAGTAGGACAACAAGACTAACATCAACAACAAAATAAACACAATAAATGCACATGAACAGTGACAGGAGGTATTTATGAGCATATAACCGAGAGCAATACATTAATATTTTTAGGTTTTTCTAGGTTTTCAAATAAGGATAATAACAAGAAAATCATGGAGAATAATCCTATTGCACTAACAAGCTAGGCCCTGATACCAAATTTATATATATGCCGTAGATCGAAACTTGTTTAGTGACAATATCCGGATTAGTGATAAATGAATTTTAGGGTTAGGTAAAATGATGATTAGAGGGATAGGAAAATGGAAGATGATGAAGAACAAGAACACACACAAAAGATGGATTTAATATAAGATGATGAAACTAAATTGTAAGATAAAGGTAAGAAAGCTTATGAATGAAGTGGACCCGAACTTGCCAAGGGAAATGAGACTAACTCAAGACAAATGGCTTCCTTCAAGTGCATCATCATGACAATCCATCGAGCAAGCTTCCAAACTTGATGGCGTGTGGGAAATGAGCATAAACTCAAGACGAACACGGTTGGGAGAGAACACTTTTGAGAGAGTGTTCTCGATTTTGAACTTTGAAAGTATGATATATTGATTTCAAATTAAGCAAAGTTCTTTACAAAGGTGTGGGAGGACATATATATAGTCCAAGCCATGTGAAAAGCAAGAAAATACATAAAAATATAATGTTGAGCACAAAATAGCCAATTTACAAAAGTGATGCGGTTTAGAGCAGTCGATGCGGTCTATAACAAGGCGATGTGGTTTAGACCGCATCGATACAAAGAGACCGCATTGCATTAAAAATGGAGACTTCTTTGCATTCTGGGGGTGATGCGGTTTAAAAGACTGCATGCATTAGACCACATTGATCGAGTAAGTCCGCATGTCCTCAATTCAGTATTCTCTTCATTTTGGGTCGATGCGGTCTAGGCCATGCGATGCGGTTTAGACCGCATCGTGGAGACCGAATCGTTTCCTTCCTCGCATTCTGGGTCGATGCGGTCTAGGTCATGCGATGCGGTTTAGACCGCATCGTGGAGACCGCATCATTTCCTTCGGACTTGGCTGCTTCAACAAAAATGATGCATGCGGTTTAAGTGATGCGGTTTAGGGTGATGCGGTTTAAACCGCATTGCCTAGACCGCATGCGCTGGACCGCATGTGCTAGATTGTGGACTCCTCTTCCTGGAATGGCTTGATGCGGTTTGTCGAATTTGGCTTGATGGGGTCTAGACCGCATTGGATAGACCGCATCAATTCTTGAAAACTTTCCAAGTGTTGGAGTTTTGGGCCTCTTCATGCTTGTTGGGCTTTCTTGTGCATCCTAAGGCCCTTTTCCATCTTTATTTAATTCCGATGTGGGGAATCCATGTTAATGGATTCCAGGCTTGTCCGGGCTTGATCTATCCGGATCATTATTTGCAGTCTTTGGGCTTCCTGGGGCTCCAGGTTATCTTTTTCCTGCAAGAAAAATTTATATAGCGCATCAGAAAATTTCCTGGCCTTTTGTTTGGAGATTGGCCCTTTGGGGATTATTGGGATAATTAATCCATTGGTTCTGGCGACTACGCCAGGCCGGGTGGAGACGGGGGACTTGACCACTAGGGTAAGTCCCCAACCCCCACGGTCAGTAATGGCTGTTAGGTAATTCTGATGACTGTTGAACTACTTAGTTTTAATCTGCACTCATGGTTATGATCTGAATGTTTGATGGATGTTGTTTCTGATATGTTATGACTACTCTGAAACATCCTATTTGTGAATTGTGTTTGTATGTTGTTTTACACTGATTTGATATCTTGTACTCTTTGGACTTAGATAGTTTCAACACCATTTGGTGATGGAATTATCATCTCCACAAGAGTGGGGGAGATTGTTGTTATCACTAACATACTCTTGTGCAGATGATGTGGTTTCATGTGTGTTGAAACTACATGAGAACTACAAGAGCAGTTACTGACAGCTTGCACGACAGTTAGCTGCTCCCTGTGCTTCTGTTTAACCGACCCTGCAGGATCTATTTCGTCTTCCTGAGTATATATAATATATTTAGATCCTATGTATTAAGTAATTTTCATTATCGAGTTGTATTTTACACTTTTACACATTTTACACTTTCGATTCGGTTATTTCTCTCCAAGATTTGCTAGATTCATTCTTTGAGAGTTTGTAAAATCCTTGTGAGTCTTTCTGCAACTTTGAAGATCATTCTATTCACAAGGTCTGCGCTGCAATCGATTCAACAAGTTTTTCTTGTTGAGAAAAATTTTCTTCGACAACATTTGAAGTGGCTTTTGAGAAAGCATTTGAAGATCCAAGGAGAATGATTCAAGAGAACTCCTATACCGTGATACCAAGATTTTGGAAGTCTGAACAGCCGTGGAATTCAAATTGGACAGGATCGTTCGGAGATTGAGTTGTGGAGGAGTCACGACTGCAATCTGTTTGCAAACAAGGAAGTTGTTACTTTAGAGTTTGAATTGGTTGTTTTGAGTCTTTTAAGTCTAGGTTTTCTTGAGTATAGTATAAGTCACCTGGATTAGCATCCCCCAGACGTATATCCGTTGGATCGAACTGGTAATCAAATATTTGTGTTCTTTACTTTCCGCTAAATACTCTGTGCATACACCACTCGCTTACTCGTAGTCTAGACACCCGCTCAACGACGGATTAAGTTCAAGATTCAGTAACTGGACCATCAAATATTAATATTAAGCATATGCAGAATGTGTTGTACATATTTTTTGAGAACTTTTGTGATGTTTTCTATTTTTTTTTTAATGTATTTTGAATTTTTATGATGATATTGTTAGGTGTATTATGATGTATTTTATTTTTTGTGATGTTGTATATATTATAATACGTCACAAAATAAATATAGTACGTGCACCTAAACCTAACTCTTAAAAAGTGACTACTCATCCAATGATGTAAGTAGTTTTGGAAGTTTTTTGGAGCTTTATATTTTATATTACGCTAGTTTTTAAAGGCTTTAACTATACATTGGAGCTCCGCGCGAAATACTCTACAATCAGAAGCTATCATGAGTAGCTATTGGGAGCTTTTAAAAGTTACTTCCTAATTTAATTAGTTTTTCTCTTTTAAATTATAAATTTATGAGAGTTACAACTATTTTCAGTGAATACTTATGTAAAAATTGAATAGCTACAACTCCCTACAGTTGCATCTCACAGCTACAGTTCTACGTGCAGAACTGATCTGAATCAATCCAATGCATCTAATTAAGTAATATTGCTGCCATTAATTGGATCGTCTTTTGCCATTTCCACCAAAGCAAGTCAGAAGTTGCTGTTTATGAACAACATATAATCAATTTCTTGCCCTATGTTCAAATTAAATGTGATTATTAAGGTTGAGAGAAGCAAATTCTAAATTAGATTAATGGAAGAGTGAGATTTAGAAAACATATTTCAATCCTGTATAATTAAGAAGTTCACAAAAAAATATATGTATTTCAAATTTATTTTCCCACGACAAAGTCATCATTTATGTGTAATTCTTTTTATTAATAATTATATATAACTCATATTTTATTCAAAATAAAATTAATAAATTAATTAAACAAATGTATTATGGTTATATTTGAGAATAGTGTTTAAAGTAGAAATGTTTAAAATTTAAAGTTTGGAATAGAGGGCCTCAATTAAAAAATGAGTAGTATATATAGATCAATTTATTATTTATAACACTGCCTTTTCGAATGGCGACAGAGCCACATATTCATTTGCTTCATCTTATAAAATTGTTACTAGTAATTTTTTTTTTTTTAAAAAAAAGTTATTTCCTACATGACTACATCTCATCTGGTCTTCCGTTCTTCAAATTACAAATTTTGTTTTCAGAGTTCATTCTTCGACTTTCATTTCTAAAATAAAGAAGGGACAGCATTTTTTTAATGTCATTAATGGGAAGTGCCCATGACTTACACTTTTGTCTATATACCCTATTTTAATACGATTATTACAATAATGTCCTGACAATTTATTTTTTTATTTTTTAATTATATATATATTTTTTTAAAAAAAACAACTTCATTTTAATCAAAGTTGATCCATTGTCTTGTTTCTATGTTGGAAATCGTAAGTGGCATCCAACTTACTACTTTACGGATATCTTCATTTCTTCAATTTTTATTTATTTACTCTTATTTTTAAACTATGAATTTATCCTTTCTAGAAAATACGATTACTTATGTAAACAAAATGGGTGTCAAGTACGCCTTTGGCGTCCATCACCAATTTCTTTTTTTTTTTCTTTTTTTTTTAAAAAAAAGTGTCAAGTAAGTAATTGTTGTTATCCCACATCGATTAATTGAGTGATCTATCCTGATTTTGAATTGAAATTTCTATTGTTTAATGTATGATAGAGACCAGACAAAAATATTCAAGTAAATCACTTGTTGGTTATGTTGGGGAAAATTAGGCGCGGAGGTCCAGAAAGGGCTTCGAAATAAGAATGTGATTGCTTTTGATATCCATGCATTTAATAAAATGACGATAGTTAAGATATCAATTCTCAAAATGGCATAGATTTTTTTAAAAAAAAAATAAAAAATAAAAATACTCAAAAGAAATTGAGGGTGCATATATTTCATTTTATTGCGATCAACCCTATCCACAAAATAAAATAAAATAAACATTATGGCAGCATGCCTATTTTGTCTGTCGACAGATTTGAGGAAATGAAATATCAATTATCAGATGCCCAATTTATGGAAAGGACAAAAAAATGTGTTCCAAGGATAGGCAGCACTTCATGTGATGTGAATAATTGCACTTTCATTTGGCCTCCAAAGTACAAACTCATGGGATATATCCTAAGCTTGTAAATAGTACTATGAGGTTATTACTTATTTGGTTTCAGCATATTAGGAATCCTATAGGATATGTGGAAAAAATGATTTTTTAGTCCGTCGGTAGAAATCGGGTAATACCCGTCGGGTATGCGGATTATCTGCGGGTAAACGGGTACCCAAAATCTTAAATATTACATAGTTAACCGACTCTACCTGTCCCAACTTTAATAAAGAAAAAAACTTATTTTTCATCATAAAAAAATAATTAAAACCTTCATTATTGCACGAGAACAAAATTTAAAAGAATATTTAAAAGAAACCGCTAAAGCAACATAAATAAATACTGTAATATTTAAGAATATTCAGTAAAAAATTCATAAATCTTTTTACTATCAGATCTCAAATGTTAATAAATATGAAATATAAAAATAAATAAATCAAATGTTAATAAATATGAAATATAAAAATAAATAAATATATAAATATATCTCAATATATAATATAAATTTAAATATATATAAGTATATATAGATAAATAAATAAATATATATATTTAATCGGGTAATCGGGTAATATATAAAATCCGTACCCTATCCGCACCCGATATGATTTATTTCGGTTTCGGGTAATACCCTACCCATTACCCGATTATTTCTACCCTACCCTACCCGATATCCGATTACCCGACGGGTTACCCGACCCTACGGGTAAAGTTGACATCCCTAAACAGGTGCCACGTCGACAAGTTTAGCATAATTAAGTAATTAGGACCAAATCGGATAAAATTAGTAAATGTAGCGGACCATATGGGGCAAAAAATTTCTAATGGACCGATTTGGATATTTTTAAAAGATAACGGACTAAAAAATCATTTTTTCCTAGGATATGTGGATGTTTGGGAGCGGACACATTTGCTAGCAGATACTAGTAGATTAGAAGAGCATATTGTCTCACAGTTCTCTTTTTAAATTCGCTATCCGCTAGCGGATCTGTTAACTCCTAAAATATCCCCATAGTATATTTGATCAGCTTGTAAGCCTATATGCTTCTTAGGTAAGTAATATATATCTTTGGATCAATATGCTAGTTTTTTAAGATACATGACTTGTTTGGAAGTCGGCATATTTAGGAATATATAGCGGATTCAATCAACATATTCTCTCACAATTCTCTCTCCGAATCTGTTATCCGCTAGCGGATCCGCTGACTTCCGAACATCCCCACATTGGAGAGTCAAATAGCAGATTACATAATTTTACGTATTAAATACGTTCTGCAACTATAATCTCTTGGTCAAATATATTATTAATATCTACTACTCAATTCTGCTAGTTAAATCTACTATCTGCTTATATCAAAACAGTCCATATTTCTTTCCATGGGAATTTAAAGTGTTTTTAATTATTTTGTTGGTATTATATAAAAACACTAGCTTGGATGGGAAAGATGAATATTAATTGAATTGGGAAAAAAAAATGTTTGCATTTATAAGTTTTAATTACAAAAAGTTATAGAATGATGGGATGCCAAGGCATTTTTAAGGTTTCAAGAATAATACTGATTTGTATCTCTTCGAAATCGTCAATTGTTGTTGCTGGCTTAAGTTATTAAATTTATTAAGTGTATAATGAATAAAGGTTTAATTGTGTGTTGGAAGTACTTATATGTTTTCATTTAAAGATAAATGTTGAGATTTAAAAGAAAATGCTTAAAAAATACAGTATATATTCAACTATTATATGGGCTTCATTTTTCCTTTCCATAGTTCTTGGTATATTTTCTAGGTCTGTAAAAATAAGAAACAACTTAATTAGACAAAGAACCAGTTGGGGTTATTAGACAAAGAACCAGTTAATAGGGACTAATTAATTCGTGTATGTTACAATAACAATGGCTTAATAATTTCATAAACTACTCTTAATACATACGTTGAAAATAAATACTATGTAATAATTGGATGTTCCTCTGGCAATTGAGTTTCTATGCTGACATATTATTGTCTGCAAATGCATACGTGTTCTGAAATAACCCATCTAGTGATACGTGATCCCGTCTGGCATTACTTGCCAATTAAATGCAATTGATAACAAATGGAATGTGCAAATTTAATTACCCACATTAGTGGGATTGGCGAGAATTTAGGGATATCATTCCTTACCACAGCATCGTCCGTTTTTGGAATTGAAGGAGGATCCAAAACAGCAGCACCGCCGGGATTTGTCTGGAGTTGTGGTGTGACAATTGAAAGTCGACAAGAGCACGTGTGGATCCACCGGACATTGAGACAGGGGATGATCGATCTAAACTGTATTCCGGACGCTGAAGGAGATGGAGGAGATGGAATCAGAGCAAGTGATATTCCATACAACGAAGCCGATGACGAGCCAACGGGTGGAAGCATAGCATCGGGTGGTGATGGTGTTTTGGGGACCTCCGATGATTCAATACAACAAACCTGTTGTGAAATAGAAGAACTTGATGACGAGCGGGTTGTTTCTATTGAATGCTGCCCCGAAACGACCACCGATAGTAATAACAACACCGGTGATGTAGTCGATGCCGGAATCAGCCGTGTAACTCGAGTGTTAACAGGTACAATGTGGACAAGGTCGTCTTGCATGTGTTGAATGACATGAATGATTAACTACGTCATATGTTGATGCTACATTTGTTGAAATTTTGGGGCTGTATATAAGTATCAGTGGTATTATTTCATGTTAATGCTTTGCAGATATAAGGGATTTTGAAGACATTGAATTCAAAACTGTGAGTGATGCCTATAATGCATATATCAATTTTGCACACGGTCGGGGTTTTTCGGTGCGCAAACAATACGAGAAGACAGCACCGAGGGACAATTCTGTTGTGAGGTGGATGCGTTATTGCTGTAGCAAACAAGGGTTCAAGGATAATAGTAAGGTTAATCCGGCAAACAAAGATCCAACAGGTGAGTCATTCCGGGGTGAATCAAGTCAAAGCAAAAAACGGATATTAGATGATACAAGGGTTGGATGCTGTGCAATGATTGCTTTCAAATATGATCGGAAGCGAAAGGTTTACAAAGCTAGCAATCTACATGATGTACATAACCACCCGTTGCAGAATAGAACTACGGCGCACGTGTTGAGGTCAAACCGACGGATTCTACAACATCATGAGCGCATAGCTAATCTCGGTGATAAGGCGGGACTGACAGTAGGAGATTCGTATGCACTGATGATGGCAATGGCAGGTGGTGCGGAGAAGGTTGGTTTTTTGAAATCCGATTTGAAGAACATGATGAGTCGTAGACGTACAATAAATGTGAGAAATGGAGAAAGCCATGCACTACTGCAATATTTTAATGATAGGCAGCATGCCGAGAGGAATTTTTACTATAGCACAGAGATTGACGACAACAACGAAATATGCAATATTTTCTGGTCGGACACGAGGATGAGGGACGATTACAAGAATTTTGGGGATGCAGTAGCCTTGGACACAACCTTCAACACAAACAAAAATTCAAGACCACTTGGTATTATATCCTGTTTTATATTATAAGTCAACCAAATTTGCTATGTTTGGAGTATGTGATGATTAGTTAAGTATGGAATAGGCTGATGTGTACACTGGCTATGCTTATGTTGAAATTATTAAATGGATTTAATATGTGTATGTGTAGTCCATGCTGAACTGATATGTTTTTAAAAAATGAAGCTTTAATCGTTGGCTTCAATGAGCATAGACGATGTTGCGTGTTTGGAGCAGCACTTCTATTGGATGAAACGCAAAGGAGCTTTGCTTGGCTACTAAATAAATTCCTCGAGTGCATGAACGGTGAGCAATTGACACACGATGGTGATTTAATAATTTATTTGAGGTTGGGTATATATTTAAATATTGGTTTTTCTGATTAGCAGGATCTCACCCGAGGAGCATAATGACAGACCAGGATCCGGCTATCGCGGCTGCTATACGAAAAATATTGCCTGGTTCTTACCATGGTCTATGCACATGGCATATCCTTGAAAATGCGAAGAAGAACCTGAGCAAGATGTACACTAAGAGGTTTAATATGACCGAATATCAACTTAGTGTTGTTTATTTGTATATTTATATTTATATTTATATATATATATATATTAGTTTTTAAAGAATACAAACCATGTGCTGTTTGTGGTGAGCAGGTTTGCAGAGTTGTTCCATATTTTGGTGTACAAAGTGATGAATGTAAATGAATTCGACAAATATTGGAAAATGATGCTTGATGAATGCTTTGGTGGGGGGACACATAGATGGCTCGATGGCATACACACATTACGAGAGCATTGGTCGTCGGCTTGGAGACGAAGGCAATTCACGGCTGGGATGCGTACTACCCAAATCAGTGAGTCGACAAACGCAATATTGAAACGGTATGCACATTGTACTGGAATTGTATTGCATTTGTTACTATTTGGCAAAGGAAAGATGTTGGTCAATATCTCTTCATTGCAGGCATCTCCAGGTTGATGACAATATTGCCCAATTTTTTACACATTTCGACCGTGCGATAGAGGGCAGGAGGGCCGTGGAAGCTGAGCTACAATTCAAGGCATTGGATAGGAATATGGCAGCACGTCATCCTTGGAACTCGCTTGTGGGGTCGGTGTCTTTATCTTATACTCCCGCAATGTTTAACATCTTCTGCAAGGAGTATGATTTGTCTTACAAATTTGAAATCAAGGAGGAGGAAGCATTGGCATTTATGGGCACCCGTGTTTACTTGGTCACTAATCCAAATAAGGTAAAGGTAATGCACAAATCACATACGGTGATGTTGAACCCTAATATTGGCAGTATAACATGTTCATGTAGCAAATTCGAAAACTGGGGTGTGCTTTGCCGACATGCTATACGGGTAATGGTTATTGTGGGGGGGTCAGGTATGAAAAAGTATAAGGTTGTACCTGAAAAATATGTACTAGAACGTTGGTGTGTGAGATCCCGCGCTGTTGACATCGAAGATTCAATGTTGGATGCGAATGCATTGGAGACAAAGGAGGGCAGGGATGTGGCTATAAGCACAGTAATGGCTGCCGCAAGGGAGGATGTGACACGGGACACAGAAACAACAAAGAGGTTTATAGAGCATGTGAATGCATTTCTAACTGAGATTCGTAGCACGAGCATCGGGGCCACACGTCATGAAGGTATTTATATGGCATTAGTTCCTGCAATTTGTAATGATTTAACAATTAGTGAGCAAGCACCTCATTGTGTGGTAATCCAATGCAGTGAGTGGTGAGGAGATCACACGAAATGTGGAAGCAAATGTGGATGGTCTGTTGACTTTTAAGTCCAAACCGCGAAGATTCGGGCCCAAAAAGCGACGGAAAACAATATCTGAAGTCGTGCGTGGGGCATCAAGGAAGGATAACCAAAAGAAGAGAAAAACATAATATTTAAGTAACTGAATTTGTATCACGAATGGTGTTATTAAGATTGAGTTTATATGTTTTTGATGCTATGTTGTCAGTTGTTTTGGTCTGAATTGTGGATACCATCATGTTTAAACATAGCTTATAAAATTATTATCTTGATTAGCAGCTTCCAAAGCTTCGGATAATACAAATTGAGATATTGGGCAGCCCTAAGACATTATCTGAATGCATTTGTGGAAGCATTCATAACTAATTGAGCAGCACTAAGACATCACTGGTCATAAATCAAGTTTCTGAAACAAAATATATACAACCATATGCATAGAAAATTATCCGAATGTTGACAGCAACTATTGAGCAGATATAAAACACAACTATAAATCCTGCACAGCGAATATAAGGCAAGCTGTTCAATTTTTTAAAACACCACGGCAAAAACACAAGTCATAAATAATCCAAATCAACCAACATTCATCTTCAGATAGTTATTGCTAAACAACATAGCAAAAACAAAAATCATAATTATACACAAACACCTTTTTAAACACCATAGATGAAACACCATAGCAAAATAAAAAAACTTAAATAATCATAGCAAAAAACGAAAATCATAATTAATCCTAATCAACCAACAATCATCTTCATACTGTTATTGCCAAAAGAGCACAATTAAAGAAACTGGAAAACTTAATTATCCTGAAACAATTAACATGATCGAACATTGCAAAATGTGAGGGTTAAATGTATTGCAAAACCAATGGATTACAGCTTCTGTTTCCCCTTTGCACGAGTCTGGACCGTGGGCGGTACTAGGGGGGCAACTGCACAAATTGGGATGGCGTCCTCGGCAGCCGCAGAATCAGAAGGAGTGGGAACACCTGCCAGGAGCCTAACATTGTCCAAACACCGATTGCTCAAGTCTATCACAACAATTGATGCAAACTTAGCCCGCAACGCATCCACAACAGGCAACTTACGAATCTCTAGCAAACTGTCATTTGGAATACGACCCCTAAATTTTTCCATGTAGAATAGTATGAAAAGCCCACAAGCATGTCCATCGGGCTGCGTTGCATGTATGCTTTTGTCAAGCTCGAAATGTTCAGACCACAAGGTACTACCATAGTGCTCTGCTACCACTTTCAGGCAATGTAGAATGCGCTTCAGGACAAATTTGTCTTGGTCGAAACCAGGATGTCGGACACGACTATTGAAATATCAAACCTTCTTTTCGGTGGAATCGGCTGCAAAAAGAACCCAATGGCCGTCCCGGCAATACGGGAAAAAAATCTGCATAGCAAATAGGAATTATATTAGGTAAAATAAAATTAAGAAGGATGCAAATAGCATGTAATAATAGCACACAGAACACTATCGCACGTACTGGGCAGCACTTAGGAGTCATTTCCATAGAATGATTTGTAGATAGCATCCACTAATAATCCCTATAACACACTGAGTACACACTGGTAGCACACATCACAGAAGCAGGGAGCATGGGTTATTTTCTCAAGAACATATACGAGCCACCAGAGGAACACATTTATGCAACTGATGAAGCACTTACATTATTTAACACAGATCCACAACAATGTGTAATGTAGGGAAATTTACACATAATCAAAATGCAAATTGCTAATGAACAACTTGAAGATCAAATAGAACCAAAAAAAAAATATTCTAATACTAAGCATGCATAGAACTAATAACAAACTGGTATAATTAAATAACATAAAGTGAATGCACTGATATCATTCTGAAGGGGGCCACATAGCATAATATATATACATATATATCCAAACTCACCATCTTTGCATTGAAGCAAAGTGTCCAATCTTCCATAGGAAAGCACTTCATGAGAATGTTTGTCCAATTGGTGATAACTCTTACATCAGTAAGCAGTGAACGTTTCCCAAGAGATTCCATTGAGCAGAAATTCTAAAAAAAAATTTAGAGAAAGAGGAATAAGATTATGAAAATGGAAAATCAATTGCAACATAATTCAATAATTTAATACCGTGATCATAGTCGGGAAATGGGCAGCCTTAGCATAGGGAGCATGCATATCGATGTCACTGAACAACCACCTATTCGCCACTTGAACGTATGCATCAACAAATAAAGATGGAATGTCCATACCAGGACCAACTTGCTCGATCTGCTCCTTCCATACTGTGATGTGTCCGTCGTCATAAATTATTTCACCTGTATTTTGGATGGAATTTAGTTGTGTATTATTCAAATGCATGATAACAAATTAACACAGCAAAAATATTTATTATTTAAATTGAATCTACATAAATTTTATATTTAATGGTTGATGCATAAACAAACATACCAGGTGCATTATTCCTCTCGAATAACCATTGCATGACTTTATTCTCTAATGGCGTGAGGGAGGACCACTTCTCTAGCTCACGTGGGTTGTCGTAGGACGGTGGCAAAACTGCATTCGACGGCTTTCGGTCACGCTTGGGTTTACGGGGGGAGTAAAAAGGTGTTGAGCGATCCCGCTTCCGTGAATTATCAGCTTCTTTAGATGGGACGTTGGGCGAAGGTGGAGGATCCAAAAAGTCATCATCGGCCCCAGCTTTCTGCGTATGAATTCAACATTAATAAATATGGGGGATAATGAATAAAACAAAAGACAGCAAAAGGGGAAAGAAAATTGGCAGGCAATTGTACAGGGAATTCAATTATGCATAGACCGACACGAGAATATTGAAATAACATATACTGAAACTGTGGCAGCACAAACTTATTAGTTACAGATCATTAAATAATTTTTTATAGAACACACACATATCAAAGTGGATATTATTCAGTACCTCACTAGTCTCCATGCAAAATAGTTCCCGGACTGGCTGCAATTTGGAGGTCGGTTCATTTGCTGCATGGCTACTAACTCCATGCCTGACTCCACCTTCTTTCTCGACCGTACAAGGTGGATCAACATTTTCTTTAACAACACCATCACGACCCGCAGACTCGGCCTCATCAGCTGCAGCATTTATCTCCTGGAGGGATAACTTTGATATTATTGCATGACCAAGGTAAAGGGTAATGTTGTTATTATTGATTGGCAGAAAAGAAAAAAAAAATAAAGACATAACATACTAACCGCCATCAGTTCCCTACTATAATGATGGGCGAGCCTAAAAGATCCCAGTTAGGCTGCGAACTGGGGGGCAAGTGTGGGGGTGATGGGCACAGAAATCCAGGATTCAGACCCACTGGTGTGCGGAAAACGTTGGGTGTAGGAGCACAGCCCTGAGGAGTATCCATAGAGATCACGTTGGCAGGTTCAACCCCATTACCACCAGATGCATCACCTACTACTCCAATATCATTTGAATCCTCTGTCTGGTTTTGCAAATTGGTCTCACCTCCAGCTGCAGCCTGTGCTTCAACTTCAGCAGCCCATACCTCCCCAATCTCAATACATCCCAATTCAAGGTCGACTTCCTGCAGACATTTTTCCAACACTGCAATTTCCCCCTTGAGGCGATAATACTCAGCTGTTAGAAAAGCTTTCCTCCGTTGAGTATCTGTAACACCAGGTTCCTGCAAATGGGGAATGGAATCCCATCATGAAAGTATTTTGATATGATATGTGTATTAATAATCTACTTGTACGTTTACCTTTTGTTTTTCTTGATCGGGACAGTCCACCTTTTCATGCTCCCGTGTTGGAGATGCAGCCTGTTATTCAGAGTGTTATTTGAATAAAATTAACTATGTTGCAGCTTGTGAATCAATAATCACGTTGGTATGGGAACAGGACATTGTATTGAAAAACTAATGTATCACAGCCCTGTCAGGTGTGTAGCATTTTACATATTATAGTATAACACCATGCAACGTAAAAAGAACATTGAGTTGTACGTATGTATACTACCTTGTCATCGGTTGTTGTAGCAGCTTCCGGGATATTTGTTTGGTCTGCCTCGGTTGGAAGCACATGTCCAACATACTTCTTAACATCATCCAAGGTGAGACACCTCTTCAAGCAGCACGTATAAGACCCACCCGATTTACATTCAATGAAGTCGAAAAACACATGCTATAACAAATTAAAACATAATAAGCAGAATGCACGTACTACTACAATCAAATTAATGTAAGAAACCAGTACAAAACCATACCATTATGCAGTGGAAGTCACTTCCCAGACGTTTTCGTAGCTTAGGCCTAACATTGGCATCGGATTGAGGGGGGGAGATCATCCTAAAAATGGAGTCTTGTACAAAAAAGGCCCAATTATGGTCACGAGCGATCTTCCTTGTACGTAGCATAGTAAGTAATCCAAGCCTGAGGCGGCGATTGGGAAGTGGGGCAAGAACAGCACCAATACAGAATAATGCATACAGCCTCCAGTACTCAAGCAACCCCATTTGATTCGACCATTCAGGCGAATTTACAAGTTCAGACAGCCTATCCCAATTAACATTGGTCTTACCCTCCTCACACAGGTTAAACTTTGCTCTAACCTGCATACAAAGGGGATCGTCCTCCGTTATCTTGTCCATGGTTATTAAATCTCTCCCAAGTCCATGAGGGAGGTCATAGACAGCAGCAATTCGCTCGGGTGACAGCTCCAAGGTACGCCCATCACTAAAACGGAAGCACTTCGCATGGTGATCCCACGCCTCCATTAGGTGCACCATGGGAATCACAGGAACATGATTGCCTTTTATACGCAGCATCCCTGCAAAACAAGAGCCATTAATGTAGTCCCACCTGCCATCTGAATGATTAGCAGCAAGCTTCTGGTTTACATCGAACACCAGCTTCGGCACACAGGCCAACTGTGTTGCCCTTGCTCTATCCATGAGACTCTCCATCCTGCATCATAAAATGAATCCAACCTTCATACACAAAATATACAACTCCAGCTTCACATACAAAACAATAAAGCACGGTTTAAAACTTCGACACAGTTTAAAACTTCACTTCCAACTCCAACTTCGCATACAACCAACTCAGTGAAATATTCAACACAGTTTAAAAAAATACAAAAGCATAATAAAATGAGCAACATAGGCAGCACATTACCACACCCACAAAATCAACTATGACCATGCCCTCAACCATATTACTGCAACAAATTATAACACATATCAAAAAAAATTGTTTTAGTAAACGCTGAGTAAATGCACAACTCACTAAATCGGGCAACACATGCAAACCTAACAATCCAACCCCCTGTCGAACAAATAACGCGGTGAATGCGCCAATCAAACAAAGGGGATGCGGAATGTGGCTGGGACATTTTTAGAACTTCACCGGAGGGAATAGGGCACACAAAAAACCTACACAAATCTACCCACCTTACAATGAAATGGGTTTAAACTTACAACAACGAGCGTGCGACATCACAGGAAAATACCGATTTAATCAAATCGAACTCGCTACAGAAAAAAACGAAATCGAAATCAACTCACCCGGCCACTAAATCGAGCGTGCTACAGAGCAGAGAACACCGACGGCGGCGGAAAAAACTTCCTTCAAGTGCGACTGGAGAACGGTGATGGGAGGAATGTGATATCGTTCAACCGAGAGAGAACCGAGATCGTGTTGGGAGGGGGAAATAAATTCTTTGTCGGTTTCAACGAGGTTTGGGATGTTTTACAACTGAAAAAGGAATGATATTGTGTAAGTCCAAAAGTGGTCCAAAAGAATGAGACAAAAAATCGAGAACACAATCTGCTAATAATTTAAAAAAATTCTCAGAATTCCAAAAGATTTGGATAATAATTGTGATCCATTACACGTGTGGAACATTTACTGTACCCCACAATTAATGCCCACAAAATCCGTTATTAAATTAGCCTAAAAAAGATTCAATTAGCATAACACTATTAAGGTAAGAAAATATGTAATTAAACTACCATATGACAGCGCAGCACAAACCTTGCAGCTTGAGAACATGTCTGCAAATGCAGAGTCTGCATAGGAACCCACTTGTTCCTCTGGGGGTCTGAAACGGACAAATTTGTCCAAAAACTAGTTAGCAAACATCATCCCATCACAACCTCAAATCATGTCGAGTAATTACATATATCGAGGTTAATATTTGTATTAGGTTTATTTATGTAATTGTGCTTTGTGCACCATGTTAAATCAATTAATGTTGTAGGATTAAACAGAGAAACGCAGTGCATAAATGAAAGCGCGAACTTTTTCTTCTTTTTTTTTGGGGGTAACCATTCTTCTAAAAAGTTAAATCATAGTATTAATTTTATATTGTTGGCTAAAAAGAAGTTCATTTTATTTTGGGAATTGGACTTGACTCAAGTGGTTAAGCTCTCTGACTTTTAACCTGTAGGTAGAGTTGTAAATAGAACAAACAGTTCGTGAGCTGAGCTCATTTCGACATGTGTTCGTTCGTTAACAGCTCGTTCGGTAAGTTAAACGAACCGAGCTCAAACACATAATTTGGTTTGTGTGTTCATTCGTTAAGTTCGCGAACAGTTCGGAATTCTTTTTTAATTGAAATATATATTATAAAAGATAAATATTTTATCTAGTTGTTCTTTCCATTTTCCATTTTTCTTAATTTCACATTTCTCTCATAAATTATACTACAATATACATTGCATTTTCACACCTAATTTAATTTTAAAACAAATAAATTTATTAATAAAATAAATGGTTCGTTAACTGAGCTCGACTAGGCTCGTGTTCGTTCGTTATTAGTTCGTTCGTAAGGTTAAACGAACAGAGCTCAAACATGAAAATTGGCTCGTTAAGAGTTTTTGCTCGGTTCGTGTTCGTTCGTTAAGCTTAAAGAACAGAACTCAAACACTTGAAGCTCGGTTCGGTTCGGCTCGTTTACAGCTCTACCTGTAGGTTGAGTGTTCAATTCCCACACGGCCCACTATCTCTCCCCTTTATCCTAATTGTGTGGTATGAGCCCCCACAACCCCTTTCATACCCTGTATAGGCTGTTAAGAAAAAAGAAAAATTATTTTGATTTTTATGTGTGCTAAGAAATGCTATATATAGAGGGATGAGGTTTAGGGTTCCGGTCACGACGCCTTTGGGTAAGAGAGTTCCAGGCCATTCAGAGGGCGGCCCAAGGCAGCGGAGCGGGGGAGTTCCGTGGAAAGGATATGAGGGGTCACGTCGGACAAGCTCAGGAGGAGGGATGACAGTTGGAGCACATAAGGAGAGGGGTGACTGGGTTGGGGTTTTCGTGGGAAACATTCCGGCAAATGCGGTCATTGGACCTCTATTAAGGAAGATTGGTATGGTGGCACGAGTTAGGAACTGGTTTATCCCAAACAGATGCTGGGAGGCGAGAGGAGTTAAGTTTGGCTTCTTCCGATTTGAAGGACAGGAGGAGGCGGAAAAGGTGATCAGATTAATGAACGGGCTGCGGTGGATGGGGTCAGCTCTTAGAGCGAACTGGGCGCTGCCTAGTAGAAGAAACTGGGGCGATGGGGCGGACCTTAGAACAGGAGGCAGGGTGTCGGGGGAGAGTAGGGGTTTTCATAAGAGTGGAAGGAATGGAGACATGCAGATGGGGTTCCGGAGTGCATGGCGGGACGAGCGTTCTTATGTGGAGGTAACAAGGGACGGAGGTAAGAAGGTGGTCGGAGCGGGCCAGAAGGGGGAAGTGGTGGAACTAAACACAGAGAGGGAGTCTCAGGATTGGCTCCGGCGATCGGCGGTGGTTGAACTAAAAGATCTTGGGGGGCTGAAAGGTTTCCAAGATTGGTTTTATGAGGGACGGCATAAAGATGGTGACATAAAATACGGGGGGGGGGGGGGGGACTTCTGCTGGTAGTGGGGTTTCAAAGCTTCGAGGCACGAGACTCATTCCTTTCGGACAGCGGGGATCGCCATTTCGTAGAATCGAAAAGACGTTGGGAAGTTGGGACAATCGTAAGGAAACATTTGGTGTGGCTTTACATATACGGTATGCCGTTTGAAGGGTGGGGAGAAGCTAATTTCCAAAGGGTGGTAAGCAAGTGGGGAAAAGTCATCTCGGTCGACAGAGACACGGCAGATCGCAAGCGATTCGATCGGGCTAGACTTTTGGTGGCGTTGCACAAAGGTGTTACTGTTCCATTGAACTTGAGTGTCAAAGTGGGCAGAGTTGAATCCAATATCCAGTTGGTGATAAACTACAGTGAAGCTGCGGTGGTTGAAGATGTCCTGGGAGATGGTTGGGGATCGAATACAGCTGGTCAAAGCATTATCCAGGCTACCAACGACGGGCTGCCGGAGAAGATAGGTTACAGGGGGTCCGGGAGCATTGGGCATAGGGAATCGGGACGGACGCAGGACGAACTGCATGGGGAACATGAATTTTTAAATGAGGCGGCCGTTTCTAATGATAACCCTCCTAGAGCATGCGAGCACACCACTCAGAAACAGTGGAATTGCATGATAGCTGGGCGGGAAGGTGACAAAACTACAGATGAGGCGGTAGTGATTGGGCCAGATTCGAGTGGGCCAAATAATATGGGGATAGGGTTGGACCAAGATTGGGAGCCCACTCCCAACGGGCCTGTAGAATTGTTAAAGTGTGGGTCAATTTTTAGGGAGGATAGGGGTGGGCCGTCTAGATCGGCTGAGAAATCTGGGGCCAAACAAACTGGTGTCGAGAATGTTGTGCAGTCAGATAAAGATAATAGTGTCGAGATTAGAGCGGACATAATTGGGGAAATTGATTTGAGGGAAGAGGAAGTTGAAGTTGGAACCTCTATCATCGGAGTGGTGAGTCAGCCAATGGTAGAGGGGTCGGCGGAGTTGGGAAATGCAGTAGCTAGGGTTGAAGACATTGAGGGTGAAATGGAGTCGGTAGGAGCGGAACTAGGAGCGGAACTATGGGATAGGGAATATAGGGAGGATGTGCCGGAGGGAAGGATGTCAGACCCGTCTACGGAAATTGTCGGAGAGCCATACCCGGAATTGAAGGCGATTAAAGACGTGATGGCTAAGGTTCTGAGTGGGAAAAAGGAAACATCTAGGAAAGGGCGGAAAAGAGGTCGTAAACCTGGCTTGAAGGGTACGCGGGGGATTGGGGTAAAGAGTGTGAGCAAGAATTCACAGGGGGATTGCTTTGCCAAGCTGAAATTTACCACCGTTAGAACACCGAGAGGGATGAGAATTCTCGATTTATCGGAAGCGGAAGCAGTGGTGGATTTGGCAGAAGAGTTGGGGTTGGGTTTTATTCAGGGGAGGGAGAAGGCTCTGGAGAGGGTGCGGAAGGATATTATTAGGGAGCTGTAATAGGGGGTTGTGAGGGGTGTTTGAGGGGATAAGTTCTTATGCGAATAATATCGTGCAACTTGAGAGGCCTCAACGGGGGCGTTAGAAGGAGAGCAGTTCAGAGATTGTGTAAGAAATCCAGACCGACTGTGATATGTTTTCAAGAAACTAAGATGGGTGAGATAAGGGAACGCTTGGTATTTCGCCTTTGGGGATCGAAGGGATGTAGATTCAAATTTCAGGAAGCCATTGGGAATGAGGGAGGATTGTTGGCTATTTGGGATTCGGAATCGTGTTCTTTGGAGGTGGCAGAACAAGGACATCATTATTTGTGGCTCAAGGGATCTATTAAAGACATTGAGGAGGTAGTAAATATTATATGTGTTCATGCACCAAATAGTAGAGGTGATAGAGCGGACTTTTGGGCGTTTCTAGCAAATCGGTGTGTAACGGGGAACGGAGAGCTATGGTGCTTCGCGGGGGACTTTAATGCCGTTTTGTCTGAGGAGGAAAGGAGAGGGGAGAGTTGGGACTCGGGGTCATGTAATGATTTCAAAGAGTTCATCGACATTCTTGGATTAATAGATTTGCCTTTGGAGGGAGGTTTGTACACTTGGGTTGGGAGAGGTGGGAGGGCTAGTAGTAGAATTGATAGGTTTCTTATTTCCCCGGGGTGGCTCTGTATTAGGGGGGCTGTGTGTCAGAGGCGTTGTGATTCCGTGCTATCGGACCATTACCCTATAGCTTTGGAAGTGGGAGAACATAATTGGGGACCAATTCCGTTCCGATTTTACAACTATTGGACAGAGGTTAAAGGTTTTAGTGAATTAGTGAGCTCGGTCTGGAGGGGTTCGAGGAATGAGAATGGTGGTGATAGTGGGGGTAAGATATTCGCCAAGCTGAGGGCGTTGAGAGTCGAGATTCGTAAATGGGATGGATATGGCGCTGCGGAGTTGGAGAATCAGGTACAAAAACTGATGGCTCAAATTGGGGAATTGGAGACAGGGCTGGAGGAAGGGGAGGATCCAGAGTCCATCAGGGCAGATTGGCTTAGTAAAAGAGGCGAGCTAAAAAAATTGTGGTTGGCGGAAGAAAGACGATGGGCTCAGAAATCTAGAGTCAAGTGGCTTAAGGAGGGAGATCAAAACTCAAAATTCTTCCACGCGGTCACTAAAATTAATCGGCGGCGGAATTACATCGGATCGGTTCTTGTGGATGGCGTGACTATTCAAGAGCCAAAGGAGATCAAGAAGGCGGCGGTAGAACACTTCAGTAAATTATTCACTGTTTCGGAGGTGGAAATTTTTGATCTTTCTAATATAGGGCTGCCAAGAATGGATCATGTGGACAGTCACTGGCTAGAACGAGGTTTTGAGGAGGAGGAAGATCGAGAGGCAGTGTGGAGCTGCGACGGGAACCGTGCGCCAGGGCCGGATGGATTCAACTTGGGTTTTTTAAAAAAGTATTGGGAGTTAGTGAAGAATGAAGTGATGGAAGTGTTTAGGAAACTTGAGGCCGATGGTAGTCTCCCAAAAGAGTTGGGGGGATCCTTTATTGTGCTGATTCCTAAGGTAACTAGACCGAAGGACTTCAACGAGTATAGACCAATTTCTCTTGTCGGGAGCATTTATAAAGTGATTACCAAAGTATTGGCTAGGGGCTACAAGGCGTTATCAATGAGCTAGTTGGACAATCACAAATGGCATTCGTGAGAGGAAGGCAAATATTGGATGGCGTTTTGGTCGCATCCGAGGTAATCCACTCGGTGCAACAATCCGGTAGAAGGGGGTTTGTGTTTAAGTTGGACTTTGCGAAGGCCTATGACGTGTCATGGGAAGCTTTAATTAGGGTGCTTGAAGCTATGGGCTTTGGAGGTCAATGGATTAAATGGATAAAAGAATGTATTACCTTCACCACGGCAGCCGTATTAATCAATGGATCTCCTTCCTCATTCTCCAAAATGCATAAAGGGCTGCGACAAGGTGATCCAATCTCACCATACCTATTCGTTTTGATTGTGGAAGTCCTGAATTGTTTCTTGAAGGCAGCGGCTGAAAAAGGTTTTTTTAAGGGCCTGGAAGTAGGAGCAGGAGGACCGACTGTTTCTCACCTCCAATATGCCGACGATACGATACTGTTCTGCGAAGGCGAGATGAACCAAGTAATAATGATTAAAAGAGTGTTGAGATGCCTTTCATACTCCACTGGTTTGAAAATCAATTTCGCGAAGAGTTCCTTGTTGGGGATTAATTGCACAGATGAAGTTGTTGCGGAGGCTGCTAATATTTTGGGTTGTGGAGTGGGGAGATGGCCGATGTCGTATCTTGGGATACCCATTGGAGGAAGGATCAATAGTATTGGAATTTGGCAACCGGTGATTGAAAGAATGGAAAAAAAGCTCGCCGGATGGAAGGGTAGGATGCTATCTCAAGCGGGTAGAGCTTGTCTTATTAAATCTGTTTTAAGCAATCTACCCCTAGATTTTATGTCCATCTTTAAGATTCCGAAAACAGTGGCAAATAGGTTGGAAAGTCTTAAAAGGAGGTTTTTTTGGGGTGAATGGGAGGGGACAAGGAAGATTCATACTATATGCTGGGAGAAAATATGTCGTCACCAGGAAGATGGGGGGCTGGGGGTATGGAATTACGAGAAATTCAACACTGCCTTACTCTTGAAATGGCGATGGCGCTTTGGGAATGATAACTCGCTGTGGAAGGAGGTGATCAACTCCAAATATTACAAGGGGGAAGCAGGGTTAGTTCCAGGCGAAATCCAATGTAGATCTCTTTGGGGTAGGATTTGCAAAAGTTGGGGTGAGATGGCAAAGGAGTTAGCAGGGGGAGGGTTTATGATCCTGGTGGGAGATGGCTCTAGAACTCGGTTGTGGCAGGACAATTGGGTAACAGAAGGTCGACCACTTAAGGAGTTGTTTCCCAGATTATTTGCTTTGGCCTCCAACAAGAATGGTAGGATTGTAAAGTATGGGAAGTGGGAAGGATTTTGCTGGATATGGGACATTAATTTTCGCAGACAGCTTTTTGACTGGGAGGTGGGGGTTTGGTTATCAATGGTTGAAGTGCTTAATGGGAACAGGTTGAACCGCTATATGAATGATCGGTTGATATGGATTAGAGAGGGACGAGGGGTGTTTTCTACTAAATCGTGTTGGGTGAGACAGGATGGTGGGGAGGGGACGGGGATGCAAAGGTTCTGGAAAATTTTGTGGAAACTTAAAGTTCCATCGAAGGCTAAAATCTTAGTTTGGAAGGTGGCTCATAAAGCGGTATCGGTCAAGGAAATCCTAGCCAAGAGAGGATGTATCGCTGAATCCGAAGCTCTTTGTTCACTTTGCGAGAAAGATGTGGAAACCATCGACCACTTGTTCTGTAAGTGTGACTTTGCTTCATCATTATGGTATCAAGGACTTTATTGGTTCGGTTTTTGTGGTGTACTCCCTGGTAGGGCAGAGGTGTTATTGGCATGGTGGGTTGAAGCTTGTTCAAAAAATAGTACGAGAATGCAATGGTTGTTTATGGGTGTCGTTGTGATATGGACTGTTTGGAAGAGTAGAAATGCTAAAGTATTCAAAGGACAATCTATACGCATAAAGGAAGCTGTGGAAGAGGTACTATGGAGGGTGGGACTGTGGTGGAAGGTGGCGGAAGGTGATGGTGTTCTCGATCCAAACTATATGGGGTCATACTTTCCAGATGGTCTGATTGGGACTCGGATGGTAAACAACAGAATTCCAAGAGGAAACCTGACATGGGAACCGCCGGCTAGAGGTTGGTGGAAAGTCAATACGGACGGGTCGTCGCTCGGGAATCCAGGTCCAGCCGGGATAGGAGGGGTTATAAGGAATGACGAAGGTGAGGTGATATTCGTTCTATCGGACTATATTGGAATTACAGATTCTACGGAGGCCGAAATAACGGCTGTCAGCCGTGTATGTTCTGCCTTGATACGCGACCAGGGGTTCCCATTGCCTAGAATTCTTTTTGAATGTGACTCCTCAAATGTGGTAAAATGGTTGGAACGCCCGGAGCTTTTCCCATGGAGATTCCAGCAACTAATTGGGCCGGTGACTGATTTGCTGAAGTTCGCCGGAGGGTCGAGAGTACAGCACATTATGCGAGAACGTAACCAGTTGGCGGATAACTGGGCTAGAAGGGGCGCAAATGAAGAGGGCAAGGTGGAGGAATGGTGTTCATCGGCATGGTCTGCGATGGCTTGATTTGGCTGTGTAACTTTCCCCTTTTGTTTCTGTCCTATGGTTTTTTTGTACGTGTCTGTTGGACTGCATTGTTGTTGCTTGCAGTCTGTGTAATTGCAATTGAAGTAATAAATCCCTCTTTTTTTCTAAAAAAAAAAAAGAAATGCTATATATAAGTACATATTTGCCCTTTTTATATAGAAAGTAAAGTACGAATATAGTACTAAATATTTTTTTATATTTAATTACTGGGGTAATTAAAGTAGTACTAGTACTAATCAGAAAGTATTACTATAATTCCCACCAAAAAAAACAAAGTATTACTAAAAAAGGGATAAGTATTAGAACATTAAAAAGAAATTGAATAATCTATATATATATATATATATATATATATATTAAAGCATTACTGAACAACACATCTGTAACGCCCCGAAAATTCAAACCTGATTTTCGCAAGCATTACCGCCGTACTAACTATCCTAAACTAGTGGCCAGCTAATTTAAAACAGCTAGTACAAGGCTGAGCAAACCTAAAGTGATCATCTGATTAATCCAATTTCATGTGAAATCTAAAAATAAAGTAAAACACATAGGCACATAGAGAATCCCCACATAATAATTGAATAAAGACAATCCCTGTCAGAGTGTCAGGCTACAAGCCTATCAAAACATAATCTAGCATCCTGCCATAATACACATATAGCAGAAACAGGGCTACCAGCCCAAAGCATTAAAGCACGTAAGGCCACAGACCGACATAAAATAAATCCTAGGCTCACAAGCCTCAACTAACAATAATCCAAATATCCAAAAGAAACCATAGCAGAGTATCACATAAACACATATAATAATATGAACATCAAAGTCCTATCTATATGATCTCTCAAAATCCCAAACCCAGTCATGCTCCGGCGCCTCCAGCAGGATCTATAAAACAAGCAAAGCAAAGGGAGTCAGTACAACGTACTGAGCAAGGGATATGCGTGCAGGGGAAATAAAGGGGGAAACACGCTATAAGAATAAGCAGAATATAAATAAAGCGGAATATAAATAAAGCGGATAAAACATCACACCGTCCCATACCGGTGCTTCAACCACAAACATACAAATGGCATAAAATAAAACATCACACCGTCCCATACCGGTGCTTCAACCACAAACATACAATTTATGCAAGTGATGCATGGCCTAACATACACCTATCTACCCTATATGCAAATGCAATGAATATGCCTAGCCGGCAACCTAAGAACCCGGGCGGTATGAACCCACGGGTGAGGATATCATCAACTCCAACCCGTTACAGGGTAACATACACCATCCCCGCAGGGACCACAGGCGTCACAGCCCAAATCATCCACCCCGAAGGGCCAACAGGCATAACATCCAATCATCTCAGGCATAACAGCCAATAATCCACCCCGAAGGGCCAACAGGCATAACAGCCAATAATCCACCTCGTAGGGCCATCGGGACTCAACAACACCTGTGAAGGCTGCCCTATCAATCAGAACAACCCATCGGGTTAATAGCCGTCAATTCCAATGCAATAACATGCATATGACAGTACCATGATGTTCAAGCACCTAATCACTAGGTTCGCATGCTTCTCAACACATAAAAAATTCAATACAAATCCCCTAGGCTAAGCCATTAACATTATAATTCAATAATCAAATGGATAATTAATAATATCACGATCTAACAATTCCTCCAAGCTATTCAACAACCCCATGGCTAATGATCATTCCCCGATTTATCAATAACATTTGGAGAATTCGTAACAATAAATCAACAGCCTCCCTGAGTAATATAAATACTCCCATATTTTAAATCATCGCAAGAGATTCATAATTAATCAATTAGAGCGAGGAATTCGATAATAATAAACAAATAAGCATTCATCACCCTCTAAGTGATATGGCAATCCGAGAAGCATCCAATCATCTAAATTATCATACAGTAAGCTTAAACCATCATAATTATCGTGAATAATAAACCTGCAAATAACACATAAGAGAAAACGAGCAAAAACCCGATATCATCCAATATCACCCCAACACACATAAAAATGCAAGCATAACCCCTTGCCTTTTATAATCGATCTTTAAGGTTTATTCTTGTTAAGTCTTCAACCTTCCACTGGCTCCATTACCAACTCACGGTTGCACCCTATATAAAAAATATCATCACAAAATTAAAATAATTTACCAATACCAACACATTTGTCTCCTCCTCCTTCCGACACCAACAACATCTCCAATCCCTTCTACACTCCCATCAACCCAACCACTCAGCTTTTCTCATTCTATGTTTATCAACATAGAATTAGATAATTCTAAAGTACTTCAACAAAGCCAAATAATGAGGATTAATCCATCACCCAACATAATATTCTAACTTTAAGCATGCAAGTGTTCTCACATTAACCACTAGCAAGATATCTCAAATAATACACTTAACACCAACAAGCATACTTCTAACAAGTACTCCAATATCCAATTCCCACATTTAAATTAACCATTTAAATCAACATCCACCAATTCATCAAGACAACCAATCCATAACGCATCTATATCACCACAATACCAAATAACTCAAGACTTAGCCAAATCCCTTAATTTAATCAATTGGAACCAACATTCCAATGATATTAGTTAATTAAATTAACCAATACCAATGATCTCATGTTTACCAACTTAGAATCTGACAACACCAAAATTACCAACAAATGCTCATAATGAAACTTTAGCAATTTATTCACAAAATCCTTAATATATTCCACAATGTTTAAAAAGAGATTTTATAAAAATTCCCACCATGACTTTCTACCAATCTTCCAACAAATTACTTCCAACATATCAATATGATCCAAGATCTACTACAAATTTCACTTTCACTCAAACACCCAATGGTCGACATTCTCAACAATCAAGAACAAGCATCATACTTAACCATTATTCATTTAATTTAAAATTCCCATGCTTCCAAATCTAATTCATTCAACATCAATAACCAAGAATGCATTTCCAATTATAAAATAAAATCCAACTACTTAATCAATTACAATAAATTATACCCAATTTATTCAAAATCCAAGCATGCTCCAAAATCAACCAATTACTAAGCCTATCCAAGAATTTCCCCACATAATTCTTCCAATATTCAATGTTGACTCACCAATAACTCATAGAAATTAAGCCTACTCATCAAAACAAGAAATCGCAATCAAATCAACAAGGGCAAGGCATTCAATCAAACATGGAACAGTAAACAAGAAAATCGCCAAATAGACCAACACCACCACAGCTGCCATATCACCACCACGCCGCCACCACTGCCAACTGCTCAGACCACCACCGCCGTGCCAAGACCACCGCCATCACCGGCGGCAGGAGCAGCAGACAGAGACAGCGGCAACAGCCGCATCACCGGCACGCCGCCGCGCCCAACCAAAGCGACGCCTCCCAGGGTGTCGCCTCCACCTCTCCTCGCCACCGCCACTCCGGCGCCTCCCCCTCTCCTCCGGTGAACAGCCAGTTCCTCCATGAAATGGAGCCCGATGTTCTACCCAAAAATCCCCAAATTCGAACAAAAGAAGAATAAGAAGGAGAAGAGACTACACCTTGGAGAGAGCTTGAGAGAATTCCATGATCCACAGTCCATCACCATCCCCATCGTGTCATCCACTCCAAGAAGTGCCCTAATTTTTGCCTCTCCAAAGTGACGGGAAGAAGGTTGAAAAGGAAATCCCCAATCTGTAAAAGATCCCGATCTATTAAGTGTGAATGGCTCATGGTGTGGGCTTGGGCTCTAGTAGGCTTGGTCATATTCCATGGTTGGGCCATTCTATTTCATCCCACACTTTATTTGTTTAAAGGGCTTCAAACAATTCACACATGTATATAATTAATCCATATTATCTAATCCATAAATAAATTAATTAATTATGGATTAATAAATCAGGATGTTACATTCCCTCTCCCTTAAGATCATTCGTCCCCGAATGATCTAAGGTTATGGATCAACATGTTATCTCCACTGAATTTGAGTGTGATCCAACTCTGAACATCTTTCCCCACATGCTTCCTTTAGTCCCCTCCATCATATCTCGAACCCCATGTTGGGACCATAGTGCTTTACCTTAGGTCGCCTTCTGCTGAAATACTTTATCATTCAAGTGATTGATCGCTTTTAGTAACGATTCACGTTCTTGACTCTTGTCAAACTTCATCTGAACAGCTTCTATGTTTTTCTTTGAATCATATACCACTCCTCTCAATTGGAGATACATGGCATACATCATCTTCTATTATCTCGAGTCTCTTTTCAGCCTACCTCTGATAATTTCCGACAACCCTAGTTGTCTTTTTAAGAGTTCCGAACTCAACTCTTCTCATTTCGAATAACAACTCATTAGTCGAGGGATGTTACACTTCACTTCCTTTTAAGTCTTAAACACTGCCAAACAGATACTCGCACGCCGTTCATTGTAAAAGAATCTTTACTTCGGCCATCTTGTCAATAACTTAGCAATGCTAACGAATCCCTCAATGAACCTGCAGTAGTAATCAACTAGACCCAGGAACTACGGGTTTCACCAACATTCTTTGGGGCTTGCCATTTCAACACAACCTTAACCTTTGCAGGGTCCACTGATATACCCTCTCTAGAAATAATATACCCCAGAAATGACACCTTCACCAACTAGAACTTACACTTGGAGAGTTTAGCATACAACTTATGCTCCCGTAATATATTCAAAACAATACACAAGTGGCCCGCGTGGCCGCGTGTGACTCACGAGTCGGTGAGCAAAAACGAGGATATCGTCTATGAATACAACCACAACCACATCCAATAAGGGACAAAATACGTGAAAGATCGCCGGTGTTTTAGTCACACTGAAAGGCATGACTGTGAATTCAAAGTGTCCATAGCGAATCCTGAAAGATGTCTTAAGCCTATCAGCCTCCACCACCTTATCTGATGGTAACCTGACCTCAAATCAATCTTACTGAACACAATGACCTCTCTCAACTGATCAAATAAATCCTCGATCCGAGGTAAAGGATACTTGTTTTTTCACCGTAATTCGGTTCAAAACTCTATATTCGATATACATCCTCATCGAACCATCCTTCTTAACAAACAACACATGAGCTCCCCAAGGCGAGCTACTCAGCTGAATATATTCCCTTACAGAAGCTCGGTTAACTGTTCGATCAACCTCTTAAGCTCCATAGGAGCCATACAGTAAGGAGTCTTAGAAATAGGAGTTGCTGCATCAGGCATCAGCTCAATGGTAAAATCAATCTCCCGAGCAGGTGGAAGACCAAGAATTTCGTCAGGAAATACATCCCTGAACTCACACACAACCGGGACATTCGAAACAACATGAACCTCTGCTCAAAGATCCCACATTTGCCACAGGGTGAAAACAACCCCTATGCAATACATCACAAAAAGAGGTAACAGAAACCACATTAATAGCAAGTGGAATCAAAGAAGGTTGGTAAGAAACATACTTACCCAAAGCATCACAAAAGGATATTCGTGGAACACCACAATCGATCACAGCACGATGGCAAAACAGCCAATCCATGCCCCATAGTACGTCAAAATCAACCAGGCTAAAGACCACCAGGTCAGCCCTGAATTCACGACTCTCGATGCTCAACACATCATCTTGCCATAAATGATCACTTCGAATAATATCACCCGAAGGTAAGGAAACTGGCATCTGGTAAGGCACCAACGATCCTACTTCGTGCTCCCGCACAAATCGCAAAGCCACGAAAGAACGCGAGGCTTCCGAATCGCACAGTACTAAGGCAGAATGATTCACAACAGTAGTAGTTCATACTCCATGCTTACGAATGAAATTCAGAATATCTAATGAACATGAGGCTCCAGAGTCAAACACTATAACCGCAATACAAAAACGACATGAATAATCCTCGTAACAGGGGAAACGAGTTTGTCTCTCAACCAGAGAGTCAAGAAGAAACACCCACGATACAATAAATTACACTCGTGCCAAAACGTTATCAATCAACATAACATTCCCATCACAAAAAGACGACACGCTTGACAAGCCTTCCTAAGTCGGCCGCTCATCACAAGTGAATTCGGTTCCCTCACGTCACCAATCTCGACATGCAGGACAGTCGCCTTGCCTCAACTCACGCGACAGGCATCTAACATCTTGAAGAACAGATCTCATTTCCTTTTGACTGGCCCAACGTCAACTCTATGCCACGATACATTGTTATTCTTCCAAACCAAACTATAACATCACCGGCATAGCCTAGAAATGGGTTTCCACCCTCATTCGCCTGCAAATGAAATGCACTTGTCTATATCATCCCAATTGATCATCGCACTGGGGAGACTTTCTCAGTACCCTATCTCACTCTCGAGGGTACTTCACACCCGTTTAACCCTATTCAACACATTGATCCCGCTTGGATCGCCATTCAAAGAGCCCAGATTCCCACGAGGCTTTTCCAAACTCTTGAGTCGACATAGATTACAACATTCAACAAACAATGTTAGCAGAAATCACCAACATCCACATCATAGTAACCGAGAGTAGAATACTGAATATAATAAAGAACGAAATAAAAATAAATAAATAAATGTATTCACAGTCCTCAATGACTGTGAAATCACAAGGATCCTGACTGGAGTACCATTATTCTTCCACAGTTCCCCAACTGTGGCTCGACCTGGTATGCACAAAACTCAACATAAAAAAAAAGAAAAAAAAAAATAATGATAAGAATGCAATTCTACACTACATGTATCCCCCGCACATCTCACAGCCTATGTCTACACAAATTTTAATGCAATAAACGAGCACACAGGCTCTGATACCACTCTGTAACGCCCCGAAAATTCAAACCTGATTTTCGCAAGCATTACCGCCGTACTAACTATCCTAAACTAGTGGCCAGCTAATTTAAAACAGCTAGTACAAGGCTGAGCAAACCTAAAGTGATCATCTGATTAATCCAATTTCATGTGAAATCTAAAAATAAAGTAAAACACATAGGCACATAGAGAATCCCCACATAATAATTGAATAAAGACAATCCCTGTCAGAGTGTCAGGCTACAAGCCTATCAAAACATAATCTAGCATCCTGCCATAATACACATATAGCAGAAACAGGGCTACCAGCCCAAAGCATTAAAGCACGTAAGGCCACAGACCGACATAAAATAAATCCTAGGCTCACAAGCCTCAACTAACAATAATCCAAATATCCAAAAGAAACCATAGCAGAGTATCACATAAACACATATAATAATATGAACATCAAAGTCCTATCTATATGATCTCTCAAAATCCCAAACCCAGTCATGCTCCGGCGCCTCCAGCAGGATCTATAAAACAAGCAAAGCAAAGGGAGTCAGTACAACGTACTGAGCAAGGGATATGCGTGCAGGGGAAATAAAGGGGGAAACACGCTATAAGAATAAGCAGAATATAAATAAAGCGGAATATAAATAAAGCGGATAAAACATCACACCGTCCCATACCGGTGCTTCAACCACAAACATACAAATGGCATAAAATAAAACATCACACCGTCCCATACCGGTGCTTCAACCACAAACATACAATTTATGCAAGTGATGCATGGCCTAACATACACCTATCTACCCTATATGCAAATGCAATGAATATGCCTAGCCGGCAACCTAAGAACCCGGGCGGTATGAACCCACGGGTGAGGATATCATCAACTCCAACCCGTTACAGGGTAACATACACCATCCCCGCAGGGACCACAGGCGTCACAGCCCAAATCATCCACCCCGAAGGGCCAACAGGCATAACATCCAATCATCTCAGGCATAACAGCCAATAATCCACCCCGAAGGGCCAACAGGCATAACAGCCAATAATCCACCTCGTAGGGCCAT
Organism: Hygrophila difformis; assembly: GCA_030278955.1. Classification (NCBI taxonomy): domain Eukaryota; kingdom Viridiplantae; phylum Streptophyta; class Magnoliopsida; order Lamiales; family Acanthaceae; genus Hygrophila; species Hygrophila difformis. The sequence goes on from JAOANR010000011.1 coordinate 5,804,991, forward strand.
CGGGACTCAACAACACCTGTGAAGGCTGCCCTATCAATCAGAACAACCCATCGGGTTAATAGCCGTCAATTCCAATGCAATAACATGCATATGACAGTACCATGATGTTCAAGCACCTAATCACTAGGTTCGCATGCTTCTCAACACATAAAAAATTCAATACAAATCCCCTAGGCTAAGCCATTAACATTATAATTCAATAATCAAATGGATAATTAATAATATCACGATCTAACAATTCCTCCAAGCTATTCAACAACCCCATGGCTAATGATCATTCCCCGATTTATCAATAACATTTGGAGAATTCGTAACAATAAATCAACAGCCTCCCTGAGTAATATAAATACTCCCATATTTTAAATCATCGCAAGAGATTCATAATTAATCAATTAGAGCGAGGAATTCGATAATAATAAACAAATAAGCATTCATCACCCTCTAAGTGATATGGCAATCCGAGAAGCATCCAATCATCTAAATTATCATACAGTAAGCTTAAACCATCATAATTATCGTGAATAATAAACCTGCAAATAACACATAAGAGAAAACGAGCAAAAACCCGATATCATCCAATATCACCCCAACACACATAAAAATGCAAGCATAACCCCTTGCCTTTTATAATCGATCTTTAAGGTTTATTCTTGTTAAGTCTTCAACCTTCCACTGGCTCCATTACCAACTCACGGTTGCACCCTATATAAAAAATATCATCACAAAATTAAAATAATTTACCAATACCAACACATTTGTCTCCTCCTCCTTCCGACACCAACAACATCTCCAATCCCTTCTACACTCCCATCAACCCAACCACTCAGCTTTTCTCATTCTATGTTTATCAACATAGAATTAGATAATTCTAAAGTACTTCAACAAAGCCAAATAATGAGGATTAATCCATCACCCAACATAATATTCTAACTTTAAGCATGCAAGTGTTCTCACATTAACCACTAGCAAGATATCTCAAATAATACACTTAACACCAACAAGCATACTTCTAACAAGTACTCCAATATCCAATTCCCACATTTAAATTAACCATTTAAATCAACATCCACCAATTCATCAAGACAACCAATCCATAACGCATCTATATCACCACAATACCAAATAACTCAAGACTTAGCCAAATCCCTTAATTTAATCAATTGGAACCAACATTCCAATGATATTAGTTAATTAAATTAACCAATACCAATGATCTCATGTTTACCAACTTAGAATCTGACAACACCAAAATTACCAACAAATGCTCATAATGAAACTTTAGCAATTTATTCACAAAATCCTTAATATATTCCACAATGTTTAAAAAGAGATTTTATAAAAATTCCCACCATGACTTTCTACCAATCTTCCAACAAATTACTTCCAACATATCAATATGATCCAAGATCTACTACAAATTTCACTTTCACTCAAACACCCAATGGTCGACATTCTCAACAATCAAGAACAAGCATCATACTTAACCATTATTCATTTAATTTAAAATTCCCATGCTTCCAAATCTAATTCATTCAACATCAATAACCAAGAATGCATTTCCAATTATAAAATAAAATCCAACTACTTAATCAATTACAATAAATTATACCCAATTTATTCAAAATCCAAGCATGCTCCAAAATCAACCAATTACTAAGCCTATCCAAGAATTTCCCCACATAATTCTTCCAATATTCAATGTTGACTCACCAATAACTCATAGGAATTAAGCCTACTCATCAAAACAAGAAATCGCAATCAAATCAACAAGGGCAAGGCATTCAATCAAACATGGAACAGTAAACAAGAAAATCGCCAAATAGACCAACACCACCACAGCTGCCATATCACCACCACGCCGCCACCACTGCCAACTGCTCAGACCACCACCGCCGTGCCAAGACCACCGCCATCACCGGCGGCAGGAGCAGCAGACAGAGACAGCGGCAACAGCCGCATCACCGGCACGCCGCCGCGCCCAACCAAAGCGACGCCTCCCAGGGTGTCGCCTCCACCTCTCCTCGCCACCGCCACTCCGGCGCCTCCCCCTCTCCTCCGGTGAACAGCCAGTTCCTCCATGAAATGGAGCCCGATGTTCTACCCAAAAATCCCCAAATTCGAACAAAAGAAGAATAAGAAGGAGAAGAGACTACACCTTGGAGAGAGCTTGAGAGAATTCCATGATCCACAGTCCATCACCATCCCCATCGTGTCATCCACTCCAAGAAGTGCCCTAATTTTTGCCTCTCCAAAGTGACGGGAAGAAGGTTGAAAAGGAAATCCCCAATCTGTAAAAGATCCCGATCTATTAAGTGTGAATGGCTCATGGTGTGGGCTTGGGCTCTAGTAGGCTTGGTCATATTCCATGGTTGGGCCATTCTATTTCATCCCACACTTTATTTGTTTAAAGGGCTTCAAACAATTCACACATGTATATAATTAATCCATATTATCTAATCCATAAATAAATTAATTAATTATGGATTAATAAATCAGGATGTTACAACATCCTACATTTAATGTGGTGTTTCCATTTCAAATTTCTAATTGTTATAGATTTTTGTATTTTTTGATTTATTAATTTTAGATTTTCCAATTATCTATTTATTCATTATAGATTTTCATTTTTTGAAAATATGGAGTTTCCAATTTATATGGAATTAGCACAAAGTTCACTTTTAAATATATGTGAAAGATTTGGAATTTGACATTTGAAATTTTGTATTTTTTATCCATATTATTTGTATTTTTCAATTTACTAATTTTAGATTTTCGCATTTATTTATTTATTCATTTTCTATTTTCATTGAAATATATGAAAATTTCAATTTATATGAAATTTCCACAATATTATATATGGAATTTGAATTCCCACAATGTTCATTTTAAAAAGATTTGAAATATTTAAAATTTGAAATTTGAAATATTTTATTTTATCTATATTATTTTACATTTTTCAATTCAATAATTTTAGATTTTCGTATTTATTTATTTATTCATTATAGATTTTTGCCTATCGTGTATAATATATATCATTTACTTATAAATTCTCACACTATCATCATAGGGAGTGGTTATGATACTACCAATGTGAATGGTAGTACATCAAGACAAATCATCTCAACCATACAAAAATATCCAATGGCTATAAAATAAAAAGGGTAGAATTGTCAAACATAAATAATTATATCTTTAGAAATAAATTCATTCACAAAATCAATTTTGTGGTTTCTATTCTTAAATAAAGATCATATAAAAAATTTACATAAGTTAGCTCTCTTTTGACGCAATTCATGGCATAATAATAGAGAAATTATCTTTATTTATCTCTTTCACTCGTCAGTCTTTCATTCCTCTTAATTTACTATTTTTCTATTTTAATTTCTAAAATATGATAGGATATTTAGATTCCTTGCATCGAGTAGATAAATTTTCATATAAAGAACGTCCAAATCCGAGCTCATTTGAGAAAGTTAGAGCCATTTGAAATTTGTAATATAAATTTTGTTGTATATACTACGTCGCTAAAATGCATAGGCTATGTCACTGAATTGTAAAGTCTCCGTCGCTGAATTGTAAAGGTTCCATCGCTGAATTACATAGCTACCGTCGCTGAAATGTAAAGACTGTGTTTTTTAAAATCGTAATGCACTTCAAATGGCTCTAACTTTCTCAAACGAACTCGGCTTTTGACATTATTTATATGAAAATCTACCTACTCGATGCAATGAATCTAAATTTTCCATCAAATTTTGGAAATTATAAATAGATAAATACCAGATTTTCAAAAGAAAAGATATTTTATGCTCGTTGTTTTGAAAATATGATATTTATATATTTAGACTTTCTTAAATCTGATAGGATATTTAAATTTCTTGCATCGAGTAGATAGATTTCCATATAAAGAACGTCAAAATCGGAGGTCATTTGAGAAAGTTAGAGCCATTTGAAGTTTGTCACATAAATTTTGTTGTACTGGTTATGTCGCTGAAATGCATAGGCTATATCGCTAAATTGTAAAGCCCCGTCGCTGAATTGTAAAGCCTCCGTCGCTGAATTACATAGTGTAACACCCCCATCTTCGGCGCAGCGGAAAGATGGGGTGCTACTTTAGATGTTGCCGGCTCCAGAGTGAAGGCTGTCCCCACAAACCAACATGAGCTCTTTCCAGTGCGCTTTGGCCTTACTCACACACCCTGGGAGACTTCCCAGGAGGTCACCCATCCTAAAATTACCCCAAGACAAGCACGCTTAACTTTGGAGTTCTTATAGGATGGTTACCAAGAAAGAAAGGTACCTTGTTGGTATGGGTAGCTTATTTCACTCTATTTAAGCCATATTCCGGGGTATTACACATAGCCACCGTCGCTGAAATGTAAAGGCTGTGTTTCTGAAAATCGCAATGAACTTCAAATGGCTCTAACTTTCCCAAATAAACTCGGATTTTGACATTCTTTATATGAAAATCTATCTACTCGATGTAAGGAATTTAAATTTTCTATCAAATTTTTGAAATTACAAATAAATTTATACCAGATTTTCAAAGAAAATGATATCTTATTCTAGTTATTTCAAAAATGTGATATTTATCTGGTTAGAATTTCTAAAATTTGGTAGGATATTTAAATTTCTTGTGTTGAGTAGATAGATTTTCATATAAAGAACGTCCAAATCCGAGCTCATTTGAAAAAGTTAGAGCCATTTGAAGTTTGTCATAAAAACTATGTTGTATGGGCTATATCGCTGAAATGCATACTCTATATCGCTGAATTGTAAAGCTTCCGTCGCTGAATTGCAAAGCCATCGTCACTGAAATGTAAATGCTACGTTTCTGAAAATTGCAATTAACTTCAAATGACTCTAACTTTCTCAAAGGAACTCGGATTTTGACGTTCTTCATATGAAAATTTACCTACTCGATACAAGTAACCTATCAAATTTTAGAAATTCCAAAAAAAAAAAAGTAGATTATGAGGGAGAGAGAAGTATGAGCATGAGAATTGAGAAAAATGAATAGAGATTATTTGGATCTTATTGAAATTACAATAGTACCATTTGTATTAATCTTACCCATTAATTTCAATATTTCATCAATGGCTTGGATGTACCGCAGTACATCAAGATACAAGTGTCTCTGCACCCTAACCAAAGCCATCATCATATCGTGTCACTATATATTCACTTTTAAAAATAGTTTTTTTTTTAGGTGAATACCAGGGTATCCCCGGGCCACATTGGACCTAAGAGTAATCCCTCGAGGATCTGCAAGGGCAATTAAGGGCGTCTCTCCCAAAGCAGTTTTTTGCATACACAAGGCTCGAACCCGAGACCTTGCTTAAGCGACTAGAGCCCCCATCCACTCAAGCCTGCTGTTGGTTCACTTTTAAAAATAGTTGAAAGATAAAGTTAGAAATTTTGCATTTTTATTTTATTTATTTTAGATTTTATTATTTTATATTTTTATTTTATCTATGTTAGATTTTATTATTTTATATTTTTTATTTATTTATTTTAGATTCTAGTACTGCATTTATTACTTATTTATAGATTTTCAATTTTACACTACAGAATTATTATGACATGAATTTGCATTTTTAGTTTTTTGCACCATAGAATTACTATGGCGAGGTTTTGCACTTGCAATTAAGAATTATGCTGTGTTTATGTTTCAATATAGTGATCATATTGTAATGCCGGTAATTCTGTGTAGATTTTATCTCAATTTTGGTTATACTTTTTTTTGGTATGGTAAATGATATAATCAAAATATACATTGCACAAAAGATATGTTAATGTGTATATGACAACCCCAATTTTTAGTTTTTAAAAGATATGTTAATGTGTATATGACAACCCCAATTTTTAGTTTTTAAAAGATATTTAATTTTCAATGTATATGGAGTTCTCAAAATTTTCAATTTTAAAAAAATTTGGAATTTCAAAATTATATGAAATTCGTTGTGTATATATGAAGTTATATTATTAAAAGATACATTAATGAATATATGGAAAATATTTTATATAAGCCATATTTTCACAAAGGTTTCTCACTTCTCCTAAAATTAACATACAATTATATATTTGATAATCATTAAAAAAATATGTTTTATAATTATATTATTATAATTGTATATAAATATATATTAAATAATATAAATCATATATATGTTTTATTTATTAAAAATAATACAAAACAATAATACTCCCTCCGTCTCATTCCAAATGTCCTACTTACTATTTTTGGATGTCCCATTACAAATGTCTTCTTTCTATAAATAGAAATAAATTTCCCCTCCAACAACTATGTGGACCCCATCATATACTCACAAACCAACTCTACCTTAATTCCCGTGCCCAACAGTAACAAGACACTTGGAGTGGGACGGAGGGAGTAATTATTAAGGGAATTGTAAAAATTCATATTCTATGGATAATTGGTTTAGAGTAAATTAATTATTTTCGTAAAGCATATAATAAATAAAAGAATCGGGTGTATAAAGAGTATTGGGGGTGCGAGTAGATCCATTAGTAGATAAAGAAGGAAAATCTAAATTTTTTAATCTATTTTTTAAGGAATACTCAATAAGTGTAATACTAGGAAATGACATGGGATTTAAGGTAAGTTAATAAAATTGATTTAGTTGAAGAATTACAACAATTAAATAAATAAACTAAGATGAGTCACATTTGACTTTATTCCTTTTGAGTTTTATTTTAATGTATATCAAAAGTGAATAATTAAGTATAATTATTAAAAATTATCAACTTTCAAACATTCCAAATACGGTCACGTAATATTTATTTCCAAACACCACCAAAAAAGAAAGTGTAACACTTAAAAAGACGAGGAAGTAATTCATTAATCTATATTTTAACATATTTGCAATTGACAGAAAAACAAATATAGATCTAGCTTTGTTAGAATTTGAAAGGCTAACTGCTGCAAATTCTATAAGTTTGAAAATTTTCTTTGGAATGCCGGTACTGAATGAAGTTTTAACGTCTGAAACATATAATCTATTGATACTAGAAGAGACATATTATAACAAGGAAGAAATGAAAGCGAATCATGTTAAGCTATTACCTTTGTTGATTGATGAGCAGAAAAATGTTTATAATAAAATAAAATTTGTAGTTGATAGTGATGATGGTTGATTATTTCTTTCTTTACGTGGTGGAATTGACAAGACATTATCGATAATTTATCTAGAAAACATTATGTTTAGCCCTTCATGGGAGATGTGATATTGTGTTGTCTGTAGCATCCAGTGGAATAGCACCCCTACTCCTTCCAATAGGTAGGACTGTGCATTCTAGATTTGGTATTCCACTAGATTGTGACGAGAATTCTACATGCAAAAAACTTACACTAGAAAAATATTCAACATCTCTTCTCATTAAAACAAAGTTCAATATTTGGGATGAAAATACTTGATTGGTAGAATAATTATAAGTCCGTCTGAATTAATCAAACCAGCTTTTACTCATGTCAGTGATGTGTTAAAATATCTCGTGTCACAAGAGAGAGGGGACTCGAAGTATTAATATGTAATTTAGATGAATTAACTCAAGATAATACAAGAAATGTTGTTTACAATGAAAATTATATCTGGCAAGAATTTTGCACATTAAATACTTCATGTATGTGATTGTAATTGGTAAAACTGATATTTATCTTGGAGATGTACAATTAGACGTGATATTTCTATATGATAATTTTATTAACTCTACGAGAGATCATATAGCGGCAATTGTTGAGAGTATTTATACAAATATAAATTGCACCACTTCAAATCCAGAAATTTTCACTATATATTAACCATCACCCATGAGATTGTTGATACGATTAATGATTACATCATAATATGTATGTCTGCTAATGAAAATGTATATAAATATATATATCAGTTCTAACAATATTTGTCAAGATGATGAGATCATAGATAATGCCAATGAATTATTTTTACTGGAATATCTAAACACGATCATTGTTCTGGATTACCGAACCACGAAATATAATTGAATAAGAATTGCATAGTCACGCTTCTTAGAAATATAGATCAATCAACTAAATTATGCAATGGAAGTATGTTAATAGTAACCAAAATGCGAAACCATATAATTGAAGTTAAACTAATTTTCGATAAACCATGAAAGTATAAAATTCTTGATTGTGAGGGAATTTTTCATATTATTATTTTTTTGAGGCAATGAAAATTTCAGCAAATTGTGAGGGAATTTTTCATATTATTATTTTTTTTAGGAAAAACATTTTATACATTGCAACATTCAATAATACAAAGTCACAATCCAAGACAAGTCGATCAGACATCATCGCCATAGGGCCATGAGAAGCTCTCCTCAGCCTAAAAATTAGAACAGAAATGAATTCAACACTGTAAATAAATATGCGATTCTACCCAGACCTTAGCAAAAATACTAGAGCCATTCCTATACCATGCTGTCACCCTCGGCACCCCTTTTCGCCCAATGATCAGCTAGATCATTTCTTTCCCTCAGGATGTGTTGGATTCGAATGCAACCTGCATGATTGAACACCGGCAAAATGGGCCCTATCAATTCATTAAATCTCCATGGAGTCGATGCAGGATCTTTCAGCCAACCAACAACATTCTTTGAGTCACATTCGAAGCATAATTTCTATAATGGAAATTAATTTTGTTTTAATTTTGAAGCATCATTATTCTTAATTCTTATATTAAAATTTTGTTTTATCTTAATTTAATTTTGAAATTAAATAAAAAATATAATTTTAATAATTATTTTTATTGATCTGTCGGGTTTGTACCGGGCAAGCCACATAAGCTAAAGAATACGGTATGATATGATTTCTTTGTTAGTTTTAAAAATAATTAAATTATATAATCATATAATCCTCTTTTGAATATATATATAAAATCATTACACAATTTTCATTACTTAAAATACAATTTATTATTACCTTATATAATATAAGTATATATTATATAAAATGTATAGTTATGCCCGTCGAGTCTCGACGGGTTAATTACTAGTGGACAAAAACAACAGTAGTTAACTTGAGTGGTTGTGATGAGATATGAATCGTTTAATCTAAGCAAATTATCGAATTCGAACAGCATAAAACTAGTCAGAAAATGTCTACCCATTATAAGTCCACCCGCCATCGAAATGTTACTCGTTGAACAATGTCCAATATAACTAAAAGATTATAATTCCAGTATGGGACACTTCTGCCTTCTTGATCTCAAACTCATGTTTTGTGCCTATTTAACTTCAGCGCCCCGCGATGTGGATTCAAATTTCCACCGGCCAGCTGCAAAATTTTAAATGAGTTTTGAGTGGTTGGTTGATACTAGGCATTTGGGTATCACCCAATTGGCTGCCAACGATATTTGAGTAGTAGTAATTGTATATCATAGTTATTTTCGTAAAGGCTTTCATTGTGAGAACCACATTTGTCCATCGCGACAACGATGAAGCTATAGACAAACATTGCATAGGGTGATAGGACGAAGATGTTTTCAAGGAGAGGCATGCATATGTTTTACGCATGATAGTATTGTTTGTGTGTGATTGATCGATATAGACTTCATTGAAATCGATCTCACACCTGACCTCAAGGCCAGAAAGCTGGCGCCGGGCCAACCTTAGCCAGCCGAATACGGCTACCGTTCTTCTTTCCCAAGTAGTTCCATGTGTCAAGTTTGCTTAAGAGGCAGAAAGCCTAGAAGAGGCCAATTGATGTGTCTTCCAAAGCTTTATTAGAGATTGAGGTGATGCAGGTAGTTACAAGGAAAAAATTTAGGTTTTTACAATAGTGATGCAGTAACTCTCAATTACTTGTGATCAGCAGATCAATGCATCATGTAATAGACACATTGCAGGTGGCCAAACCCAAGCTGTAACTAGCTGTTGAAAATTGAATACATGTGCCAATAATAATTGCCAATGTGCCATCTTGCAGATAAGGAAAAAAAACATTATTATAGTAGGCCGACATCATAACACTCAACAATGGAATATTATGATTTACTATGAATTATGATGAATATATATATATATGTATAGCGAGTGAGTTTGTGTACATACTATGGATATCCTGAGGCAGTGGCGATTCCAGGATTCGAAGTGAGGGTGTGCAAACTTTTGAAGAAAAAAAAATCTACAGTCGCCTTGAGATTACGTGAAAAAAATTCATAACTTAATCTACATCTATTTAATTAAGTATTTTTTATCAACATAAAATAATAGTGAATCATTTAACATGTCTTCACCACTTAAAAGAATTAAACTACACAGACACCTATATACAATCTAGCCTACTTCAGGTGAAGTCAGGGCAAGCCTTTTCTATACAAAGGCTGGACTTCGGTAATTTTGAAAATCTATTTAGTTAAATATGTTCAAACCAGACTTTATAAGTGACCTATTAGTATGCTTATTGTATAGGAATATTTCGTATTATTATTATTATTTTATGTAGAAGAAACTATTAATTTGATCTTATATAAGTTTTTAAAATATTTATAAACTTTTTTCAAATATGTAAATATGTTATATTGCGACATATGTATGAAAAAGAAAAATTTAACATGATTTACTTATAAAAGACTTAAAGTGTGACATATTTATATAAATAGGCCAGCTTAGACCTATAATGTAAGCTTATCAAAGGTATAAACTAGACTTAGGCCTTTAAAAATTGAAGTAGACTTAGATCTTTAAAATCAAAGCTCGGCCTAGCCTATTTCCATCACTACCCATACTCAATATAAGCTCAAACTAAATGGCAAAGAAGAGCTTCACTGTACCATTTTAAAGAATGTGTCTATCTTAGTATTCGAAACACTAATTATTTCAAGAAAATGCTCAATAATTTATTTCCCTTATTATTTACATAGTGTAAACAATTATCATTTGCTCTTAGCATTTACTAATCATCAAACATCGCTAATATGCATTAATAATTATGATGATGTTCAAACATATATATACTTCGAACCAAGCTAGTATATAGATTCTTCAACACAAATCAACAAAACAACTTAAATGTTTACACATATAACAAACTAATTATTTATATAATATTTTTTTTTAAAAAATAAAAGATTAAATTTAAAATTAAAAAAAAAAAAAACTTTTTTTTGAAAATTCAGGGTGGTCAGCTGACCACCCTGTACCCCCCTAGCTTCGCCACTGTCCTGAGGTGATATTTGGACGCAGTAGATGTGCTATGGATTTTGATTTTATACATATGGTAGTATATTTAAATATTCTCTTTCCTTTTTGTAGTTTTCTTAATTGTTGGAAACACTATGGATTTTGATTTTATACATATGGTAGTATATTTAAATATTCTCTTTCCTTTTTGTAGTTTTCTTAATTATTGGAAACACACAGTGGCCTGTGCTTCTCGGTTAAAATCAACTTCCATATGGTAGTATATTTTATGACTTCCATGATGGACGGTTTTGTGTGGCCAAATCAATTCCATTACAGCACAAATTATTTGCGACAGGGAGATCAAAATTGAAATGCTAGACCTAAATTCTTGAGTAACCTGTTTCTAACCTGTGGCACCGGTTTTTTCATTGGTATTGCTGTGAAATAACTGGTGCTGAGGTTTAGTATCGATAGTGTTATATACCTACAGGAGTAGTGATATATATATGTTCATAACGAATACTATGACACATCCTGATTGGTACTGCATATTAAGTTCAATGTGTGGCAATATTGTGTTGTAATTCATATCAACAAAGATTGAATATTAAGGTTACCCTGTGATAATTAACTGTACTTTACAAGTGTTCAACCGAGAAGCATCATGACAGACCACTGTGCTTTGTTGATATGAATTACAGCACAATATTGCCACACATTGAAGTTAATATGCAGTACCAATCAGGATGTGTCATAGCATTAGTTATGAACATATATATCACTACTCATGTAGGTATATAACACTATCGATACTAAATCTCAGCACCAGTTATTTCACAGCAACACCAATAAAAAAAAAACCGATGCCACAGGTCAGAAACAGGTTACTCAAGAATTTAGGTCTAGCATTTCGATTTTGATCTCCCTGTTGCAAATAATTTGTGTTGTAATGGAATTGATTTGGCCACACAAAACCGTCCATCATGGAAGTCATTAATTACTCAGCCAATTATGACATTAATGAGGGTTTTTGACAAATCCACTTTCCTTTTCATTACATTACACATAATTGGTATTTTTGCACAACATTGAAACACATAGCACAACCTCTTCAAGCCTGGAACACGTATTGATATCCAGATTATGAAGAATCTGGATAGTAACTTAATTGTGTGTGTATATATACATGTAATAACTAAATTACTAATAAGAGAATTTGTCATCATATCCCAACTTCTTTTATGTTGTACCACAAACACTGAAAATTTTTTCAAGTTTAAACCACTTCCTTCTTTAAAATTTTCTCATTCTGCTATCTATCGAATTGCCACATACACTTTGTAAATTAGAATTAAATTGAACTGAACTGACATGTGCATAAAAATTAAGGCAGGTGGTACTGCTAGTAGGGCAAGGGAAAAATATCGAAAATACCGCATACTGCACATATCGTATCAAAAAAATACCGAAAATACCGAAATTTTCGGTATACCGTAATTTTCGGTACGGTATGATACCATACCGTAAGATTTTGGTATGGTAACGATATAAAATTTTTGATACCGCGTATACAGTTACTATACCGAACTTCGGTATATACCGCGGTATCGATATGTCGGTAAGTACCGAAGGTTCGGTATATCGGTATATACCGCGATACAGATGGTTCGGTATATCGGTATATACCGAACTTACCGAAAAATATACTTCCTCTATTTTTTAATGTTTGCTACGAACCCACCCAGCACGCAGTCCAATGCACATTTTAAACAAGTTATAACTCAAGTTCGGTACAAGTAAAAATTCTAAAAGTTCGATATCAAAAAACTACAAAACAAGGCGAATCTAACAAGATCTCACTTAGCTATATTTTAATTTGTATAACTATGATAAAACTTTAAGTTAAAGAGTTTGTGTGAATAATGCCACACTTGCAAATGTAGCTTTCTTTTAAAAACTGAGGAAGTATATAATTTTACATATTTAACCATATATATCGTATGTCGGTATGTACCGAATGTTTGGTATATCGGTATATACCGTGATACCGGTATGTCGATATGTACCGAAGGTTCGATATAACGGTATATACCGAATTTACTGAAATATCGGTACAGTAACGAAATATTTCATACCGAAACCTTCGGTAGACCGATCTTCGGCATGTCGAAGATTTCGGTACGGCAACGGTATGAAATTTTTCGTACCATAAATTTCGGTACGGTATAAGGTACGGCAAAATTTTTTTGGTATACGTACTTATCCACCCCTAACTGGTAGAATACTTCTGTGCAATTTGTGTAATAAATTAATGTTTTTTACAAAATAAATTTAGTTTAGTTTGTTGAATTCCCTTTTTTTCAAGAAAAATAAAAGGTTTAATTCCATTTTCTTTGGTATTAAACTTATCAAATAATTCATCAAGCATTCAAAACTATAAAACATAAAGTCCAACATATACTGAAACTAGTCAAACTGATCAATTCAAGCTTAATCATGTAAAAAAAATAAATAACATGACTTCTCTATAGCACTAATTGAAATCACAAACTAAACTTAATATCATTAAATTTCTGAGCTAAAAGACAAAAAAAATATTACAACTTTACAAGTATTGATCAGAGCACAGAGCATTAATTAACAGTACATAACATTATTTCTAAAAGAAAAGAAAAGTAGCAGAACATGAACCCTAATGTCGTACAGGGTGCTAAAAAGTTTGTACCTCAAAATTAAACAAAATCTTGGAAAAAGGAGAGATTTAACAAAGGGTATGAAAATAAAGTGAACCTGCATTTGCAGGCAAATAATACACCTTAAAGAGAAGCCACAAATATGCTGCTTTTAGTATTTATGCACACCCCAGAATGAATTAGTTCACAGAACAGAGGCTTCACCCCCATGATAGGGAAACGAAAAGGACCAACTTGGCAATGAGATAGTATAGAGCTAGAAATGCATCAAGTCAGAAGTGCGCCAAGCTGTATACTAGAATCCATGCAAGCTGGGCAACAAGAAAATTTGAGGTTGCTATGAGAAATATATTTTGAATTACTGCACACCAGCATATCGGAGGGAAAGCACAGTCAGGAAGTTAATGTAAAATAATGAATTATACCAAAAAGAGTGATACTGAAGCAAAGAGGCCCTCTTGGAGAAGGGCACCATGGCCTCCAAATTCATCTTCATCAATTTTTAGTATGTGGCCATAATATGCGTAGATAATCCCAGTTGACAATGCTAAAAACCTGATTTATTGAAATCAGCATGGAGAACAATCAAGAGATATTTAGGCATCCAAGGCGAAAAAGTGAACAAAAACATCCAGTAAATTCATTATATTCATGCTAAATCCATCAGAATTCATATCATTGTAAGTCGGACGAACAAACAAGGTTTGGCACTTTGCCAATTGTAATAACATATGCCATTGATATCTGTTAATAACTACTAACTGAAGTCACACAAAGACAACCAAAATTTATCAACAAAGAAAATTAATTAAAATTAAAGGAGAATATTGTCTTAAGGCAATATCTAAAATGTGGAACAACAAATTGACTTTTCAAGCCACACATTGTTTGCTTGTAGAAGGAAAACAAAAACAAGAAAGGAAAATGAAAGCATCAATAATAGTAGTAGTAATAAAAATAAATTGAAAGTGTGAAGAAAGAAGGCAGATATAACTACATTGAAAGTAGAAAATAAAGTGAACTTCACTTTGCTATAAATCATTGCAATTCTCACCATCATGATGTTTAGGGTACTATCATGAATATGGATTAAGAATATATGCAATAAAAGTATGTTTTCTCAGCAGTATTTGATACATTGGGATTCACTAGAAATTGAATTTTAAGAAGCAAAAATATCACTATTTGACATTGAAGAGCCCAAAAACATTTGAACAACAAAAGACATAGATGAATAGGTTTACCAGGCATCTATTAGTGATACAAAAATAAAGGCAATAGAATTTCTCCAGTTGTAGTTATTGTTAGACCTCACAAATGCAGGGTACATGAAAATGACTATAGGATATTTCATCCATATAAGGGTTCCAGGTTGAAGTGCATAGAAAGAGGCTCTATAATCAAAAGAAGGAAATTCCAGTAATCAGATATGAGGAGGCATTGGAGTTAAACCATATAACTAAAGGGTGAGTTCTATTTATTAACTAGACTGATCATTTTGCACTATCAAGGAAAATTCCTAAAGTGCATAATATATCGTCACTGATCATACAACAATTGTGTATTAACATACTTCGAACTTACCCAAGAGTTAATATTTAATAACAAACATAAACAACCTCGAGTACAAATTAGCAAAACAATAGAGCCTATTTGTAAGATACCAAAATCATCACAAAAGCAACAGCTTAAATTCAGGCAATCTTCTGTAACACATTCTCAACTCAAATTCATGCTTGCTGTACAGCACAGCAACCTCAACCAGCTGAAATTCTTAAAGAAGTAGACTTACACAAGAAACCAAATGCCCCCGACCAGAGGAATTGCACCCCATAGTAATCCACAGAAAAGGCCCAATGCTTGTCTAATCCAATGTAAGACATCCCCAAGCTGATCCTGTAACAGATTCATATTAACAGAAGTTCCTATTCACTAGCTTGTGCAATTCAAGCTTATACAATCGATTAAAAAGCAAGATTGACAGAGAATTTTCCCTAATTGTTGCCTGTAACCAAAACTCTGATGTTATTGAAGAAAAAGTTTCAAATTCTTTTGCATCTTCAACTTTCCTTAAACACTTGATGTGCACAATAGATTTATTTGTAACATTTAATCGGGAATATCCGTTAAATTTTCATTATAACACTTTGTCATGGTAAGCCACTTAAAACAAGAATTGTATCACCATGGATGAGCAGATCCCCAAATGTTGCCTTTTAACATTAAAAGATGTCTTTTGAAGAGAATAAAAACTAATAACTGATGTATTAAACTATCTCATTGTAATTGGCACATCAAATATACTCAAGTAAGCATGCCTCGAAAAGTCCCAAAAATTAGAATTTTAATATGATGTATCTGTGGTAGCCAGGAATATTTACAGGAATATATCAGATATCATATCCATTACCATACCTTAATATAATTGGCCTGACACAAATGGCTTCTAACATGTCTAAGCAGACAAAATGTATACTTTGAAATACCAAGGTAACACAACTTTTAAACCTGCCTCTATATCCACTTAATAAAATCATCCATGGCGAAAGTCTCTTACACAAAATAAAAAACAATGATTTTCGTCCAAAGGAAAACACATGACTCAAAAACAAGGCTTCATCTAGGTATCCTGTTCTTGCATCCGATGTAACACACGATAATGGTTCCAAAAGCACTTCACATAAAGCAAAATTGAAGACAAATTGTAATTTTCCATGTTGTCCTGTGATTGGATTACTCAACATGATACCTTTATGATTCCCTCAAAATTCTCTAGTTAAATTGAAGTACCTGACTATCCAAACAAATCCCCCAGTATTCACATGATCACATCAAGTATTAGAAAAGAGACCAAATCACACTTTTCTTGATATCTTTCTCAAGAACTGTTACAAGCCTTAAAATAGTTGCAAAAGCCCTATTAAACTCTTCATACTCGGAATTACCCTTCAGTTCTCTTTATCCAGAAGCTGCATTCAGTACTTCCCACCTAATATACACACACAGACACAAACACACACTACAAGTTCATACGATGCTTTTCCTGTCATACTCTATATAACAATGCAGATCAATTGACATTGAATTAGCAACCTCTTCAACATTCATGATTCTCATGTCTAACCAAAAGGACTCGTAATTTCTTCAAAAAACTTTGGTTGAACTTGAAAGACACTGCATTAATTCGTGACCAAGAGCTGTTGCAAATATGATTCTGTTGAAATTTTAAAAAATTCAAAAGAAAGAAAATAAAAATCTTGAGTGCCAAAATAACAAATTCCTTTATCAAATTTCAGTATCCTAAAGCCACAAGATGATAGTTAATTGTACCATCCCTCAAAGCAATTGTGCCATTCAATGGGAACCTCTTACTCCCCACTAAGTTCCTAATTGCACCAAAGCATGCACAAATCTGCAAATTCCAACTATGCTTCACATCCGGAGAAACTCTCTACTACCCTACTACCACTAATAATTAAAAATTCATCCAAATAACCACACGAGATGAAACTACTCCCAATCCAACAAGTGATCAACTAAGGTCAAAACTGAGCAAAACCCAAATACCCAAATACCGGGGGGAAGCATTGCCAAATAAATTGGGGGGGCGAACCTTATCCCACGAAGCATCAGGATCTAAGAGCTTCGCAAATTTAAACGGAGAAAAGTGATCATTCTGCTCCTGTTCCTGCTGCTGCAGCTGCTTTAATTTGGCTGATTTCCTCTCCCTCATGATAAATTACCAATCAAAACCCAGTGATGCTCTGGAAACGATAACAATAAAATAGTAGTAGTAGT